>CM035439.1:114118953-114333953 GCA_020310875.1 Ceratopteris richardii | reverse complement strand
GCTTTAGTCAAAGCATCTACAACATTATCTCGAGTGTGAGCCTTCTCAAGAATAATGCACTCAGTGGCTAAGCAATCTCTAATGAAGTGATACCTCACCTCAATGTGCTTGGTCTTTGCATGATAGACCGGATTCTTAGCCAAAGCAATGACACTCTGACTATCACTAGGCAAACGAGGTACATGCTAAGATAAACCCATATCACAAGAAAGACGAGAAAGCCACAATGCTTCCTTACATGCCTCACTTACTGCAACATACTCTGCTTCTGTGGTGGAAACAATTGTACACTCTTGAAGATGAGATATCCAAGAGATAGCACCTCTAGCAAAATAAAAAATGTACCTTGATGTAGACTTATGATTGTCTACACAACCAGCATAGTCAAAATATGTGTAACCAATAATGGATGCTTTCCCTCTACCTTAGCATAGACACTTGTCCTTAGTGCCACTCAGATATCTTAAAGTCATCTTGATCGCTTCCCAATGTTTCTTGCCAGGATTAGACATATATCTGCTCACAACTCCCACTGCAAATGCAATGTTTGGTCTTGTAGCTACCATAGCGTAAATGAGACTACCAACAGCAGACTGAAAGGGAATTTTGGTCATGAATTCCTTTTCCTCATCTGATTTGGGCAATCATCCTTGCTCAATTTCACATACGTGGGTAAAGGTGTACTCAGTGTCTTTCCACCCTGCTGAATCAGTGAACTACTTTGGATATCTACTCACTTTGAGACAAGTATGCATCTTTTACTCCTATCATGAGTAATGTCCATGCCAAGGATATGTTTGGCATCCCCCAAATCCTTCATATCAAATGTTTGACTCAACTTTGTTTCGAGAATCGGCAAATCATAAGAGGACTTCCCAGCAATCAACATATCATCGACATAAAGTATCAAGCATATCAAGTTGCCATCTGATCATCTCTTTGTAGAGATAGTGATCCTCATTGCTTCAAGAATAGCCTTGAGACTTCATAAAAGCATCAAACTTTTGGTACCATTGTCTAGGGGATTGTTTAACTCCATACAAGCTCTTCTTAAGCTTACAAACTAGACTTTCCTTGCCAAGAACTACATAACCCTCTGGTTGCTCCATATAGATGTCATCTGTAAGATCTCCATGCAAGAAAGCAGTTTTCACATCCATTTGGACTAGCTCGAAGTCCTCCATTGCAACGAATCCTAGCAACATGTGTAGGGTAGTCATATTGACCACTGGAGAGAAGATATCCTCGAAATCAACACCATGTTGTTGCTTAAAACCCTTTGCAACGAGTCATGCTTTATACTTTGGAGAAGCACTATCTTATGTGAATTTCGACTTATATACCCATTTACATGGTAAAGCTTTCCTGCCCTTTGGCAAAGGTACTAAATCCAAAGTACCATTCTTGTGAATAGAATCCAACTCACTCTTCATGGAACGCTCCCACTTGACATGATCCTCTGTCTGCATAGCCTCTTTGTAGCAAAAAGGCTCACCGACATCTATTAGCATAACAAAATCTAACCTGGAACATATCTATCAGGTGGATGTGAGACACGTGTAGAATATCTCAATGGTTGCTGGATAGGAACATGTGGAGACTGATCTGAACAAAAATTCTCTTGAACATCCCTATGTGCAGCATTTTTATGCATGCTAACCGGAGGACTAGTATCCTCAAACACCACTCTTCTCACATCAACCTCCTTAATGGGCTTTTTATGCATCTTAAGACTCATTGAGAATGACATCACTACTTTTGATCATTAACCGTGTTTCAAGATCCCATAAGCGATATCCAAATTGTCCTTCTTGACCATATCCAAGAAAAATGCATTTCTTTTGACTTATGGTCCAAGTTTTATCTGAGATTCTTGGGTATATGAACATATGATTCACACCCAAAAATTCAAAGATGATCATAATATGGTGGCTTCCCTTTACACAACTCTTGTGCCACTTTCAGACCTTTGGTAGTACTAGGTGAAAGGTTAATCACATGAACCGCACTCAATACTACTTTTGCTCAAAAAACTTGTGAGAGGTTTGCATGATGCAACATAGAGACTACTCTATCTTGAGTAGTTCTATTCATCCTCTCAGCTACACCATTTTGTATTAGGGTATAAGGAGTTGTAAACTCTCTATGAATTCCTCTAGACTGACAGAAAAGGTTGAATTCATGAGAGGTATACTCACCCTTGTTATCTGAACGTAAAGCATTAAGCTTAGTTCCTTTTTTAGTTTCAAGTGAAGCAAGCCATTTTATGAAAGTAGATAATACCTCATCCTTCAATTTGATATGATATACCCAAAGATTTCTAGTAGAATCATCTATGAAAGTGATAAATTAAAGAGAACCAACTAAGGACCTAGTGGGCATAGGACCACACACATCTGTATGAATGAGATCTAAAGGCTGAATTGAAGAGTCAATGTGCATTCTATGCACATTTTTGGTTTTCTTTCCATATTGACAATGCTCACAAAATGAAAAATCAGAGAAAAATAACACAAGTAAGTAGCGAGAACTAGAAAGAATTTCCATTCCACTATGAGATATATGGCCCAAACAACCATGCCAAACACAAGCCATAGGCTGTTTAGTAACAGCTGACAAGTGTTCTTGCTGTGATACGAATAAAGGATAAAGTGAGACGACTTTGCTTCCTTTTGCTATAACCATATTGCCCTTTGATATGCGAAAGGATTGAGCATAGAAGACCACTTTGTAACCAAGGTCATCAAGTTGACCAACTGACATCAAACTACATGATAACTGAGGTACATGGCATACATTATGCATAGTAAATTTTGAACCATCAATGAACTGCACAACTACATCTCCAATCCCCACAACATCACACTGATAAGAGTTGCCAAGTCTCACGGTACCAAGAGACTTTGCTCCATAATTAGAGAACCATTGTCTGTGTGGTGTCACAAGGAAAGAAGAACCAGAATCTAGCAGCCACATGTGGGAAAGAGAATAAGCCATAAGAGCCTCAATTGGCATAGTACTATCAAGTTTCAACACATCAACATCATTAGAAATAGCATTAATTTCTCCAATCTTTACAGTCAAAGTAGATGGTGTAGATAATTGTTTAACATGCATATCAACATTCTATCCTTTACCTTTAGCATTCTTTAATGCATAACAATCTTTCTTCATGTGTCCTTCCTTATGAAAATAATGGCATTTGATGTTACCATTAGTGTCCATGTGAAAGGCCAAATGGCCACCGGACACTTCTTTGTATATGTTCTTTATTAAAACATATAGTGGCCTGGTCAGTCACAGGCTGTAAGTTTGACCACATTTGTAAGACCTAAGAAGTCTATCATCGTGCTCCCTGTGTACTGTGTTTTCTATGTATTATGTAGCCTCTGTGTAGAGTATTGTGTGCGGCCCCAAGAGCTCGGTTTTCTACTCTGAGCATATCGTCGTGGAGCTCTCAAAAAGGAGAGCGCACTGTGGTGCATCGCCATCGAAATACTTCACCGGTATCAAAGCAGTTCGAGGCAAAAGCTTTGTTGCTTTGGTGCGAGCGAAGCGAGCACCCCCCCCCCCCCCCCCCCCAAGGCTTACGACTAAGGCGACGATCAAGGCATAGACCTTGCCATACCTTGTCATCCGAGTCACCAAAGTCACCGAAGTCACCGTTGGCACCGTTGGCTGCACGCGAGGGAGGACCTCAACGATCAAGGAATATAGAGGTTCCCGGTACTTCCTGGGAGGTCACCCATCCTAGTACTGTTCCCCCCAGAGCTCGCTTAACCATGGAAATCTCTTGCCACTAAGCTACACTCTTTTGGTGTCTGAAGAAGGGGAAAGACTAAGGTTGACATTACCTTGAACAAGTTTTAATCCCTCAAAGCTTCATTTTTTGTTTTCAAAGCCTATTTCTGAAGCAATTTCGGGGTGTTTTTGGAGCCATTTTGGAGTACTTTTGCACATAGTTCTCTTCACACAGGTCCAAGAACATCAAGAAGAGTGTTCTTTGTACTTCTCAGACAATAAATATCAACCTTTGGGGCTGTATTTTCAGCCAAACTTGTAAAACTACAGGTTTCTCGAGAGCTTTTCAGTTTTGGTGGGAGCAGTCGCTGCAAATTTATGCAGATATTTTAAGCCTAAAACATCAGAGTTGACAGACACTTGCAGGTGTTATTGGCTAGTTTTTGGGCTGTGTATTCAGCCTTTTAGTTTCATTTTACTGCATATATTTAGCACATACACACCATGTACGCTTCTGTGGATACCGCTTATGTACGTCCATATGGTCATTGATATAGCGGTTACATTCTTTGAATAAAGCCTTTTACATTTGATAAAGAGGGTCGTGGTGAGGTTTTCTTAACTGGGAGACACCCAGATGTCGGGGTCTCTTCGGTAATGCAGGTGGAAGACTTACCCAGCCTCGCCATAGGAGATGTATGATAGTTGTTCATAGATGCTCGATAAGCTTAGTTGGCTTCTGTTGGGTAACTGATTATATGCAGTGGAGTCAGTGATTCACTATACAGGTAGACATGTCAGTACTTGCAGTTCTATGATACTTTGACACTGGTCATATGCTAATTTTGCAGAGAATACTCTGGCAAAATTTTTCCAGATTTTTGGTTTAGTCAACTATACAGTGGTCGATTTACTCCTTGATACACTTATTTGTTGGTGTTTGGACTCTTCTAGCTCCATTATCATTCTATTCAGTTCTCTACCATCATGGCATCAGAGGTCTCAGGCACATCCGGTGGATCAGGGTCTAGTGCTAGTGTTCCGAGGAGGAGCTATAACTTGCAGGGCAAAGACCATTTTAAGATCCAAAAATTTGATGGCACAAACTTTGCTCTATGGAAGAATCAGATTAAAGATGTGTTGATTCAAAGGAGGCAATGGAAGCTAGTAAATGGGATTTCAAAGAAGCCTGCTGACATGGATGAAGATGATTGGGATGAGTTAGATGAAATGGCCAGGTCTACCATTTGCTTGCACCTGACAAATAATGTTTACTTTACAGTATTAGACTGTGAAAGTGCAGAGGAGCTTTGGAAGAAGTTATGCAATACATATGAAAAAGAGACGGCATCAAATAAAATGTATCTGATGAGAAAATTATATGACCTTCGTATGAAGGACACAGATAGTGTTGCTACTCATCTAAATGAGTTTGATGCCATATTCTCCCAGATACAGGCTCAAAAAATGGATATGGATAATGAACTGAAAGCAGTTTTGCTGTTATGCACCCTGCAATCATCATGGGATACGTTTTGCACAGCTATTAGGAACAATGCACCTGGTGGTAAACTCGTCTATGATGACATATGTGGAGCACTCTTGAGTGAGAAGATTCATAGAAAATCTATGGTTGGCACTCAGAGTGGAGATGCATATAATGTTCGTGGTTCTTACCAAGGAAAGAATCAGCAACGTGGCAAGAGCAAGAACAAGGAAAATAATGGTCGACGGAATAAGAGTAGAAGTAAATCAAGGAAGAGGGATATCGAATGCCATTATTGTCATAAGAAAGGACACATGAAGAAAGACTGTTATGCATTAAAGAATGCTAAAGGTAAAGAACAGAATGTTGATGGGCATGTTAAACAGTTACCTGCACCATCTACTTTGACTGTGAAGATTGAAGAAATAAATGCTATTTCTGATGATGTTGATGTGTTGACACTTGATAGTATTGTGCCATCTAAGGCACTTATGGCTGATTCTCTTTCCCACACCTAGCTGCTAGATTCTGGTGCTTCTTTCCATGTGACACCACATAGAGAATGGTTCTCTAATTATGCAGCAAAGTCTCTTGGTACCGTGAGACTTGGTGACTCTTACTAGTGTGATGTTGTGGGGATTGGAGATGTGGTTGTGCAGTTCATTGATGGTTCAAAATTTACTATGCATAATGTACACCATGTACCTCAGTTATCATGCAGTTTGATGTCAGTTGGTCAACTTGATGACCTTGGTTACAAGGTGGTCTTCTATGCTTAGTCCTTTCGTATATCAAAAGGCAATATGGTCATTGCAAAAGGAAGCAAAGTTGGCTCACTTTATCCTTTATTTGTATCATAGAAAGAACACTTGTTAGCTGTTACTGAACAGCCTATGGCTTGTATTTGGCATGGTCGTTTGGGCCATATATCTCATAGTGGAATGGAAAATCTTTCTCGTTATGGCTACTTACCTGTGTTATCTTTCTCTGATTTTTCATTTTGTGAGCATTGTCAATATGGAAAGCAAACCAGAAATGTGCATAGAATGCACATTGACTCTTCAATTCAGCCTTTAGATCTCGTTCATACAAATGTGTGTGGTCCTATGCCCACTAGGTCCTTAGGTGGTTCTCTTTACTTTGTCACTTTCATAGATGATGCTACTAGAAAAGTCTGGGTATATCCTATCAAATCAAAGGATGATGTATTCCCTACTTTTAGAAAATGGCTTGCTTCAATTGAGACTGAAATAGGAACTAAGCTTAAGGCTTTACATTCAGATAATGGGGTTGATTATACCTCACATGAATTCAGCCTTTTCTGTCAGTCTAGAGGGATTCGTAGAGAATTTACAACTCCTTATACCCCAGTAAAGAATGGTGTAGCTGAGAGGATGAATATAACTATTCAAGATAGAGTAGTCTCTATGTTTCATCATGCAAACCTCTTGCAAGGTTTTTGGGCAGAAGCAGTATTGACTGTAGTTCATGTGATTAACCTTTCACCTAGTACTGCCAAAGGTCTGAAAGTGGCACAAGAGTTATGCACAGGGAAACCACCATATTATGATCATCTTCGAGTTTTTGGGTGTGAAGCATATGTTCATATACCCAAGAATCTTAGACAAAAGTTGGACCATAAGTCAAAGAAATGCATTTTTCTTGGATATGGTCGAGAAGGACAATTTGGATATCGCTTATGGGATCGTGAAACACGTTCAGTGATCAAAAGTAGTGATGTCATTTTTAACGAGTCTAAGATGCATAAACAACCCATTAAGGAGGTTGAAGTGAGAAGAATGGTGTTTGAGGATACTAGTCCTCCGGTTAGCATGCATAAAAATGTTGCAGGGATGTTCAAGAGAATGTCCATTCAGATCAGTATGCACATGTTCCTGTTCAGCAACCATTGAGACTTTCTGCACGTGTCTCACATCTACCTGATAGATATGTTCCAGGTTTAGATTTTGTTATGCTAACACATGCCGGTGAGCCTTCTTGCTACAAAGAGGCTATGCAGATAGAGGATCATGTCAAGTGGGAGCGTGCCATGAAGAGTGAGTTGGATTCTATTCACAAGAATGGTACTTGGGACTTAGTACCTTTGCCAAAGGGCAGGAAAGCTTTACCATGTAAATGGGTATATCAGCTGAAATTCACATCAAATAGTGCTTCTCCAAAATATAAAGCACGACTTGTTGCAAAGGGTTTTAAGCAACAACATGGTGTTGATTTTGAGGAAATCTTCTCTCCAATGGTCAAGATGACTACTTTGCACATGTGGCTTGGATTCGTTGCAATGGAGGACTTAGAGCTAGTCCAAATGGATGTGAAAACAGCTTTCTTGCATGGAGATCTTGCAGATGAGATCTATATGGAACAACCAGAGGGTTATGTAGTTCCTGGCAAGGAAAGTCTAGTTTGTAAGCTTAAGAAGAGTTTCTATGGACTTAAACAGTCTCCTAGACAATGGTACCAAAATTTTGATGCTTTTATGAAGTCCCAAGGCTATTCTCGGAGCAATGAGGATCATTGTCTCTTCACAAAGAGATGCTCTGATGGTAGCTTGATAAGCTTGATACTTTACGTCGATGATATGTTGATTGTTGGGAAGTCCTCTTATGATTTGTCAATTGTCAAAAAGAAGTTGAGTCAGACATTTGATATGAAGGATTTGGGGCATGCCAAACATATTCTTGGCATGTGCATTACTCGTGATAGGAGTAAAAGATGCATATACTTGTCTCAAAGTGAGTACATATCCAAAGTACTTCACCGGTTCAATATGCAGGGTCCAAAGGCATTGAGTACACCTTTACCCACATATGTGAAATTGAGCAAGGATGACTTCTCCAAGTCAGATGAGGAAAAGGAATTCATGACCAAAATTCCTTATCAATCTGTTGTTGGTAGTCTCATGTACGCTATGGTAGCTACGAGACCATACATTGCATTTGCAGTGGGAGTTGTGAGCAGATATATGTCTAATCCTGGCAAGCAACATTGGGAAGCGGTCAAGATGATTTTGAGATATCTGAGTGGCACTAAGGACAAGTTTCTATGCTTAGGTAGATGGAAAGCATCCATTATTGGTTACAAAGATTCTGACTATGCTAGTTGTGTAGACAATCGTAAGTCTACATCAGGGTACATTTTTCATTTTGCTAGAGGTGCTATCTCTTGGAGATCTCATCTTCAAGAATGTACAACTGTTTCCACCATAGAAGCAGAGTATGTTGCAGCAAGTGAGGCATGTAAGGAAGCATTTTGGCTTTCTCGTCTTGCTTGTGATATGGGTTTACCTCAGCATGTACCTCGCTTGCTCAATGATAGTCAGAGTGCCATTGCTTTGGCTAAGAATCTGGTCTATCATGCAAAGACCAAGCACATTGAGGTGAGGTATCACTTCATTAGAGATTGCTTAGCCACTGAGAGCATTATTCTTGAGAATGTTCACACTCGAGGTAATGTTGCAGATGCTTTGACTAAAGCTCTACCACAGGATAGCTTTCGACACTGTTATCACTTGATGGGGGTTACTTGATTCTTGACCTTACGTAGTCACTTGTATACTATGTAACATGCCCATCAGGTGGGAGGTATAGTTTGCATACTTACACTCAGGTATTCTTTATCATTCTTTATTTTTCTCCCATAGTTACTGTGGCCATATTCGCCTTTAGTGGGACATTGTTACCATTAGTGTCCATGTGAAAGGCCAAATGGCCACCAGAAACTTCTTTGTATATGTTCTTTAATAAAACATATAGTGGCCTGGTCAATCAAAGACTGTAAGTCCGACCGCATTTGTAAGACCTAAGAAGTCTGTCTTCGTGCTCCCTGTGTACTGTGTCTTCTGCGTATTCTGCAGCCTCTGTGCGGAGTACTGTGTGCGGCCCCAGGAGCTCGGTTTTCTACTCTGAGCATATCATCATGGAGCTCTCGAAAAGGAGAGCACACTGTGGTGCATCGCCATCAAAATACTTCATTTGACATCCCTCTTCCTTGATTTACTTCTACTCTTATTCCATTGACCATTCTTTTCCTTGTTCTTGCTCCTGCCACGTTGTTGATTCTTTCCTTGGTAAGAATCATGAACATTATATGCATCTCCACTCTAAGTGCTAGCCATAGATTTTCTATGAATCTCCTCACTCAAGAGTGCTCCACATATGTCATCATAGAGGAGTTTATCACCAGGTGCACTATTGCTAATAGTTATGCAAAACATATCCCATGATGATGGCAAGGTGAATAATAGCAATGCTGCTTTCATTTCATTATCCATATCCATTTTCTGAGCCTATAACTGGGAGAATATAGCATCAAACTCATTTAGATGAGCAGCAACACTATCTTTGTCCATACAAAGGTCATATACTTTTCTCATCAGATACACTTTATTTGATGCGGTCTCTTGTTCATATGTATTGCATAACTTCTTCCAAAGCTCCTTTGCACTTTCACAGTCTAATACTATAAAATAAACATTATCTGCCAGGTGCAAGTGAATGATAGACCTGGCCATTTCATCTAACTCATCCCAATCATCTTCATCCATGTTAGCAGGCTTCTTAATTCCATTTAGTGGCTTCCATTGCCTCCTTTGAATTAGCACATCTTTAATCTGACTTTCCATAGAGCAAAGTTTGTGCCATCAAAATTTTGGATCTCAAAATGGTCTTTGCCCTGTAAGTTATAGCTCCTCCTCGAAACACTGGCACTAGACCTAGATCCACCAGAAGTGCCTGAGACCTCTAATGCCATGATGGTGGAGAACTAATTGGAATGATAATGGAGCTAGAAGAGTCCAAACACCAACGAATAAGTGTGTCAAGGAGTAAATTGACCATTGTATACTTGACTAAACTAGAAATCTGGAAAATTTTTGCCAAAGTATCCTCTACAAAATGAGCATATGGCCAATGTCAAAATATCATAAAACTGCAAGTACTGACATGTTTACCTGCATAGTGAATCAATGACTCCATTGCATATAATCAAGTACCCAATATAAGCCAACTAGGCTTATTGAGCACCTATGAACAATTATCATACATCTCCTATGGTGAGGTTGGGTAAGTCTTCCACCTGCATCACCAAAGAGACCCCGACATCTGGGTGTCTCCCAGTTAAGAAAACCTCACCACGACCCTCTTTATCAAACGTAAAAGGCTTTATGCAAAAAAACGTAACCGCTATATCAATGACCACATGGACGTACATAAGCAGTATCCACAAAAGTATACATGGTGTGTATGTGCTCAATATATGCAGTAAAATGACACTAAAAGGCTGAATGCATAGCCCAAAAACAAGCCAACAACACCTGCAACTGTCTTTCAACTATGATGTTTTAGGCTCAGAAAACCAGCATAAATTTGTAGCGGTTGCTCCCACCAAAACTGCAAACTTTCAAGAAACCTGTAGTTTTACGAGCATGGCTAAAAACACAGCCCCAAAGGTTGATATTGATTATCGAAGAAGTACAAAGAACACTCTTCTTGATGTTCTTGGACCTGTGTGAAGAGAACTATGTGCAAAAGTACTCCAAAATGGCTCCAAAAAACACCCCAGAAATGATTCAAAAATAGGATTTGAAAGGAAGGAATGAAGCTTTGAGGGACCAAAACATGTTCAAGGTAATGTTAACCTTAGTCTTTCCCCTTCTTCAGACACAACAAGAGTGTAGCTTAATGGCAAGAGATTGCTACGACTAAGCGAGCTCCAGGGGGAACAGTACTCGGATGGGTGACCTCCCTGGAAGTATCGGGAACCTCTATCTTCCTTGATCATTGAGGTCCTCACTCCCACACAACCAATGGTGCCAAGGATGACTTTGATGACTCGGATGACAAGGTATATGCCTTGGTCGCCGCTTTAGTCGAACTGCTTTTGCATCGAACTGCTCTGATACCAATGAAGTATTTTGCTTTTGCATCGAACTGCTCTGATACCAATGAAGTATTTCGATGGAAATAGACCACAAAGCATTCTCCTTCTAGAGAGCTCCACAATGATATGCTCGAATAGAAAACCGAGATCCTAAGGTGGCACACAGTACTCCACATAGAGGCTACAGAATACGTAGAAAACATAGTACACTCGAAGCACGAAGACAGATTTCTTAGGTCTTACAAATGGAGTCGAACTTACAGTCTATGACTGACCAAGCCACTATATGTTTTATTAAAGAACATATACAAAGAAGTGTTCGGTGGTCATTTGGCCTTTCACATGGACACTGATGGTAACAATTACATCACTTACCATCCCATCCATACTCATTGGAGGTCATCACACATACCTCTCCCTTTCCATCATTGAAGATAATACCCCACATAGAACCATACCATGTACCCCACACACCATTCATTTCACACGTGAGCTATCCCCTCTCTATGCATAGGAGGCCCAACATGGTGCATGCCTACTACACCTATCCACCCCCTCCCAGTTCTCACTTCACATATCCCATCCATCTTACACACCTCAACTATCAACTCCTTCTCATGCACCACTCACATAGGATGTACCCCTTTGCCTAGTAGACCCCCCGAAGAGTTGATTGTTGATGAGTGTAGAGTGCTTTACAAAAGCCTACATGAAGGAGGAGCCTTAGGAGAGATTACAAAGAGAGAGAGAGAGGCTAGTAGATAGATGAAGGCAATGACTCATCGAAACTAGTGAGGAGGCACAAGAGCTCGAGTTATGTCGCCTATTTATGAGCATGGATAGTGTGACAATATCGCGCACTCTTCGCGAACCTCGTCTGACTACACCCATTGAGGACCCACAAATGTGGTGAGATTATGTAGTGTGATTATATGATATTGCTCGATAGCGGCCCATTCACAACCACCCAAGCCTTAACCCACACACTCCTCTTTCTTCACTATAGCGGTGGTGGAGAGGGCCATATGCCGCATGCAGTTTAGATGAGTAGTAGATCATACCGGTTTACAGAGTGAGCATCTCATCTACGCAGCCTCTACTAAAACCCCATTGATCACACATGCTTTCAAACTGGCTATAGAGGAAGGTTTTTGAGACGAGTGGACACTGCATATTATCATGCCTATCCACATACCTGGCAACACTTCTAAGGACCCACAGGAACATCATGATTGTGTTGGAACATCAAGTTAACACTATGCTTGAGGTGGATTTTTTCTACTTCATCAAACCATCATTTGGAATGTTCCAAAGATATCTCTTGAAGAGGTTCTTCATCAATATTCATTTTCTATGGTATTTTCATAAGGATCTTTTGTGATCATTTATTTTTGTAAAATCCTAGAGCTTTACACTTGTAAAAGGATAAAGTAGAGGCTCAAAATCCACAAGTTTGAGGTAGTTGTAAAGGGATCAATCAATCAATCAACCACCAAATGTAGACCAAAGTAGATCTTCACTTTTGCTAGATTCTAGGAAAGTAGATCCATTCAATCACAATAAACATGACTTCCTAAACTCGAATTTGAAATCATGGATGAAGAGTGGCGAAAACTTCATGCGATTCTATATAAAGACTTGCAATACTTTGAACTTAGATCAATATACATATTGTTTTAATCATCTACTTTTCTCCTTCATTTCTCTACACCAACTTCTTCAACAATAATCATCTTGCAGAGGTTGTTGCTCTCTTTATAGAGCTTCCAATCTAGTGAATTAGCACTCATTAGAGAGATATTACTTTCTAGTTTATGGTTATAAATTTTCAAGACATTTCATTTAGTAGATTTCAAGAAATCCTAAGTTGAAGGTCTCAGGGTCATTTTCTGCGCAATCCTGAAAAATTGGGATGATGTCCAATGAGTGTTAAGCTTATAGCTCCTTCACTCTTTGGTCCATCCCAATGCCTTAGCAATTCATGAGAGCCCCCCACTAGCAATTTGGTGTTATGCAAGGCTGCCCACTCTCCCTTACATGATTTGGGATTTACATTGATGAAATCTCTGACTACATACTATGAGCAGGTGGGAAAGGAAGCGACCTAGGAGGGGCTTCAACACCACCTCAGAGCTTTGGATGATTGTAGCTCAATGATGAGTAGCACCTCCTTTAATGTCAATCCAGGAAGACGTGAGGATGGTATGATGACCTCGAGCAAGTGAAGGCACAAGTGCGTGAGTGAGAAGCACACCAACATGCACACACACGTGCACACATGGCAAGACAAAGAGAAAGACAATGGAGTTCTTTTAGATTACTTCCAAAATGCTCATAGAAGTTCAAAAATTACAAGGTAACCTCAAAAATGAGCTCTCTAGCTCTATTTATAGTTTTTGACTAGCTTTTGGCCCTGTCCAGACCTAGTGTCCTGCCTAGTTAAAAATTAGGTTCTAGGGCCTACTTGGAGGCTCAAACGGAGTCTAAAAATCATGAAAATTGGTACGATGCTACTTCTAATACTCCTCAAGCTCGAGGACTCCTCGGCTTGCACAAAATGGAGTTACAAAAAGGTGAAATGGTAATTACAATGATGTAGAGTGACTAAATTCACTATTTAGGAAGTATTACTTCATGGAAAAATTTGGATGGCCTACTTGCCAGATCTTCGTTGACTACTTTGTCTGCTGGTGCTTTATCTTCGCTCTGAATCCCTTCTTTGAGTTCCTTGTCGTGTGAGTCCTTGGGTACCTTGACTACTGCCAACACCCCCCCCCTCTCTCGCGTCTGTCGTCTCTAACAGACCCTTGTTGAGTGGATCGTTGGATATAGTAATTCACGACATCGATCGCCAAGTGATGTTCTGATAATCTCAGTACTTTTGCCAAGTCGGTGAGTAGTGCATCCCAGTCTACTGGCCCAGGAACTTCCGGATGTGGCATACGTAACTTTTCTGAATGTAGAGCCTGTTCCACAACAAATAACTGTAATAAATGAGATGGTCTAGGAATGAATATCTCTGAATGATATTCCCAGAACCCAGTTGTAGCTCAGTGATGAGTAGCACCTCCTTTAATGTCAATTTGGGAAGACATGAGGATGGTATGATGACCTCGAGCAAGTGAAGGCACAAGTGCGTGAGTGCGAAGCACACTAACATGCACACACATACACACACACGCGCACACAAAGCAAGACAAAGAGTGAGAAGCAATGGAGTTCTTTAGATTACTTTCAAAAAGCTCATACAAGTTCAAATCAATTACAAGCTAACCTAAAAAATGAGCTCTCTAGCTCTATTTATAGTTTTTGACTAGGTTTTGGCCTTGTCCAGACCTAGTGTCCGGCCTAGTTAAAAATTAGGTTCTAGGTCCCATTTGAGGGCTCAAATGGAGTCTAAAAATTATGAAAACTGGTAGGTAGCTACTTCTAATGCTCCTCAAGCTCAAGGACTCCTTGGCTTGCACAAATTGGAGCTACAAAAATATGAAATGGTATTTACAATGGCTTTTAGTGATGAAGATCACTATTTTTGTAGGGATTTCCTCTAACGATTTGACATACGCATCTTCGAGCTCCCTACTTGCTCCTTCTCCTTATGCGTCCACCTCTTTGATATGCTTTAGCTTCCTGAAAAAATAATGGCCTACTTGCCCGATCTTCTTTGACTACTCTATCTACTTGTACCTTCTCTTCGCTCTGACTCCCTTCGTAAGCTTCCTTGTCTTGTTAGTCCTTCAGTTCCTTGACTACTGCTAACACCCCCCCCTCTCTCGCGTCTGTCGTCTCTGACAGACCCTTGTTGAGTGGGTCGTTGGATGTAGTACTCCACAACATTTGTGGCTAAATGATGTTATGCAATTCTCAACCCTTTGGCCAGGTCAGTGAGTAGAGCATCCCAATCTACAGGCCCGGGAACCTCTGGATGTGGTATACGTAGCTTTTCTGAATGGAGAGCTTGTTCCATGGCAAATAACTATAATAGATGAGATGGTCTGGGAATGAATATCTCTGAATGATATTCCCAGAACCCCGTGATAAACATTTCTTCAAACGTCTGTTTGAAGCAAGCAGGTAGATACTTTATACGGGCATGCCAGGCATAGACGACGTTAATGGAGGGCATGGTGCTCATGTCATAGACAAGGTCCTGATTCCCTTCATTAAATCCAATAGCCGAAAGATGAGGTTCTTTGATGTTCTTAAATGTCCTGAATGGAATCAGCATGAGCTCAAAAATTTTTAGGCACATCTGTGCCATGACATCTGGGACATTCTTGAACCGGACTGCCCAGTGTCGGATGGTTGAAATCATGTAGTTGACTGTGGGTTGGCCATTAGGAGGTGCTAGGTACACATAATTTAACCACTTTTCACATCCTTTAACCGTCAAAACTGTTTTTGTGTACTCCGGCCAAGACCTTCTTCGAAAGACAGGGCAGTAGCAGGGATTATACTTGATATATAGAGGCATGTTATTCCACGTGCGATTCATCTCAGGGTAGGTTTCAAGCAACCGGATCCTCCAAGTGGGTTGATGTATATTCCCTTGTTTGGCACTTGCAGGGATGTCATCCGGTGCAAACTGTGTTGCCGAGGTTGGTTCCCTTGATGTGTCTTGCTTGATTTCAACATTGTAATCGGCCATTAATACACAGAATGGGACATACAAGTCATCGGATGTGCGGATCCACCTATGATGGGAGAGGTTTCTAAAGTAGTCTGACTTAATAACAACTTCTTCCAATCGAGACATTGACGCTATCTGTACTGCAACTCTCTCATCATGGGTTGTGGCCACCTTCTCCAACCTCTGCATCCATTCAGGAGCCTCGATCTCAATGGTGTCCATGCCTTCTTCTGTTTGCTTACCCCCTGGTGCTTGCATGGGAACATATGGGTCTTCAAAAGTCTCCTCCACCTGAATTGGCACTAAGTCTTCCGGTTCCGGTTCCACCAGGGGAGAGGGTTGACGTTCGTATTGTAGAACTTTATTTCGTAATTCTTCTAATTCTACTCTGAGGTTTGCGACTTCTTCAGATGTGTTGGCTGCAGTTGTGACTTTGCTTGGTGACTCCGGTTGGGTTGCCAACTGCTTTAATAGATCATCTCTTTCTCTTTCTAATGCTGCGTGGGCTTCTAGCAGGTCGGCATGGGTTTCCAGCACAATTTGCATGTTTTCTGAGGGGATGGCCTTAAATTTTTCGGGGTCGATGTCCTGTGGTGAACCCTCCATTGCTGCTTCTAGGTTTTCTTCATTTTGCCTCTGTAGTCGCTTATTTTCCTCGAGTGCTATAGACATGTGTTTCCATAATAGGGCCAGGTTGCGTCGAAGCTTGAGGTTCTCTGTTATCTGGGAGTGTAGCAGATCATCGAGTTGTTGTTTTTCTTCCGCATCTGACTGGGGTGGATTGGCCACTAATTGCTCATGTTGTTCCTGTAAAGTAGCATACTGTTGTTGTAGTAGCCGCTTTTCCCTCTCTAAGTCAACGAATCTTCCTTGTAATGTTTTATGGCTTCTGAACAGACTTGTATGCTGAGCATCTAGGTGCTGATAATGCTGTTGCAGCTGAGACATACACTGGTACATGTTATTAAATACATTATTAATGGGAGTGGATGCGGGAAAGGTGTTGAATGCAGAAGGGAAGGGAAAGGGGAATGGGAGCGTGTATGCTGTGCTCGAAAAGGGTGAAGTTGGTGGTTGGGGAATGGGAGATTGTGGACGTATGGGGGGAGGGAGAGGTGCGGAGGTGGGTGATATGTCCATGAGGTCAAAAGTGGATGCAGTCGTGGGAGTGATTGTGAACATGGGAATTGTGGGTGCGATGATGCTGGTGAAAGTGTAAAGTGGTGTGTGTAGTTGTGAATATGAACCGCCAGGAAGTGTGATCGGGGGAACGGGGTTTTTCGTGGCTGCAGTTAGAATTACAGTGTCAGTGGTAGTATATACAAGTGAGGTGGTGATAGGGTGTGTGGGTTGTGTAGGTTGACTGACAGTCTGTGCTTCGGTATGGGCAGTGGACTCTGAGGCGGTGACAGTAGTGGTTACACTGGTAGTGGGAGGTGAAGTTGGTGGAGTTGGAGGTAGGGGTGGTAAAGGGGGTGATTGGGGTGCGCTGGATGTATGGGCTTCCTCAGTTTCCCGAATGATGTGAGTTGTGGTCGTGGTTGTGGATGTGGTGCCCTGTGGTTTTGATACTAATATATTCATTTGTTTTCCTGATCGAGGGGGGCGTCTGTCGTATCGTCGCTCCGATCTTCTCGAGTATGCAAGAGCTGTATGCACCATCTCAGGTACCCCCAACGCGTCAGCTATCATGTCAAGGGTTGCTCTGTATTGCTCGTCCACCCCTTCCTCCTCAAGGATTTGGTTTATGAGGGCTTTTCCTGCTACGAGGGACAGTCTGTGTTGCTCCTGAACTCTGTTGATGGTATCATACAGCTTTTTCAATTCCTTCGTATAAGCCAGGGCACCCTCAAGTTCCTACAGAGTTTCCTGGTCATATTCCTGCTCATCTTCCTCTGATTGTCCACCTTATTCCTCCTCTTGTTCTTCTTCTTCTTCATCCTCCACTTCAACTACCTCTGGTTGTCTAGGATGGGGTCGGTCTGTAGCAGTTTGTTGCCCACTAGCTTGCTCTGCCTCGACTTCCGCGTTAACAGCCTCGATTATTCTGGCTACCTCCTCATCAGTTACGTCTTCTAATGTGAAGCCGTGAGGAAACTCTAGGTCGGTTGGTACAGGTGGAAACACCAAATTCGGTCCATCAGTGCTGTGTTGTGGTAATCTGATAGTGAAGGGTTGTACACGCCTTGGAAGTCGTGGAGTAGTCTTTGGTGTCAGTGTCGCACCGCGGGCTTGTGCACAGGGCATCTGAACTGCGCCTCTCATTTTCTTTGATGGAGGCCCTGCGGTTGATAGTCTACATTGAAATTCCTGTACCCTGGTCCAAATTAATGCCCTTTGAACTGGCACATCATAAGCCAAACATCTATACACAATCCTAGTGAGGGCACAGCATCCATACAGTACCGACTTTTGCTTTTTATACCACCGTTGATGTGCCAAGTGGATTTGGTCGATAATCCAATGCGGCATGTTGATTGTCAAATCGAAGGCATCTGCTAAGTATAGACTAAACCATATCTTCTTAGGTGGCATTGTGAACCTCTCTTGAGCGGGAAATGCAAAATGCTGCATGACCATTCACAAGTGAATGGCAATTGTAGGTGTCATTACCACCATGTCTTTAACCTTAGTCAGGTTCCTGTTCTTCATGTTATCCGGGACCATCGACTCTTTTTCGGTGGGGATATGCATGCCTTTCATGTCGAGTGCTTCCCTCACCAAGTTGTTCGTCAATCTGAACCGCTTCAACTCATTGCCCCTTGTGAGCGATGGGAGGACAAAAGTGCTGTATCCTTTTTTCTCTTTGCTCGGAGTGAGTGTGCTAATCAAATATGGGCACCTCAGAAAGTCGGGCTTCGGCAATTGGGCTTTGAAGTAATCGTACAGTCCGGCCTTCTTCCAGATTGATTTCAGCCCTTCATTATTTTGCAGTCTCTCAAACTCCCTGGTGAAGAAGTGATACCTGCCCCAGTGCCCGTTAAACTCTATCTCGGCCTCCCACATGTAAGTGCCTTCTCCCAGAGGTCCTGCCACATCACTGAACCAATGTGAGTTTTTACTGACCGGCATAGTGTGCCCCTGTGGAGGATTCTGAATCGGTATGGTATGTAATGCCCTCAATGCCACTGGGCTTTCCTTCAATTCCTCTTCAATGGGAAGACTTTCAATGTCCACGATTTGGGGGCTGGTGCCTACCTGGGAGCTAGTTCCTGCCTCGGCCATATTGATGGGACTGGTCACCAGTTCTGTGAGAATATACAAATGAATGTTAACATTGCAAATGGACACCAAGTGGTCACGTGTCCCCGTTACAACATTAACATGATTTTAGTGATAAGTTAGTAGGTCAATAAGTGCTCGGTGATCGTGTGTGTAGTTAGAGAATGGATAATCCTAAGAGCTAAATGGAAAGATGCGGTGTATGAGTGATGTAGTTAGTAAGTGGGTATGAATTTACAAATGAGGGTCGGGGGGTTTATTACATGTTTTGGGCTGCCAAACAAACAGAAGGGCTGTTGGTCTTGATTTTGTGGAGACTCTGGAGGGCTTTTCAGGAGTGTCTACTTGGAAATGAGGCTTTTTAAGGACCCATTTACAAGTGATTCTACGTGTGCTCATGGGAGAGTATGTGTTTGTGTGTGATGTATAAGAATGGTTATCCGATGTTTGAGTGAGTGAACCATGTTGTGCAAGGTGTGGTTTTGGTGTAGCTATTTGAGCCCGCAAGCAAGCCTTAGGCACCCAAATTTGTCGTGATTGTGGTCTGGCCCTCATCGACTTCTTGGGTACCCAGATAAACCTCACTTTCATCGAAGAAGTTTTGGACGACTTCTTATAAGTTTCATGTTGTTGAGCACTAATAGGAAGATGAGCCAGTTGTGGTGGCTTGACCGTAATAAGATGCTCGCCTTTCCGTACCCACACTTGTTTTGGTGGTTGGGACACCGTGCTTCGTATTTTCTTTGTGCCTCGAGCATAAGTCGACTGCATCTTTTGCATTAGATCCGCCTTTGGTTGCTGCATCCCTGTGGCTTTTGGAAAAGAAGGGAGTTCCGTTGTACCCTTATGCTTGTAGTTTGATTTATGCTTGTTGAGACAATCATCCTTCTGCATCACATAATTTTGGACAAGAATAGCATTGTCAGCTTCATGTGTACCCCTGGAAGGACCAAGAGTCTGTGCCTTTCCTAGTTCCTTGAGTGCTCCATCATCTAACTCAACCGTAATTCGACTCTGATTTACCCATACCTGAAGGAGTCCACATCTTAGGGTTAGAGTGACTGCATGGTCATAGATCCAGTCTTGACCCAAGACCAGAGGCTCAGTGAGGTCCTCATCTTGACACACTAGCACTTTCACTGTCATGAAGACATCTTGAATGTGGAGGGGAAGCTCCACCTCGCCCATGCAAGGGGTTTCCACACCTCCCAACCCTATGAGATATGCTTCCACAAGATTGACATTTAAGTTCAATTCTCGACAGTAAGAAAGTTTAACAGCACTAGTGGCTGCACCTAAGTCAATCAAGGTCCTTACAGTCCTTGCACTTGTTCCTTGTCCTATATCTAAGGTTACAAAAGGACGTCGATCAATTATCCTATGAGAGCCAATACCTGAAACTTCACACATAGCCACATGATATCCTTGAGCTGCATCGTCATCTGTCCTAGGCTGATCTCTACCCTGCCTTCTCAACTTCATCCTTCGGATGCGTTCTAAAGCTTCTGCTTGAGCTTCTTCACGAATTTGTTTTTCCTCCTCTTTACGTTTTTTGGCAGTGTTGAGTCGATTTAGCATTTCTTCAGTCAGGGGTTCTTGGTATAATTTGATTCTGCACCCACTTATATAGCTAGGGAGAACATCACCCTCCAGTGTAGCGAGTTGAACTGCTCCACTGGTTGAGATCCTATTTATGATCATAGGTCCATAACCTCTCTTTTCGAGCTTTCTTGCATGTTGTTTTAGGGTATACACCAACACTAAGTCTCCGGCCTTCAAGCCTTTATCCTTAACATGGGCATCAAAGTATGCCTTCTACCTTTTCTTAGCTGCATATATTCCTGCTGCAGCCCTTAGTCGTGTTTCACCTAATCGTTCAAGGTCAAAGATTCTCGAAGAGAGTTCATGACCCGTCCACTCATGCTCCTGTGCGACTCTCAATGTGGGAATTAAGAAGTCCAAAGGTAGCACCGCATTTTGGCCAAATACCATCTGAAAGGGTGTGGCGGAGTACCGTTTTGTAGGCAACTCGGTATGCCCAAACAGCATGGTGTAGCTGTTTGTCCCAATCAAAGCGTTTATTATTCACTAATTTAGTAAGCACATTGCATAGAATCTTGTTTGTGCTTTCAGCTTGCCCATTAGCTTGTGAGTGATAGGGAGCCGACTTCTTGTGTACTACCAAGAATTCTTGGAGAAGATTTTCAATAACTTCATTCAAGAAATGTGTGCCTCTATCACTCACCAACTCATTGGCAATCCGTACCTCGTGAACACATTTTCAAATAAGAACTTTGCGGTCGTCTGAGCATCGTTCTTCGTGGTAGCTTTCACTTCTACCCACTTGGTTAGATAGTCTGTGGCCACAATGATATATTCAACATGTGAACCCTTAGCTGGGGGATTAATAGGACCAACAAAGTCTATTCCCCACTTAGAGAATGCACGTCCACCCATCATAGGCTTTAGTGGCATCTCATCTTTGCGTATAGGATACTGAGTTTGCTGACAAACATCACACCTCTTCACATAGGTATGTGCATCCATGTGAAGGGTCCGCCACCATAACCCTACAAATAGGATTGCCTTGATCACCCGATCTGGTCCAAAGTGTCCTCCTGCTACACCTTCGTGAGCAGTTTCCAAGATCTTGAGATATTCATTCTCATAGACACATAATCTAAGGTAACCATCTTTACCACGTTTGTATAGATTATCACCAATAAGTGAGTAATCTAGGGCTTCTTGTTCTAGACTTCTTTGTCTCGTCAGGGTCATATCTTGAGGGAATGTTTTCGTCCTCAAGAAGGCTACTAATGGTTCACTCCAATCTGGCACTATGGAAACTTGATAAAAAGTGGCATGTTCCATAGGTGGTTTAGTGCAGGAGATTGGGCATTCCTTGCACAACTTATGGACATCAGCCTCCATCATCAGCCAATGCACTCCTAGTCTCCTTAGAGTTTGTAAGGTTCGTTGCCTTGAGTAGTGTTGCTCTAATGCACCTACATGTGCTAATTGCAACCATTTTGCGTACTCGTCCTCTTCCACACAACAAGCTAGGATCCCTTGATCTGTGTGCTTGTACATACTTCCTGCCATGATATGGTACTTCTGGGCTTTTACTATCTCCCTATCTTGTGTGTTTATTACTGAGTGATTAGGCCCGTATGTCAATACTGGCACTAATGGCTTAGCCCACTGAGGTACGACTTCCAAATTAAACAAGTAAGCATCAGGAAGGTCATCTGATACTCCTTGTGGGGCTTCTCCAGACGTGAGCCTAGAGAGGTGGTCTGCTCTCAAGTGAGTCTTGCCTTTCCTCACCACTACCTCAAAGTCATATTCCATTAGTAAGAGAAACCATCTTACTAATCTTCCTGTATTGCATGGTTTGTTTACCAGATACAACAATGCCTGATGATCAGTAAAAAATTTAAACTTATTTGCAAGCAAATAGTGTCTAAAATTTTTAACTGCATATACCATGCCTAATCCTTCCCGTTCAGTGGTAGTGTAGTTCCGTTCAGTTGCATTTAACTGTCGACTAGCATAGGCAATTGGAAGATCCATATTACCTTCACTAGTAGGTTGTGCGAGTACACATCCAATAGCATAATTGGATGCATCCACGTGAACATGAAAAGGCTTACTCCAATCTGGTGTGGTCAAGATTGGTGCTGAACATAATCTTCGTTTGAGCTCATTGAAGGAGTTTTCACATTCGTCAGTCCACTCAAAGTTAGTCAAAAGTCCATACAGAGGCTTTGCTATGATGGCATACATGTGTATAAACCGTCAGTAATAACCACAATGCCCCATGAAAGCTTGTACTTCCTTGACATTCTTTGGCCTCGGTAACTCTGCTATGGCTCTTACTTTCTCTTCATCAGTGGATATGCCATTCTTTGACACTGTGTCCTAGAATCTTGCCTTTCTTGACCATGAAAACACACTTTTCTAGGTTCAGGCAGACTTGATATTCTCTACATTTTTCAAAGATTTGCCTGAGCTCAGGAATATGTGTTTGTCTAATGTTGGAATGAGCGCAGAGATCATCAACATAGACCTCTAAATTCTTCCTCAGGAACTCTTTAAACACGTGATACATCAATCTTTGGAAGGTTGCAGGAGCATTGGTAAGCCCAAATGGCATTACTCTAAAGGCAAATATTCCCCACTCTGTGGCAAAAGCCGTTTTATGCTGATCTTCTGGGGCTATGGCTACCTGATTGTAGCCTGAAAATCCATCAAGGAAGTTGTATACTTCCTTGCTTGCCACTCTTTCTAGTAGATGCTCTATGATAGGAAGCGGATAGTTATCTCGAATTGTGGCTGCATTAACCTTCTTCAAGTTAATGCACACACGTAGCTTTCCATTCTTCTTGGGCACCACTACAATGGGGGATACCCACTCAGTGTGCTCAATTTCATAGATAAATCCAGCTTCTACCAAACGATCTATCTCTTCTTTAATCTTGGCAGCATAATTATCATTGTATGTGTATGGCTTTTGCTTAGAGGGTTTGGCATCTGAGGTCATGGGAATAGTGTGTGAGCATATGTCTAGGTCAACACCCTTCAAATCCTTGTAGCTCCAAGCGAATACATCTCTGTATTCTCTTAGCAAGGCTATCAATTCGCGCTCTTCTTCTTCCGTCAGGTCATGTCCTATATAAGTACATCTCTCCTCTCCTTCTTCTAGGGCTACCACTATTTTCTTGGTGGTTTCTTTGTTATCATAGGCCTCTCCTGATTGTGCCTCTCGTTTAGGCATTCTTATCATGACTCTCCTATCGTCTATCTCATACTTTTTAAAGTTTTCAGGGACCTCAAACAAAGATTCTTCTTCCTCCGGGGGAACTTCTTTCTTCTTCCGTTTCTTGCTATCATTATTAGCAGTCACTTGTGTGGTTAATCGTACATCGTTCGTTATCTCTTCGTGTCTCTGAGGTTGGAATTCTACTTCATAGAAGTATTCTTCATCTGATGCAAAAGGTGGGTCCATAATGATTGACTCTAGATCGGAGTCACTTGCATCCTCAAATGCATCAGGGCTAGGTTCACACTCTTCTAAAACTGCATCTCCCATGATTGGCTCTATGGAGAAAACTGAAATGTCATAGCCATCCTCATCACAGTGGGGTGTCCATTGTTGTTCATTGATGGCTACATCCATTGTTGCTAAAATTTCTGCCCAGCCATGAGGTTCAAATTCTTCGTCCAGAAATACTACAGGTGCATAGGCTCGGTCTTGAATTGATCTATGTGTTTCCTTCGCACCTACCTCTCTGGCTTTTTCCCTCTTCTCTTCTTCTACTGCTACTTTGCACATCCATAAGTGGGTGTCTTCATGCATCCATGAGGATCCTGATCCTATGGAATGCACCGACTCCGTATCATCTTTGGCTCTATGGATGGGGTTCCATTGGATAGGAGGGACATCTCTATGAGAGTAATCTTTGAGATTCACTTTGGTCGTAACACCCAGGTGTTGCAAATACAAGTAGTTGGTTCCCCAATCTTGTACCACTTGCAACTGTCGCATAAGTGGTCTTCCCAAAATCATCTCATAGGCGTGGTTCTTGCTAAAGTCACAGATAGCAAATGTGTGCTCAAACTCTAGACCACAAGTGGTAAGATTTATTCCTTCAAGTAGCCCTAAAGGCCTCTCTATGTGACCATCAGCCATTTGCAATTTCATCCTCGTGGGCCTGAGTGCTGGCTTGCCCCAACGCTTCCATAGGGAAGTGGTAGCAATAGCAACTCCTGCACCAGAGTCCAGAATTGCCTTGGTTGTGTATCCTTGATGGGTGATGGGAAGATAGGTGTTTCCTTCTTCACCCTCACTCATATCTCCTATCTTGTCCAGAGGTATCTCTAGCACCGTTCTCTGGGATCCTACCTGGGAACGAGGTTTTGCTATCTCTGGTACTTGTTTGGCTACATGTTTCCATAACTCTAGCCTAACTTTGAGTAGCTCTTCTAAAGTGAGGTTGCACTGCACTTTAATGTTTTTCACTACCTCCGTATTCCTAGGTATGACTGAGTCTTTGTTCCTTACCATGACCGTGGGTGCTCTCATACAAGTAGACTTGGCTTCCCATGGGCCTGTGAAATGGGGTAGTTCTTGTAAAGAATTAGACTCAAAGTCTAATCTCTCTTGAGATTGAGTGCTCTCTTGCTCTTCATAAATGGATGGGATGTCTTGTGGGAATTGGTCATGTTCATCATCCACAAGTTCAATGGGAGGAGGCGTTCAAGCTCTAGTTCTGCTCTCGGGTAACACTTTTCATGATCAGTTACATTTGGCCCTTCTTGGATTCTGGCCTGATATGCCTTAAGCATCATGTTTAGGTCCTCGGGAGTGGGATCTGCTAGTACTGATCCTACTCTAGGGGGTGGTGGGGTCGTATGAGGTGGTTTAGAAGGGGTCGGATCGGATGGAGATGGGAATGGTGGAGGTGGGGTAGTGTGAGAGTGGGGTTGAGAGGTGAGTTCAGTTATCTTGGCTCTAGTTTCTCTTAGGCTTTCTTCGAGTTCACTCATCTTCTTTGCCCATTGTCTTTTCATTCTCTCGTGGCTATCTCTCCAAGCTCTAGTCCTCTTCTTGGTTATGCTCTTAGTTTCACTGGCCTCAGCCTTTTTTTCTTGGCCTAAACTTTGGTTCTGCTGCAAGGCTTGAGCTCTAGTGACTACCTGTACTGGTGCAGTGGAAGTCACACTCCCTGTGGAGTCTACAACTAACCCAACAACATTGATAGGGGTGATTTTTGGCATATTATTGGGATTCTTTGGGCAATCTCGTAAGAGATGCTCTTTGCCGCAATCTTGACAAAATCCTTGAATCGTCACTGATTGGGTTTGTGTGGGTGGAGGTAAGGGGCAATCACAAATGAGGTGATCTCCCTGACATCTATAGCATGGTCCTCTAGGGAATGGGGGTCTTCCTTGCCTAGGTTGTGGTCTGGGGTTGGGGTTTGCGTACATGACATTTGTGTAATCTGGCTCCCAACTAGGTTCACTCGGTTCTTCACTATAGTAGGACTCACCATGTTCAGGAGACTGCATGTAGTAAGCCTGTGGACTATCTATGTGAGTGGAATCAAAAGTATGATCACTCGGGTCACTTTCTGAAAGCAAGGAGTCACTGGGACTATAGCTCTATTCAAATTCTCCTCAGCAGCTGCATACTTTACAGGAATCACATTAGTTGGGGTTGGAGGTTGTTGAGCTAACACAGGTTGAGGCCTTTGTTGGTTTTGGTATGGCTGTTGATAGGATTGCTGTGGCCTACCATATTGCTGTGGAGGGTATTGGTTCTGGTATCTTCCCTGTTGTGGATAGGGCTGGGGGTAGGTTTGCGTAACTGCTTGCTTATTGTATGGGCAGTCTTGTGTTGTGTGATTTGTGTATCTCCGTTCGATGGTGCAATATTGGCTACTAGGGTTCACCTGGGGTTGAGCCATGATGGGACATACGTTCGCCATATGGTCACCACCACAAGTATAGCACCTCTTTACTAGGGCAAATCTTGGGATTTATTTGCTAGATACACCTAGTTTTTGAGCTACTTTCTCTGCAAGTTCCTCAATTGATGTGGATTGCGAAGAAGAAAGGCTAGAAGTGCTATCGGAATCTTTGTAGATTTTTGAAAGCTCTAGTTCCTCCCCTAGATTATCCTCAATGTCAATGCACATGTGTACACACTCTTCTATAGTCCTAGGGTCCTTCAAGTAGACATATGACCTCAGTTTGGTACTTAGCAATCCATCCAAGAATAAAGCCACTTGTTTGGCTGGAGTGGGTAACTCAGGGATAGGACATCTCTCTAGATATTGCCTAAACCTTCTTCCTGCAAGTCTCACGGTCTCTTGAGGGGTCTGCTTGAAGCTATGTATCAATGAGGAAGTATTATACCTTATGCCACTTTTAGAGAATTCAATGATGAAAGCCTCTAAGAGTTGGTCTATGCTCCTCAACTGTCTCTCATTCAATGGTTGAAACCACGTAAGGGCTATGTTCCTAAGGGTTAGACCAAAGGCATTATACTGCGTGAATAGGTCCTCAACTTGTTCAGCTCTCAAGACTTGCCTAAACTCAGCCACATGATCATATGGGTCTCCTGTGCCATCGAAGTAGTTCTTCATGGAATTAACCACCTGTGTAGGTCTCAATGTTCTGGTGTGTTCCCTAGGCCTTGGCAGAGGGAAATCATCAGCATTCCTTTGGTTCCTTGGGGCTCTAAGTCCCTTAGGTTCCGCTCTATTTGTTTCCGTTCTCGTTCTTTCCCTTCCCACTGGGTTGGCAAAGCTTACCTCAGGTCTATCTCTCTGTCTGTCTCTTTGAGCTCCATGAGCTTGGGATGTTCCAGCTCCAGGGTGACCAAAGGACACATTCGATCTTGATTGGGGGAAAATAAATTCACCTTTCCAAGTGTAAGCATGCCTATCATTTTTTGTGACCACAAAGATCCTCTCTGAAGCGTGATCTAAGTAGGTCACTCTGCCTGGGCTATCAGGATCTTTGAACTCATATATCATGATTGTTCCTACCTCATTCTGTTGATCAGATCTATACCTCCAAAAGGCTTCATCAGTCTCTCGGTTTAGGAGTAGATCTATGCTTTTATTGTCCTGGGGAACCCCCTCGGGATGGAGGATTCTAGTAAGAACAGACTTTCCTCGAGGGGTCCTAGGCTCTCCCATGTTTCCTTGCTCTAGGTCACCTAAGTCCGCCTCAGGGATCACATTCCCGAATTCATCTGTCCTATCTGGATGACTGGTGACAACATATACGGTTCCTTCTTTGTCCAAGTATGCACCGTTTTCAAACTTGACTGTTGGATGTTCCAGTCCAATGGATTGGTCAGGGTTTTTGATTTGGACCACAGATCTTCCTAGGCCGTCCTCATAGATGCTAGCACCTAATCGGTTGGTCCTAAGGTATTCGAGTTGCGTCCTGTAGGTCTCTCCATACAGTGGGACATCTCAGACTCGCTAGTCTCAGAGCTAGGGTAGTACGAATGGTGGCTCAACTGCTGGGCCCAAGACCTAGCAGTATGATTGACACTAGCCTCTAAAGATCTAAGACTCTGTCTGTCTCTCCCTAGGTGTCGTCCTGATCTAAGGTTCATATGCCTATTTAAGTAGCCCCTATTTTTGCCCAAGTACAACCTCGTTGCAGAGTTCTTTTGTATCAATTACTTGATTCCTTTTTATGTTGATTATAGTGTTTATACTCTTGTCTGATACCACGTCGTCAGGAACACTTGAGTTAATTTCCACACTTGAATGTTGATCGTCTCACGTTAGGTTCTTTTCCTTTAAAGTTGTCGGTCACACACAGGTTATCTCTTGACTTGACTTGATTCCTTAGATAGTCTTGACTTGTCTCGTGCCTATCGTTGCCCTGACTTACTTCTAGCACTATTCGCACTTAGCCTAGGCTAGGAATTGACAGAGGGGGTTGAGAGTATTCCAACCTCGCTTGCTGATCCCTTGTCCTTTGGTGCTAAAGAACCCGGTTCTCAAGCTTGCAAAAAGCCCTTGCTTTAGATGCTCTCAAGAGCTCTCAATGGACCTGTAAGAGTCTCAAGGTTAGCTCAAGACTTAAATTCAAATGACAGACAGATCACTTTCATGCATGAAATTCACAAACCAAATTTCCCTTTGCCTTTATGGAAAACAAGCCCAAGGATCCTTTAGCTTTCCTACCCCGGGGTATGGTCAACATCAAAATACCCTATCTAATAATCCTCATATTAATTTTACTGTAACAAGAATCACAGCACGAGCTTTCCAACACGAGCTTTCCAACAAAACAAGAATCACAGCAAACGGATTTCGTATGAGAAAGTTAGACCAGTTTAGGGTTTTGGGAGTAAAACAAGGTTCAAACAGGCTAACAGTTCACATGATTTTTCTCAAAACATATGTGTAGGGTCCTCACAAAATGCCAATTACTAGACAAGTATGCCCAAAATTATCCCCAAATCTTGGAATATAAAACCCTAAAATTTTAGCTGAAAAAGCCTGTCAATCGCGATCGACAGGTCTGTCAATCGCGATTGACAGGGGTGTTCGTCGGGCCTATCGGTCGCGATCGACACGTCAATCACGATCGACAGAGTCAATCGCGATCGACAGAGTTGGCCGTGAGTCCTATCAATCGTGATCGATGGTGTCAATCGCGATCGACACGTTTTCCGGGATTTTCGCCGTGATTTCAGTCGATCGGGTATGTGTCCATCGCGATGGACACGTGGCAACGCGAAAAATTCAGTCAATCGTCAAAATTCAGTCGGTCGCGATCAACGGCGACTGACAGAGGTGTCGGTCGTGATTGTCGATCGCGATCAATGGTGTCAATCGCGATTGACAGGGTCTGTCAGTCGTCTCTGTCGGTCGCAATCGACAAAATCTGTTGGTCGCGATCGACAGAATCTGTCGATCGTGGCTGTCGATCGCGATTGATGGTGTCGGTCGCGATTGACAGAAAGACATGGAATTTTTTAATTTTCTTTAGTGATTTGGAATGTGCTCTCCCTGTGTATTAAGGTGGTGTACTTTGTTTTACCAAAAACCTGAATTTTTTGTCGATCGCGATCGATAGAGGTCTGCGACACAGAGACAGTTTTGAGCTCGTCCGTACCTGCGCAGCGTGCTGGAGGGGATGATACAGCTGTACCTGCAAGATCACTCAAAAAACAGGCAAAAAGCAATGCACACAATTCGCTCTCTCGCTCTCTCTCACAAGTGAAATGAGGGAAATGGAAGGAAGAAGGTGATATGACCAAAAACTGAAATTTTTCACGATGGTGGAGATGGAGATCGGATATGGTGATGATGATGATGGTGATGATGATGATGAAGTAAGAAAGAGAAAAATAAAGAAGAGTAAAGAAATTACCTACAACGCCAACATCTCAAATCTACGTCTTACCATCACACGCTCGTCCTCAAAGCTCGATCCCCGGCAACGGCACCAAAATTTGCTGTAGCTCAGTGATGAGTAGCACCTCCTTTAATGTCGATCCGGGAAGACGTGAGGATGGTATGATGACCTCGAGCAAGTGAAGGCACAAGTGCGTGAGTGCGAAGCACACTAACATGCACACACATACACACACATGCGCACACAAGGCAAGACAAAGAGTGAGAAGCAATGGAGTTCTTTAGATTACTTTCAAAAAGCTCATACAAGTTCAAATCAATTACAAGCTAACCTAAAAAATGAGCTCTCTAGCTCTATTTATAGTTTTTGACTAGGTTTTGGCCTTGTCCAGACCTAGTGTTCGGCCTAGTTAAAAATTAGGTTCTAGGTCCCATTTGAGGGCTCAAATGGAGTCTAAAAATTATGAAAACTGGTAGGTAGCTACTTCTAATGCTCCTCAAGCTCAAGGACTCCTTGGCTTGCACAAAATGGAGCTACAAAAATATGAAATGGTATTTACAATGGCTTTTAGTGATGAAGATCACTATTTTTGTAGGGATTTCCTCTAACGATTTGACATACGCATCTTCGAGCTCCCTACTTGCTCCTTCTCCTTATGTGTCCACCTCTTTGATATGCTTTAGCTTCCTGAAAAAATAATGGCCTACTTGCCCGATCTTCTTTGACTACTCTGTCTGCTTGTACCTTCTCTTTGCTCTGACTCCCTTCGTAAGCTTCCTTGTCTTGTTAGTCCTTCAGTTCCTTGACTACTGCTAACACCAGTGATAAACATTTCCTCAAACGTTTGCTTGAAGCAGGCTGGTAGATACTTGATACGAGCATGCCATGCATAGACGACATTGATAGATGGTGTGGTGCTCATATCATAAACAAGGTCTTGATTTCCTTCATTAAATCCGAGAGCCGAAAGATGAGGTTCCTTGAGATTCTTAAAGGTCTTGAATGTCACCAGCATTAGCTCAAAGATTTTGAGGCACATCTGTGCCATGATATCTGGTATATTCTTGAATCTGACTGCCCAGTGTTGGATGGTTGAAATCATGTAGTTGAATGTGGGTTGGCCATGAGGGGGTGCTAGGTACACATAATTTAGCCACTTTTCACATCCTTTATTTGTCAAAACTGTTTTGGTGTACCCTGGCCAAGACCTTCTTCGAAAGATAGGGCGGTAGCATGGATTATACTTGATGTATAATGGCATGTTATTCCAAGTGCGTACCATCTCAAGGTATGTTTCAAGCAGACGGATCCTCCAAGTAGGTTGAAATATATTCCCATGCGTGGCACTGGCAGGGATGTCTTCTGGTGCAAACTGTGTCGTCGAGGTTGGTTCTTTTGTTGTGCGCTGCTTGATTTCAGCATTATAATCTGCCATTAAGACACAGAATGGAACATACAAATCATCAGACGTGCCAATCCACCTATGATGAGAGAGGTTTCTAAAGTAATCGGATTTTATGACAATTTCTTCTAATCGGGACATCGACTGTATCTGTACTGCCACCCTCTCATCGTGGGTTGTAGCCACCTTCTCTAACCTCTGCATCCATTCAGGAGCTTCGATCTCAATTGTGTCCATTCCTTCTTCTGTTTGCTTACCCCCTGGTGCAGGCATCGGTACGTATGGGTCTTCAAAGATCTCCTCAACTGCAATTGGAACTAAGTCTTCAAGTTCCGGTTCCACGAGGGGAGAGGGTTGACGCTCATATTGAAGAACTTTATTTTGTAGTTCGGCCAGTTGTGCTCTGAGCTCTACGACTTCTTCAGATGTGTCTGCTGCAGTTGTAACTTCTTTTGGTGAATCTTGCTGGGCTGCCAGTTGCTTTAATAGTTCATCCGGCTCTCTTTCTAAGGCAGCATGTGCTTCCAAGAGATCGGCGTGTGTTTCCAATACGATTTGCATATTTGCCGATGGGATGGCCTTGAAATTCTCTGGGTCGATTTCTTGCGGTGAACCCTCCATTGCTGCTTCCAGGTTCTCTTCATTCTGTTTCTGTAGTCATTTATTTTCTTTGAGTGCAACAGACATGTGCTTGCGTAGTAAGGCGAGGTTACGTTGAAGCTTGAGATTTTCCGTTATCTGAGCGTATAACAGATCATCAAGTTGTTGTTTTTCTTCAGTATCCATCTAGGGTGGATTGGCGATTAACTCATCATGTTGTGCTTGCAATGTACTATACTCCTATTGTAACTGCCTCTTCTCCTTCTCTAGATTAATGAATCTCTCCTGTAGTGTTTCATGATTTCTGAACAAGCTCGTATGTTGGGCATCCAGATGCTGGTAATGTTGTTGTAGTTGAGTCATAGATTGGTACATATTATTAAACACATTATTAACAGGAGTGGGTGCGGGAAAGGTGTTGAATGCAGGGGGGTAGGGAAAAGGGAATGGGAGTGTGTATGCTGTGCTTGAAAAGGGTGAAGTGGGTGGTGGGGGAATGGGAGATTGCAGAAATATGGGGGAAGGAAGAGGTGCAGAAGTAGGTGATATGTCCATGACGTCAAATGTGGATGCAGTCATGGGAGTGATTGTGAACATGGGAATTGTTGGTGTAGTGATGGTTGTGAAGGTGTAAAGTGGTGTGTGTAGTTGTGAATATGGACTGCTAGGGAGTGTGATTGGGGGAGTGGGAATTTCAGTGGCTACAGTTAGAATTACCATGTCAGTGGTAGTATTTACAATAGGGGTGGTGATAGATTGTGTGGATTGTGAGGTTGACTCACAGTATGTGCTTCGTTATGGGAAGTGGACTCTGAGGCGGTGACGGTGGTGGTGACACTAGTAGTGGGAGGTGAAGGTGGTGGAGTTGGAGGTAGGGGTGGTAAAGGGGGAGACGGGGGTGCACTTGAGGTATGGGCTTCCTCAGTATCATGAATGGTTTGAGCCGTGCCCATGGTTGTGGATGTGGTGCCCTGTGGTTTTGATACCAATACATTCATTTGTTTCCCTGATCAAGGGGGGCGTTTGCTGTATCTTCTCTATGATCTTTGCGAGTGCACAAGAGCGGTATGCACCATCTCAGGTACCCCTAACGCATCAGCAATCATGTCAAGGGTCGCTCTGTAGTGCTCATCCACCCCTTCTTCTTCAAGGATTTGGTTCATGAGGGCTTTTCCTGCTACTAGGGACAGTTTGTGTTGTTCTTGAACTCGTTTGATGGTATCATACAGCTATTTCAGTTGCTTCGTATAAGCCGCGGCTCCTTCAAGTTCCTGTATGACTTCTTGCTCATATTCATGCTCTTCTTCCTCGGGCAGTCCTTCTTGTTCATCCTCTTGCTCATCTTCTGCAGTCTCCTCTTCATCATCATCCACTTCGACTACTTCTGGTTGGACTGGATGGGGTTGATCTGTGACTGTCTGTTGTCCGCCTGCTTGGTCTGCCTCAACCTCCAAATTAGTAGCATTAATTATTCTAGCTACTTCCTCATCAGTTAGATCTTCTAGTGTAAAGCCATGAGGGAACTCTAAGTCGGTGGGTATGGGTGGAAACACGAGGTTTGGGCCTTCCGCGCTATGCCTCGGTAATCTGATAGTGAATGGTTGCACTCGTCTTGGAAGCCGTGGAGTGGTTTCTGGTGTCAGTGTAGCACCTCGGGCCTGTGCACAAGGCATCTGAACTGCTCCTCTCATTTTCTTGGATGGAGGCCCTGCGGTTGATAGTCTGCGTTGAAATTCTTGCACCCTGGTCCAAACAAGTGCCCGTTGAATTGGCACATCATATGCCAAACAGCGGTAAACAATCCTTGTGAGAGCACAACATCCATAAAGCACTGACTTTTGCTTCTTATACCACCGTTGATGTGCCAAGTGTATCTGGTCGATAATCCAATGCGGCATGTTTGTCATTGCCACCATGTCCTTCAGTTTGGTCAGGTTTCTGTTCTTCATATTGTCTGGGACCATTGACTCTTTCTCTGTGGGGATGTGCCTACCCTTCATATCTAGAGCTTCCCTTACCAAATTGTTCATCAATTTGAAAAACACTTCAGTTCATTACCTCGTGTAAGAGACAGTAGTACGAAGGTGCTATAGCCCTTTTTCTCTTTACTAGGAGTGAGGGTGCTAATCAAGTATGAGCATCGTAGAAAGTCTGACTTGGGTTTCAACCCTTCCATATTGGTTTCAACCCTTCATTATTTTGAAGCCTCTCAAACTCCCTGGTGAAGAAGTGATACCTGCCCCAGCGCCCGTTGAACTCTATCTCTGCCTCCCACAGGTAAGTGCCTTCTCCCAGAGGTCCTGCCACATCATTGAACCAATGTGAGTTTTTGCTGACTGGTATGGTGTGCCCCTGTGGAGGATTCTGAATTGGTATGGCATGTAATGCTCTCAATGCCACTGGCGTTCCTTCAATTCCTCCTCAATGGGAAGGCTTTCAATGTCCACGATCTGAGGGCTGGTTCCTGCCTGGGAGCTCGTTCCTGTAGCCTCGGCCATCTTGAAGGGACTGGTCACCAGTTCTATGAGAATATACAAATGAATGTTAACCTTGCAAATGGACACCAAGTGGTCACATGTCCCCATTACAACATTAACATGAGGTTCTAGTGATATGTTAGTTAGTCAGTGAGTGCTCGGTGGTTGAGGGTGTGGTTAGTGGACGGATTGTCCTAAAAGCTAAATGGAAAGATGCAGTGTGAGAATGATGCAGTTAGTAGGTGGAGGTGAATTTACAAGTGGGGGTCCGGGGGTTTATTACAAGCTTTGGGCAGCCAAACACAGTGGATGGCTTTCAGTTTTAGTTCGATGGAGAATCTCGAGGGCTTTGTGAGAGTGTCTGCTTGGAAATGAGGCTTTTTAGGGACCCAATTACAGGTGATTCTACTCGTGCTCATGGGTGAATATGTGTTCATGCGTGATGTATAAGAATGGGTATCAGATGTTCAAGTGAGTGAACCATGTTGTATAGGGTGTGGTCTCTGTGTAGCTATTTGAGCCCGCAAGCAAGCCTTGGGCACCCAAATTTGTCTTCATTGTGGGTCAGCCTTCATCGACTTCTTGGGTACCCAGATAGACCTCACTTTCACAGAAGAATTTATGGAAGACTTCTTATTAGTGTTGTGTTGTCGATCATTAATAGGAAGTTGAGTCGGTTGTGGTGGCTTGACCGCAATAAGATGCTCGCCTTTTCGCACCCACATTTGTTTTGGTGGTTGGGACACCTTGCTTCGTACTTTCTTTTGGCTTCGAGCATAGGTAGTCTACTTCTTTTGCCTTTTATCTGCCTCTGGTTGCTGCATCCCGATGGCTTTTGGAAAAGAAGGGAGTTCCGTCATATCCTTGACTTCTTTGTCGAGATAATCATCCCTCTGCATCACATAGTTTTGGACAAGAATAGCATGGTCATCTTCATGTGTACTCCTAGAAGGACCAGGAGTTTGTGCCTTTCCTAGTTCCTTGAGTGCTCCATTATCTAACTCAACTGTAATTCGACTCTGATTTACCCATACCTGAAGAAGTCCACTTCTTAGGTTCAGGTTGACTGCATGATCATAGATCCAGCCTTGACCCAAGACAAGAGGTTCGATGAGATCCTCATCTTGACACACTGGTACTTTAACTGTCAGTAAAACATCATGAATATAGAGGGGAAGTTCCACCTTGCCCATGCAAGGGGTTTCCACACCTCCCAACCCTATGAGGTATGCTTCTATAGGATTGACACTTAATTTCAACTTCTGACAGTAAGAAAATTTAACAGCACTAGTGGCTGCACCTGAGTCAATCAATGCCCTTACAGTCCTTGCACTTTTTCCTTGTCCTATCTCTAAAGTTACATAAGGATGTCTATCAATTGTTCGATGAGAACTATTACTTGAAACTTTGCACATAGCCATATGATACCCTGGATCTGCATACGCCTCTGTCCTAAGCTGATCTCGTCCTTGTCTTCTCAACTTCATCCTTCGGATGCGCTCCAATGCTTCTGCATGTGCCTCTTCTCGAATTCGTTTTTCCTCTTCTTTACGTTTCTTTGCAGTATTCAGTCGACTCAACATTTCCTCTGTAAGGGGTTCCTGATATAACTTGACTCTGCATCCGCTAATGTAACTAGGGAGAACATCACCTTCTAGAGTAGCTAATTGAACTGCTCCACTAGTTGAGATCCTATTAATGATCATAGGTCCATAGCCTCTCTTCTCTAATTTCCGTGCATGTTGCTTTAAAATGTAGACTAAGACTAGGTCTCCTGTTTTCAAGCCTTTGTCCTTCACATGTGCATCGAAATATGCTTTTTGCCTCTTCTTGGTTGCCTATATTCTTGCTGCCGCTCTCAATCGTGTTTCACCCAATCGTTCAAGATCAAGGATTCTAGAGGAGAGCTCATGCCCTGTCCACTCATGCTCTTGTGCTACTTTCAATGGAGGTATCAAGAAGTCCAATGGTAGCACTACATTTTGGCCAAATACCATCTGAAAGGGTGTGGCTTGGAGTACCGTTTTATAGGCAACTCTGTATGCCCAAACAGCATGGTGTAGTTGTTTGTCCCAATCAGAGCATTTATTATTCACTAGTTTGGTCAATACATTGCATAGAATCTTATTTGTGCTTTTGGCTTGCCCATTAGCTTGTGGGTGATAAGGGGCAGACTTCTTATGTACCACCAAGAATTCTTGGAGAAGATTTTCAATGACTTCATTCAAGAAGTGAGTGCCTCTATCACTTACTAGCTCGATAGGTAGCCCGTACCTTGTGAACACATTCTCAAATAAGAACTTGGCTGTCGTCTGAGCATCATTCTTCGTGGTAGCTTTCACCTCTACCCACTTGGTTAGATAGTCTGTGGCCACAATGATATATTCAGCATGTGAACCCTTAGCTGGGGGATTAATAGGACCCACAAAGTCTATTCCCCACTCAAATAGTGTCTAAACTTCTTAACCGCATATACCATGCCTAATCCTTCTCGTTCAGTGGTGGTATAATTTCGTTTAGCTGCATTCAATTGTCTACTAGCATAGGCAATTGGAAGATCCATATTGCCTTCACCAGTAGGTTGTGCAAGCACACATCCAATAGCATAATTGGATGCGTCCACGTGAACATGAAATGGCTTATTCCAATCTGGTGTGGTCAAGATTGGCGCTGGACATAATCGCCGTTTAAGCTCATTGAAGGAATTCTCACATTCATCAGTCCACTCAAAATTAGTCAAAAGTCCATACAGAGGCTTTGCTATGATGGCATACATGTGTATGAACCGTCGGTAATAACCACAGTGCCTCATGAAAGCTTGTACTTGACATTCTTTGGCCTAGGTAGCTCTAAAATAGCTCTAACTTTTTCCTCGTCTGTAGATATGACATTCTTTGACACTATGTGTCCTAGAATCTTGCCCTGCCTGACCATGAAAACACACTTTTCAGGGTTCAAGCAGACTTGATATTCTCTACATTTGTCAAAGATTTGCCTGAGCTCAGGTATATGTGTTTGTCTGATGTTGGAATGTGCACAAAGATCATCAACATAGACTTCTAAATTCTTCCTCAGGAATTCTTTAAATACATGGCACATCAGTCTCTGAAAGGTTGCAGGAGCATTGGTAAGCCCAAATGGCATTACTCGAAAAGCAAATATACCCCACTCTGTGGAAAAATCCGTCTTATGCTGATCTTCTAGGGCAATGGCTACCTGATTGTAACCATAAAATCCATCAAGGAAGTTGTATACTCCCTTACTTGCTACTCTTTCTAATAGATGTTCGGTAATTGGAAGTGAATTTTATCTCGAATTATGGCTGCATTAACCTTCTTCAAGTTAATGCATACACGTAGCTTTCCATTCTTCTTGGGCACCACTACAATGGGGAATACCCACTCAGTGTGCTCAATTTCATAGATAAATCCAGCTTCCACCAGACGATCTATCTCTTCTTTGATCTTGGCAGCATAGTTATCGTTGTATGTGTATGGCTTTTGCTTAGAGGGTTTGGCATCTGAGGTCATGGGGATAGTGTGTGAGCATATGTTAGGGTCTACTCCTTTCAAATCCTTGTAGCTCCATGCGAATACATCTCTATACTCCCTTAGCAAGGTTATCAACTCCTCCTCTTCTTCTTCCGTCAGGTCATGTCCTATGTACGTGCATCTTTCTTCTCCTTCTTCAATGGCTACAACCACTTTCTTGCTGGTTTCTTTGTTATCATAGGCCTCCCCTGATTGAGCTTCACGTTTATGCATTCTTACCATGACTCTTCTATCGTCTATTTCATACTTCTTAAAATTTTCAAGGACCTCAAACAAAGATTCTTCCCCCTCGGGTGCGACTTCTCTCTTCTTTCTTTTCTTTCCTTCCTCCTTAGGGGTCACTTGTGTGGTTAACCTTACATCATTTGTAAGCTCTCCATGTCTCTGAGGATGAGCTTCTACTTCATAGAAGTATTCTTCATCTGATGCAAATGATGGGTCCATAATGATTGACTCTAGATCGGAGTCACTTGCATCTTCAAATGCATCAGGGCTAGGTTCACATTCTTCCAGAATCGCATCTCCCATGAGTGGCTCTATGGAGAAAACTGAAATGTCATAGCCATCCTCATCACAGTGGGGTGTCCATTGCTCTTCATTGATGGCTACATCCATTGTTCCTAGAATTTCTGCCCAACCATGAGGTTCAAATTCTTCATCCGGGAATACTATAGGTGCATAGGCTGGGTCTTGAATTGATCTATGGGTTTCTTTTGCATCTACCTCTCTGGCTTTTTCTCTCTTCTCCTCTTCTACTGCCACTTTGCACATCCATAAGTGAGTGTCTTCATGCATCCATGAGGATCCTGATCCCATGGAATGCACTGACTCGGTATCATCTTTAGCTCTATGGATGGGATTCCATTGGATAGGAGGGACATCTTTATGAGAGTAATCTTTAAGATTAACCTTGGTCGTGACACCTAAGTGTTGCAGATACAAGGAATTGGTTCCCCAATCCTGTACCACTTGCAATTATCGCATAAATGGTCTTCCCAAAATCATCTCATAGGCATGGTTCTTGCTAAAATCACATATGGCAAAAGTATGCCCAAACTCAACTCCGCATGTAGTGAGAGTTATTCCTTCTATCAACCCTAAGGGTCTTTCAATGTTACCATCGGCCATCTGCAATTTCATTCTCGTCGGCCTGAGTGCTGGCTTGCCCCAATGCTTCCATAGGGAAGTGGTAGCAATTGCAACTCCTTCACCTGAGTCCAGAATGGCCTTGGTTGTGTATCCCTGATGGGTGATGGGGAGGTATGTGTTTCCTTCTTCTCCTTCACTCATGTCTCCTATCTTATCCAGGGTATTTCTGGCACTGTTCTATGGGATCCTACCAGGGAACGAGGTTTCACTACTACTGGCACTTGATGGGCTACATGTTTCCACAGTTCCGACCTAATCTTGAGTAACTCTTCTAAAGTGAGATTGCACTGCACTTTAGTATTCTTTACTACCTCTGTGTTCCTAGGTATGACTGAGTCTTCGTTTCTTACCATAACCGTGGGTGCTCTCATACAAGTAGACTTAGCTTCCCATGGGCCTGTGAAGTGGGGTAATTCATGTAAAGAACTAGACTCGAAGTCTTATCTCTCTTTAGATTGTGCGCTCTCCTGCTCTCCATAAATGGATGGGATGTTTTGTGGGAATTGGTCATGCGCATCATCCACAAGTTCAATGGGAGGAGGGACTTCACTCTCTTTAGCCCATTTTTCTTCTTGAATCTCTCGTAGGAATTCTGGTGTGTACCGATTCATAGAAGAAGATGTGTCTAGCTCTGTGGAGTTGGGCACATAAGCGTCCTGGGGAGGAATGCTTATTCTTTCATTGGCCTTGTCCTTATTTTGAGAGGCGGGTTCCTTTTCTGATTATGCTATTAGCCTCTCCAATCTTTCTAGCAGTCCATCAAAGTGCAACTGCGTCTTAGCTGAACTAGAGATGTTAAAGAGGCGACTAGCTTCAAACATGGTCAGGAATACTTGAGTTAATTTCCGCACTTTAAGTTGATCATTCCATGTTAGGTTCTTTTCCTTTAAAGTTTTCAGTCACACACAGGTTATCTCTTGACTTGAACTTGATTTCTTAGATAGTCTTGACTTGTCTCGTGCCTATCATTGCCCTGACTTACTTCTAGCACTATTCACATGTAGCCTAAGCTAGGAATTGACAGAGGGAGTTGAGAGTATTCCAACCTTACTTGCTGATCCCTTGCTCTTTGGTGCTCAAGAACCCAATTCTCAAGCTTGCAGATTACCCTTGCTTTGGATGCCTTCTAGTGCTCTTAGTGGACCTGTAAAAGTCCCAAAGTTAGCTCAAGACTTAGATTCAAAGGACACAAAAAATCACTTTCATTCATGTAATTCAAAGATCAACTGTTCTTTTGGCTTTATGGAAAACAATCCTGAAGACCCCTTAGCTTTTCTTCCCCCTGGGTATAGTCACTTCAAAATAGTATGTCTAATAATCCCCATGAGCTTTCCAACAAAACAAAAATCATAGCAAACGGACTTTGTATGAGAAAGTTATGACTGTTCAGGGATCTAGGGTTAAAACAAGGTAAAATAGGTTATCAGGAAAACAAAATTTTCTCTCAAGTTATAAGTGTCGGGACCTCACAAATCACTATTTGCTTGATAAATATGCCTAGAATTTACCCCAAAAACATGTAATGAAAACCCTAGAAATTTGGCCAAAAATGCCTGTCAATCGCGATCGAAAGGTCTGTCAATCGCGATTGACAGAGGTGTCCGTCGGGGCCTGTCGGTCGTGATCGACACGTCAATCGCGATTGACACTTTCAATCCCGATCGACAGAGTCAGTCGTGAGTCCTGTCAATCACGATCGATGGTTTCAATCGCGATCGACACTTTTTTCGAGATTTTTGCCGTGATTCCAATCGATCGGGGATGTGTCCACCGCGATGGACACGTGGCAACGCGAGGTTTGGTGTCAATCGTCAAATTTCAGTCGATCGCAATTGACTGAATCCTACGCGGTAGTCGGTCGTTCGTGGGGTCTATCGGTCGCGATCGACAGGTCTGTCCATCGCGATTGACACGGGCTGTCGATCGCGATTGACAGTGGTTGTCAATCGTGGCTGTCGATCGCAATCGATGGTGTCGGTTGCAATTGACAGAGAAACACGGAATTTTTTAATTTCAAGTAATGATTTGGAATGTGCTCCTCATGTGTGTCATTGTGGTGTGCTTTGTTTTACCAAAAGATGAAATTTTCTGTCGATCGTGATCGACAGAGGTCTGCGACACAGAGACCGTTCCGAGCTTGTCCATACCTGTGCAGCCTGCTGGACAGGGTGATACAGCAAAAAAAACCTGCAAGGAAGCTCAAAAAACATGCAAAAGCAGCGCATACAAATCGCTCTCTCGCTCTCTCTCACAAGTGGAATGAGGGAAATGGAGGGGAGAAGGTGATATGATCAAAAACTGAAATTTTCACGATGATGGAGATGGGAGATGGTGAGGATGATGATGGTGATGATGATGATGAAGTAAAAAAGAGAAAAATAAGAAAAAGTAAAGAAATTACCTACAACGCCAACGTCACAACTCTACGTCTTACCATCACACGCTCGTCCTCAAAGCTCGATCCCCGGCAACGGCACCAAAATTTGGCGTAGCTCAATGATGAGTAGCACCTCCTTTAATGTCAATCCGAGAAGACGTGAGGATGGTATGACGACCTCGAGCAAGTGAAGGCACAAGTGCGTGAGTGAGAAGCACACCAACATGCACACACATACACACACATGCGCACACATGGCAAGACAAAGAGAAAGACAATGGAGTTCTTTTAGATTACTTCCAAAATGCTCATACAAGTTCAAATCTATTACAAGGTAACCTCAAAAATGAGCTCTCTAGCTCTATTTATAGTTTTTGACTAGCTTTTGGCCCTGTCCAGACCTAGTGTCCTGCCTAGTTAAAAATTAGGTTCTAGGGCCTACTTGGAGGCTCAAACAGGGTCTAAAAATCATGAAAATTGGTACGATGCTACTTCTAATACTCCTCAAGCTCGAGGACTCCTCGGCTTGCACAAAATGGAGTTACAAAAAGGTGAAATGGTAATTACAATGATGTAGAGTGACTAAATTCACTATTTAGGAAGTATTACTTCATGGAAAAATTTGGACGGCCTACTTACCAGATCTTCGTTGACTACTTTGTCTGATGGTGCTTTCTCTTCACTCTGAATCCCTTCTTTGAATTCCTTGTCTTGTGAGTCCTTGGGTACCTTGACTACTGCCAACAATGATTTTTGTACACATAAGAGGATTGACTATGAACCTTGGCAAGACAAAGGTCATGCTTTTTCACACATCCAACGCAGTGAGGAGAGCATCCATCTTCACCATAGCAAGAGGGCAAGTCGAGGTGGTTACTTCATACGTCTACTCAGGAGTTACATTCACAAGCCTACCAAGGACCTTTCACCATGAGGCAGGCAACTATTGATAGACTCACCCTAGGCTATGCAGCTCTGGCCATGCTATAGTGGAGGTGCCACCAAGCAAATTTTCAAGAACCTTGCATGAAGGGGTGGCTTTCGGCACACTGGTCACCCCAGCCTTGATGTATTCAAGGACACTATGGGGACCATGTTTGACTGTCGATCAGTGGGCACATATTGAGAGGCCGCAGGTGTGTATGATCTCATGCTTGTTCCATAGCAAGCAAACCGTGCCACATAACATTATCCGAGTAGAGCTTGCTGCACCACCCGTGGTCGTTGAGGCACTTTTCCATACAGTAAGCTTCATTCAAAGGGTGAGGGAGTTGCCCCACCATAGACTCACTCGTAGAGCATTTGAGGTAGCTATACAATTGTCTAAGAGTGGGCATGATAAAGCTTGGTACTCACACATCAGAACTTGATTTGCAACACAAGCTGGATATGTTGTTTTGTTGGTTTTTACTATTTCGATTCTTCAACTTGCAATCATGTTCAATGTGATCAAGTTTACTAAAATTCCAACATCCCTTATTATTATGACTTGAGTCATTTCTTTGGAAGCTTTTATGGCCTCTTTGTCTCCCCTTGTCTCAAAATCTATTGAAAGTGAGGTAGGGCCCAGTAAAATAACCACAAGGACTTTCCAACACTTAGAACCTCAACACGTACACCCCTTAAACCAAATCAAGAAGATGATTGACAAAGTGAATAGACAAGAGACAATAGATGTAAAAGAGCCATTGAAGTCTGCTAAAAAATAAATGCTACTAATGGAATATTTGTACAACATGTGGATAATTACAAGACTGAATATAGGTTGAAATAAAATAATACTAGGTATAAAATCAGAAATGAGTGCCAAGGAGCTACGTACATCACTTCACTTCTCAACTGCTTGTATATCTTGATGCTTTTCCTTGTTGTCCCAAGAACCTTATCACATAAGGACCAAAAGTTCCCTATTTCGTCCTAAAGTGAATCTATGAAAAAACAAAATTTCAATTGCAGACCACATATAGGATTTTGTGTTTCTTCTTCACTACCTATCTTTTTCACTTTTGACCTTAGTTCCTCTAAATGTACCCATAAGGGAGCATTCAACTAAACCTTCTAGATGACTTCAAAAACTTTTAAATTCCTTTCAAAAAGACCCTTTGCAACCTATGTTTAACTTTTATGGGAAAGATAATTGTGAACATACCCCTTGTGCATTATTTATGCACCACAATCATTGGATACCTATGCACCACTTGTGCATCACTTCACCAACTCAACACCACGAGAGGCTCAACAGTTTCCCACCACCTAATGGGCTCCATCTCGGAGAGAAAAAAGCAAAACCATGAGCAATGATATGCCACTCCAACAAGAGTTTATGTTGAAACCTTAAAAAGAACATATGAGCAATCCAACTTGAGAAAGAAAGGGAACTGTTGCAAGGTAACTTCAAAACCCGACTCCAAAGAAAGTAGCCAAGATGGATAAAGTAATATGATGTTGAATCAAGGGCAAAGAGGAAGAGAAGAGGAGAACGATTGGATGACACAATCTGAGGGAGTTGTAGGGGTGAATATGGAAGGGGTGTGGAGGCTTAGAGGGGATTGACACTAGGAGAAAAGTGAAAAAGGGAGAAGAGATATGGGATGCATGTCAAAAATACGAAACATATGGGAAAATAAAGAGGTAAGGGACCATATAAAACACGTGCGGATGAAAAATTACATGTTTAATGCGGACAGAAAAGAGGGGATTTTACCAAATGAAGGAAAAAGTCTTGGATTTTGGGAAAATAATGATGAAAATAATCTGTGAGATGTTGAGAAACATGAAATTGAATCCAAAATTTTAAAAAATAAAGCCACCCAAGGTGCACATTGAGAGAGAGAGATTGAGAGAGAGAGAGATAGCTAGATAGATAGAGAGAGAGAGAGATAAAGAGGGCTTTTTTTTTAAGAAAAGGCAATGGGGACTTGCTTTTTTATTGAGAATTATACTTAAAATATAAGAAAAAAAGCCAAATAAATACCAAAAAAATCAAAAAAAATCTTACACATTAGAAAACATTCTCAACATACATTTCTCTACTCAAAACATCAAGAACATCCATTTTCTCATCTAAATGAACAAGAAAAAGTGCATTAGAAAAGGAAAAAAAATTTAAAAAAATCTTGAAAAATAAAAAAACCTAAAAAATTCCCAATAAATCCTAAAATTCTTAGAAAATTTCTCATAGGGCTATGAAATGTAATCAAAATTACAAGAAATACCTAAGAAAAAATGCATAATACTAGCTTATAACAGCAAAACGTAATGAAAAGGAGCGTGATGAGCGTTATATACAACCTAATCAAATTGCATAAAATGTCAGGTAACCAAAAGAGCTTCAATATTGTTTGTTCCACCTTTTCTATTTGCACTACACCCCATTGGAGCATTTCTCTAATTTTTTATAGTCCTTCCCAATGGGGAAGCCCTAAAAGAACCAGCATACCATCTTGTACTTCGTTCTTGCCATAATTGGATGTCATGAAGTTCAATTACTTTGTACTCAACTTTCCAACCTTTGCAAGAAACTTAGGATAGTTCCATAACTCTATGGCCATGCATATATGATAGGAATTATTTCTGTATCCTAGCTCAATTTTTGTGACTCGGTTTTGTTGAGTGGATCAAAGGTCAAGTTGTTCAAAGGTCAAAATGATCAATTATGGAGTTGGTCAAAAGTCAAAATGGTGACTTTTCAAGTGATGCATAGGTGGTGCAAAAGTGCAAAGTGGTGCATAGGTGGTGCACAAGTGGCCGAGAATAAGGGTGCACAGCTAGTGCACAAGCAATTTATTCACAAGTGCAAAATGGTGCACAGGTGGTGCACAAGTACTCGAGAACAAGGGTGCACATGTATGCACAAACAGTTATTATTCATAATGGTTTTTCAAGAAAAGTTGAATGTAGGTTGCAAAATGTTTTTTTGAAAGGTTTTCAAGGGTTTTAAGTGTTTTGGAAGCTTCAAGTGAACCCTCCCTTATGCACACATTTGAAGAATTGAAGGTCAAAAGTGAAGTCCATATGAAGAGAAAGCGGTACGCAAAAGTATATGTATGAAACATCATTTAAAATTTTGTTTCTTATAAATTCACTACAAGAAAAAATAAGGAATTGTTGGCCTTCCTTAAAAACTGGTCCTTGGGACATCAAAGGAGGACCAAGATACACTAGTGGTTAAAAGCAACATACATGAAGTGAATTTGCACAATTAGCAAGACATAATAAGCAAGAGCATTCTTGGAGTTAGACTAAGCAATAGAGGGCATAGTATACACTGGAGAGCAAGGGAAAAACAAGAGACACCTTGAACGAGTGCGATGCAGAGAAGCAAAGGAGAGAAAAGTGTGCAAGGTGACTAAGTGTGCAAAGGGAGAGTGCACAGAGAGCCATTTGGGAAGGCAAATGAGGTGGACAAAGGTACAAGTGAGGAGGTGTTGCACATCGACAGAAGGTGGCCCTTTCCAATCTTATTGGATGCAAGGTGTGCACAAGAGCAAGCTACTAGAGAGGATGGAGGTCCAGTACAGAGAAGGTTGACTGTTCAAGGAATTTTCTTATCTTGTATACTTATGTGCGTGTGCTCTATGGCTTATGTGCTATGTACAGAGAATCATTTCTATAACATTCTAGACAAGAATATTGTAAGTCTCATTGTTAATCACAACATAGAGGCTTCTGATGTATTTGCATTTTTGCTTCTTCTTCATTCTTCTCCTACAAACTCTCAAGTACCTTTCAACTAAAGCGCTCCCCAACAAAATTTGGCATGCACAGTAGGACAAAAAAGCTATTTTGGAGCAGTTAGGCATCAATATGGGACTAGTTCTTCTCATCTATCATATCATGTAGAATTTGAGGACCCAGTAATTCAATTAAGGAAGGAACTTGAGAGGTTGAAAAGGAACAAGCCCCACAAAGAGGAGGAAAGTGCAGTGACTCAGCTAAGGTGAGAAATTGAGGCCTTAAAGCTACAAAAAGAAGAGGAAACCCAAGCAGAAGAGTTGGCATAACTTCAACAGGAGCTACAAGAACTCAGGGGAGGTGGCATCAAAAGTGGACTTTGGTGCATGATGTGTAGCAAACAAGGACATGTGATAAGTTATTTCCCGCTTCTAAGCATTACTTGCTTGTTATGCAGGAAAGCCGGTCATGAAGCTCATGAGTATCACTCAAGAGGCATGCCTGCACAAACATATTGGGGACAAGGAGGAGCCCAACCACCAACTAATTGTCACAAGGAAGGAGATAAGGAAGAGAGCTCACACACACACACTCTCACTCTCAAGGAGAAGCACACATAGATTGAGGCAAGGAAGAATAATCTTCTTCTTCTTCTTCTATTATATGAAAAGGAATGTACAAGAATGACCTTAAAACAAGAATACAACTAGTGCAATATATAAAGATCAGTACATAAGGAAAAACCTAATGTCCATGAATGAGTGAGCTGGCAAGGAACAAATGTGCCATCACTCTCGGTAGATAAATCTAATAAAGCTCAATGAAGTATCCCTGACATATATCAACGTGACCACTATACATGTTAGAGAAACAAAAAACTGGTATGTTTCATCCTGGATCATCACATGTTGAGCTTGATATCTCAACACTAATGTGATGGTAGCAGCATCCAATCAAGGTAGTAATTATAACACATGACCTCGAGGTAACTTTGGAAATGGGCCTAGAGGGCCAATCATTTGTTTCAGGTGTAGGAAATGTGGGCACTATCAGAGCAAATGTGCCCTGCCAAAAAATGCTCCCCCTTGTAGGAATTGTCCAGATGAGAGAGATCACTATACCGATTGTTGTCCAAAGAACAAGGCATCTACATCTAGGGCTCACATACAAATGATCTTTGTGAACATAATGCACTGAATAGCTAAGCAGTCTCTAATGAGGTGAAAACTCAACTCAATGTGCTTGGTCTTTGCATGATAAAATAGATTCTTAGCCAAAGCAATGGCACTTTGACTATCACTAAGAAAGCAAGGCACATGCTGAGGCATACCTATATCATAAGCAAGACGAGAAAGTCACAATGCTTCCTTACATGCCTCACTTGCTACAACATACTCTACCTTTGTAGTGGAAATAGTTGTACATTCTTGGAGACAAGATCTCCAAGAGATAGAACCTCCAACAAAATGAAAAATGTACCTTGATGTAGAATTTGGATTGTCTACATTACTAGCATGATTAGAATCTATGTAACCAACAATGGATGCCTTTCCTCTAGCCAAGCATAGTTACTTGTCCTTAATGTCACTCAAATATCACAAAATCATCTTGACTGCTTCCCAATGCTTCTTTCTAGGATTAGACATACAAATCCCACTACAAATGCAATGTATGGTCTTGTAGCTACCATAACATACATGAGACTACCAATACTAGATGGATAAGGAATTTGGTAATGAATTCCTTCTCCTCATTTGATTTGTGGCAATTGTCCTTGCTCAATGTCACATATGTGAGTAAAGGTATACTCAACGCCTATCATCCTGCATATTGAACCTCTAAAGTACTTTGGATATATACTCACTTTGAGACAAGCATATGCATCCCAAGAATATGTTTGGCATCCCCCAAATCCTTCATATCAAATTTCTCACTCAACGTCTTTTTGAGAAATGACAAGTCATCAGAGGAATTCCTAACAATCAACATATCATCGACATAAAGTATCAAGCATACCAAGCTACCATCTGACCATCTCTCTATGTAGAGACAATAATCATCATTGCTTTGAGAATAGCCTTGATAGTTCATAAAAGCATCAAACTTTTGGTACCATTGTCTAGGGGACTGTTTAAGTCCATATAAGCTCTTCTTCTACTTACAAACTAGAATTTCTTTGCCACGAACTACACAACCCTCTGGTTGTTCCATATAGATCTTATCTGTAAGATCCCCATGCAAGAAAACAGTTTTTACATCCATTTGAACTAGGTCTAAGTCCTCCATTTCCACGAATCCAAGCAACATACGCAATGTAGTTATCTTAACCATTGGAGAGAAGATTTCATCGAAATTAACACCATTTTGTTTCTTAGAGACCTTTTCAGCAAGTCATGCTTAATACTCTAGAGAAGAACTATCTGATGTGAATTTCAACTTATATACCCATTCACATGGTAAAGCTTTCCTTCCGTTTGGAAAAGGTACTAAATTCCAAGTACCATTCTTGTCAATAGAATCCAATTCACTCCTCATTTCATGCTCCCACTTGACATGATCCTTTGTCTACATATCCTCTTTGTAATAAGAAGGTTCACTAGCATATGTTAGCATAGCAAAATCCAAATGTGGAACATATCTATGAGGAGGATATGAGACACCAGTAGAACATCTCAATGTTTGTTGAAGAAGAATGTTTGCAGACTGGTCTGATTGGATATTCTCCTAAACATCCCTATATGTAGCACTTTTATGCATGCTAACTGGAGGACAAGTACCCTCAAACATCAGTCTTCTCACTTCAACCTCCCTGATTAGTTGTTTATGCATTTTAGCATCATTGAAAATGACATCACTACTTATAATCATTGAGTCTGTTTCAGGATCCCATTTGTGATATCCAAATTGTCCTTCTCAATCGTATCCAAGGAAAATGCATTTCTTTGATTTATGGTCCAACGTTTTTCTAAGATTCTTAGGTATGGACATATGATTCACACCTGAAAACGCAAAGATAATCATAATATTATCACTTCCTTTTCCATAACTCTTGTGCCACATTCAAACCTTTGGTAGTACTAGATGAAAGGTTAGTCACGTGGACTACAATCAATACTGCTTCTGCCCAATATCATTGTGAAAGATTTGCATGATGCAGCATAAGAACTACCTTATCTTGAATAATTATATTCATTCATCTTGCTACACCATTCTATGTTGGGGGTATAAGAAACTATATAATCTCTACAAATTCCTCTATATTGAGAGAGAAGGCAGAATTCATGCGAGGTTTACTCACCCCCATTATCTGACTATAAATCTTTGAGCTTAGTTCCTTTTTCAATCTCAACTGAAGCAAGACATTTTTTGAAGGTAGGGAATACCTCATCCTTTGATTTGATAGGATATACCCAGAATTTTCTAGTAACATCATCTATGAAAGTGACAAAGTAAAGAGAATTTCCTAATGAACTTATAGGCATAGGACCACATACATCTGTATGAACGAGATGTGAGGCTGAATTGAAGAGTCAATGTGCATGTTATGCACATTCCTAGTTTTCTTTCCATATTCACAATGCTCACAAATGAAACATCGGAGAAAGATAACACATGAAATAGTTGGAACAAGAACAGGCCATGCCAAAGACAATCCATAGGAAGTTTAGCAACAACTAACAAGTGCTCTTTCTATGATATAAATAAAGGATAAAGTAAGACAACTTTGCTTCCTTTTGCAATAGTCATATTGCCCTTTCATATGCAAAAGGACTAAAAAACCACCTTGTAAGCAAGGTTATCAAGTTGACCAATTGACATCAAACCACATGATAACAAAGGTACATGGCGTACATTATACATAGTGAATTTTGAACCATCAACGAATTGCACAAACACATCTCCAATCTCGACAACGTCACACTAGTAAGAGTCACCAAGTGTCATGGTACCAAGAGACTTTGTTGCATAAGTAGAGAACCATCCTCTATGTGGTGTCACATCTAGCAGCCATGTGTGCAAAAGAGAATCAACCATAAGATCCTTAGTGGACAGATTATTTTCAAGTGTCAACACATCAACATCATAAAAAATAGCTTTAATTTCGTCAATCTTCACAATCAAAGAGAATGGTGCAGGTAGGTATTTAACATGCCCATCAACATTATGTCCTTTACCTTTAATATTCTTTAGCACATAGCAGTCTATCTTCATGTGTCCTTTCTTATGAAAATAATGGCATTCAATATCCCTCTTCCTTGATTTACTTCTACTCTTATTCTATTGACCATTCTTTTCCTTGTTCTTGCTCTTGCCACATTGTTGATTCTTTACTTGGTAAGAATCATGAACGTTATATGCATCTCCACTCTGAGTGCCAACCATAGATTTTCTATGAATCTCCTCACTCAAGAGTGCTCCACACATGTCATCATAGACCATCTTACCACCAGGTGCACTATTGCCAATAGTTGTGAAAAATGTATCCTATGATGATGGCAAGGTGCATAACAACAAGACAACCTTCATTCCATTATCCATCTCCATTTTTTGAGCCTATAACTGAGAAGATATATCATCAAACTCATTTACATAAGAAGAAACACTATCTTTTTCCTTCATGCAAAGTTCATATAACTTTCTCATCAGATATACTTCATTTGATGTCGTTTCTTTTTCATATGTATTGCATAACTTCTTGCAAAGTTCCTCTACACTTTCAAAGTCTAATATTGTAAAGTAAACATTATCCTCTAGTTGTAATCAAATGGTAGACATAGCCATTTCATCCAATGCATCCTAATCATCATCATCCATATCAACAGGCTTCTTGGAGATTCATTTACTCACTTCCACTATCTCCACTAGTCAACACATCTTCTTTTTTATTCTTCCATAGAGCAAAGTTTGTGCCATCAATTTTTTGGATCTCAAAATGGTATTTGCCTTGCAAGTTATAGCTCCTCCTATTAACATTGGCACTAAGTCTAGATCCACCAGACATGCTTGAATGTTTTTATGCAATGATGATAGAGAGCTGACTAGAATGAAACTAGAGCTATAATAGTCCAAGCACCACTGAGGCTCAAAAAAAGATGGACATATCAGTATCTAAGAAATATTTGATAGAGTCTTCATAGAAGAATGGATTAATGAACAACAATGATTAACCAAAACAATTATGCGATAATGTATATGCTCAAGCCAATAAATGTGTAAAGGAGTAAAATGGACCATTGTATAGTTGAAAAACAACAATCTGGAAAACTTTTTCCAAAGTCTTCCTTGCAAAATGAGCATATGACCGGTGTCAAAAAAACTCATTAAAATGCAAGTACTAACATGTAAATTTACATACTGAATCAAGGACTCCATTGCATATAACCACTTGACCAAAAGAAGCCAACTAGGCTTATCAAGCACCTATGAAAAATTAGGATACATCTCCTATGGTGAGGCTAGGTAAGTGAAGAGACCCCGATGTCTAGGTGTCCCTTAGTTAAGAGAACCTCACCACAACCCTCTTTATCAATGTCAAAGGCTTTATACAAAATGCATAACCACTATATCGATGAACACATGGACATACATAAGCAGTATCCATAGAAGTGTACATAGTATGTATGTGCTCAATATATGTAGTAAAATGGAACTCAAAGGCTGAAGTTACAATCCAAACACTCACCAAAAACACATATGAACATTTGTAAACTCTGTTCTTTAGGCTAAAAAAAACTTGCATAAACTTGTGTTGGATGCTCCCACCACAAGTGAAAACCTTTCAAGAAACCTGTAGATTTACGAGTGTGGCTGAAAAAAAGCCCCAAAGATGAATATTCATTGTTGAAGAAGTACAAAGAACACTCTTCTTGATGTTCTTGAAACTATATAAAGAGAACTATGCATGAAAGTACACCATGATGGCTCCAAGGATCACCCCAAAAATGCTTCAAAACAGGCTTTGAAAGCAAAGAACAAGCTTTGAGAGATCATAATGTGTTTAAGGTAATCTAAACCTTAGTCTTTTTTCCCCTCATCAAGCATCACAAGAGTGTATTTAGTGGTAAGAGATTGTTGGTTAAGCGAGCTTTGAGGAGAACAATACTGAAATGGGTGACCTCCTAGGAAGTACTAGGAACCTCCGTCTTCCTTGATTATTGACGTCCTCCATCATGCATTGCCAATGACACCAACATTGAATTTGGTGACTCGGATGAAAGGTATGCCAAGGTATATGCCTTGGTCACCACCTTCTTCATAAGCCTTGGACTAAGCCTCTAGCGGGTAGGTGGGTGATCACTTTGCTCGCACAAAAGCAACAAAGCTTTTGCATCATAATGCTCTAATATCAGTGAATTGATGCATGGTAATGGACCATAGTGGATTATCCTTTTTGTGAGCTTCACAAATATGCCCTCATAGTAGAAAACTAAGCTCCACACACAGCACATGGTACTCCACACAATACCTAGAAAACATATAAAAAACCACACAATACATGAAGAGCACGAACATTGATTTCCTAGATCTTACAAATGTGGTCAAACTTACAGTCTATGGCTGATCGAGCCACTATATGTTTTATTAAAGAACATACACAAAAGTTTCAGGTGGCCATTTGTCCTTTCACATGGACACTAATAGTAACACTACTAAATCCTTCTTTGATCTCTCTAATTTACTTTGGGACTATGATAGTTGCTCTGAAAGTTGATCGTTGAGAACCTTTAATCTATTTCTTTCTATGTGATCTTGCTCACATTCATTATCTGCCTCTATAATTTCTTGTTGTGAGTCGATTGCACTCATGATCATGTTCTTGACCATGAGCTTTAATTGTATCACATCTACATTGAGCCATGTTGTAGGGAAAATTCACGGTTGTTCTATTCTTGCTTGTTTTCCTTCAATGGTATGAATCTCATTGAATGGTTGCCTTATATGTATGTGTAGATCTGGTTGTTCTTCTACTTGTGTGTGTCCTTCTTTATTATTACTTCATGCTATACAAGTGTTGATGATTATTTCTTCAAGCATAACCCTAATTGGCAATGTGGGTTCCTCTCAATGTTCTTCTTGATCTTCTTCAACACTAGCCTATTGATTGCCTGCATAAAGTAGTTCTTTATCTTGATTGTTTGTTGTTGCATTGAAACAATTGGTGAAATACATGCATGGCCTCAATTTTCATAGAAAATATTCTTCTTCTTCGCATTGTTCTTGTGGCTTCAATGATGGTTCTTACACTATTTGATTTGGTTCTTACAATTTTCCATTTTCATTGTCATCGTTTTGCAAATTAGCATCCAATAGGGATCTTTCGCCTTCATCTTGTGATCTAGAGTATGAGCTAGAATCCTCTAAGACCAACTCTACATATCTTGATAATCTAGAGATCTTTTTGCCTTCTCTCTGCTTGCTGTCTGATTCATTTACTTGCCTCTAATGATGTCCTTGGATTGCTAAGTTCACATTTTCATCTGCATAAGCATGAATCACTTGTAGAGCTTCCTCCAACTCTTCTTATGTAATTGGTGGCAGTTGAGCTAAAATTGTGGTTGGAAAATGATGAGCTCTTTTGGTGGTGGAAGTAGTAACCACTCCATCATCTTTTCATGCTCTCTTTGATCCTCTTATTCATGGTATGGCACATAGTGCTTCCATTCAAAAATGTCTTTAATCTCCATTGTTTCCTTGTTTCAAATAGTCTTTCTTGGATATATGGAGTGAGATTGATTCAATTCCTTACCTACTTTAATGCATGAGAGAACAATTGAACAACTATATTTTTCGGTGTAGTGTATATGTTCATAATTGGGAAGAAAAAGTGTTGATGCACCAATCATAATTTATCTTTGATGTCCATTCTATTGATATCTATGAAAGCTCTCTTTTTTGTGTTATTGTCTTCATCTTTTAAATCTATCATTCCATCCATCAACCACCCAAAATATTCTTTTCTCAATTCATGAGTGAATCAATTTGTCCTCAATCTTCCTCTCTGTCATTGTGGCTTCTTGCACTTAAGACTTTCCTGTAGCTAGATGGAATGTATTCATGACTTGATAACATCTTTCAAAGTTAAGCATGTTACACTTGTGTTCCTTGAGTAGCTTTGATGTGAATCTTTTCCTTATACATGGGCAATTTTTACTCTAGTGCTGGCTAGAGGTTTCTTCCCCATGTTACCACATACTTGATACACTCATATGTGGTGGTACTTTGTACTTAGGGATATTATTTAGCTCTTACTTTAGTTCAGTTCATCGTCAATAGAGAGAGTTGTTCCAACCATCCATCCTCTCCGTGTGTCTTGCTGTGTTTGTGCTCCTTGTGTGTGCTTCTCATGTGTCTCTCGCACTTCTACACACACCCAAAAGTGGTATCAGAGCAGGTTAAGCTCTTTCTCAAGTTTCGGTTTTCCATGTCCCAGCACACGTGCACTTTTAACCGTGCAAATTGACGTCGGAGCATAGAACAATGAATTTCAGCAGCCAAGAAATATTTGCACCAGTTCTACTAGGTTTTTACTTACATTTCAAAGCCATTCATGCAGTCAGAATCACCATCAGAGTGACGGTTTGTGAGTTGAAATTCCAGCATTCATTTTAGCTTTCGTCGAAGTGAAGATTTTATCACATTCTTGTTCTTTATTGAAATGGTGGGCAGCAATGACTTGTTTGCCATGCTTCAAGCTGAAGATAAGCTTGATAGGACCAACTATCCAATGTGGTCTTACATGATGAAGCATGTTCTTGTTGCAAAACAACTTTGGAACATAGTGGCAGATGTAGATCGAAGACCCACATGTTCATCTACTTCACAGTCTACTGTCACATATGGAGCATCTTCTTCAAGTACAGTGGTTTCTCCTTCTCCATCTACACAAAAGGAGCTTAGATGGGATGGAAAAGATGCTCAATCTCATGCATTGTTTGCGCTTTTTGTGAAGTGTCATATAGTTCCACACATTCGGTCATGTTCTACATCAAGACAGGCATGGGACACTCTTGCTTTTTTGTATGCTGTGCATAATGAAGCACATGTTGCATACTTGAGGAAGCAAGTTGAGGATGTATGTATGGTTGAAAATGAGTCTATCTACCTATATGTGACATGCATCATGGACTTGAAAGAGCAATTGGCAAACATAGATGAGATTATTCCGGATGCATCACTCATCTCTACATTGTTGAAAGGATTGCTAGAATCTTTTCAAAGCTTTGATACTACACTCGGTTTGGTTGCAAAAAGGGATCCCAATATGTATGCATTTGATGAGGTTGTGTCTCTTCTTTTGCAAGAAGAGCAATCTAGAGTGAATAGGAGTGGTTTGATTGAGGGAACACAAACACTTGCTATCTCACAAACGGGGAAAAGCAAGTATGGTTCAGCTTTGGGTTCATCAAAACCAAAGCCTCAACCTTCCTCTTCCACTCATTCCTCTAATGATGCTCATTTGCAAAAGAAGAAAAGATGAAACTATTGTCAAAAGGCTGGTCATACTATTGATGAGTGTAAAAAGCTTGCTAAATACAATGAAAAGAAGAAGGAATCCAGAATGTCTATTGCTAAAAATTCAGCAAATTCAAAGAATGATGAAGCTAACATGGCTCAAGATTTTTGGGCATGTGTTGTTACATGTCATTATGATGCATCTTTGCATTGTAAATGTATGGTTGCGAGTGAGGCTGATTCGGACTGGTTCTTTGATAATGGCGCTTCAAAGCACATAACTTCATGCAAAAGGTCTCTTGCATCTTTGAAAGATGCATCCAAAGGAAGACATGTGGTGTGTGCAAACAATGCCTCTTATCCTATCATTGGAGTAGGAGAAATTGAGCTTACGACTACAAATTGAGGTGTGATTCTCTTGAAAAATGCATTGTATATACTTGGTATCAAGAAGAACTTAATTTCAGTTCTGTTGATTGCCAAAGTTGGACTTCATGTACACTTTGTTGATGATAAGTGTATGGTTCATGATTTCAGCAATGGAAATGCTATCATGACGTCCGGTACATTATGTAATGGTTTGTATCGCATGGATACATACAAGAGGGCTGCCTCAAATGCCTTGCTTGCCCATGCTTCTTCCATGGCTGAAATGGAGCTTTGGAATCCTCGTTTTGGTCACTTAAACTTCAATAGTTTGTTTTACTTGCAAAAGAAGGACATGGTTATTGGTTTACCAACACCTGAGTCCATAGAAAAGCATGCATGTGAAGGTTGCATTCTTGGAAAAATGCATTGTGCTTCTTTTCCAAAAGATAGTCATACACACTACAAGAAAATTGCAACTTGTTCATAGTGATGTATGTGGTCCCATCAAGACTCCATCTTTTGGGAAGCATGCATATTTTGTTACCTTCATTGATGATGCTACTCATCATACATGGGTGTATCCTATGAAAGCAAAGAATGAGGTATTTTCTTGCTTCAAAGCATTTTTAGCTATGGCTGAAAATTTTTCTTCACAAAATCTTTTGACTCTACGCACGAATCATGGTGATGAATACATATCACATGAGTTTAATGCTTTTCTTCATGAAAGAGGTATTTCATACCAATGTACGGTGTCATACACACCTCAACAAAATGGTGTTGTCAAGCAGAAAAATAGAACACTTCTTGAAATGGCACGATGTATAGTTAAAGGAAAGCACCTTCCTAATAAGCTTTGGATGGAAGCAGTCATGTGTGCAAATTATGTGTTGAATCGTGACCCTACAAAATCATTGAGAGTTATCACTCCTTATGAGGCTTGGAATGGACATAAGCCTATGGTTAGAGATATGCATGTGTTTGGTTGTTTGGCATATGCTCTTGTGCCATCGCAACAATGTCACAAACTTGATGGCAAGGTAGAGAAATGTGTATTTGTTGGTTATAGTGCTGAAAGTAAGGGATATTGTTTGTACCATCCATTGACAAACACAATTATTGTGAGTCGAGATGTGGTATTTGCTGAAAATTCAGTTTTCCATCTACTTGAATGCAAAAAACAGCCAATAGTTAGCTCACAAGATGTGTTTGATACACTCATGCCTTTGTTCCAAAATGTTGCGCTTGACTATGGCCATGTCGACCAGCCAATTGAGGCTGAAATGGCTGGAAAATTCTAGCCAAATAGGGCTGAAAATTTGTCTCTCAGTGTCAGCGTTGGCCCAACTTTCAAAACTATTGGAAATTTCTAGCCGCATATGGCTGAACATTTGTATCAAAATATGGCTGAAAATGCACATGAAATTCAGCCCACACATGATATACATGTTGATGATGTATTACATAATGAATGCATGTCTATCAAGAGTGCACAAAGTATGCGAAAGTGGCAGAAACAAACTTTGCAAGACATCAAATTGAGTGCACCTTTACTTGGTCGAACAAGATCAAGCTCTCACCATGCATCAAGTAATTTTTTGGATTATTCTCTTATTGCAATAGCATGTAATGAAGAGCCACTTACTTTTGAAGATGCATGTGAGGATCCACAATGGATGAGTGCTATGAAAGCAGAAATGGATTCCATACATAGGAATGGTACTTGGAAGTTATGTGAATTGGCAAAAGGAAAAAATGTCATTGGTACAAAGTGGGTTTACAAAAGTTAAAGAAAGTTTGATGGTAGCATTGATCACTACAAAGCTAGATTGGTTGCCAAAGGATATGCGCAACAATATGGCATTGACTATGAGGAGACTTTTGCACCTACTTCATGCATGACTACCATTCGTATCGTGGTTGCATTGGCTGCCCATCGAGGTTGGAAAGTACATTAGTTAGACAAAAAGACAAGTTTCTTGAATGGTGATTTGCAAGAAGAGGTTTACGTGAAGCAAGCTCCTGGATTTTCCATGAAAGGGCAAGAGCATATGGTTTGTTGCTTGCATAAAGCCTTTAATGGTCTCAAGCAAGCTTCACATGCATGGTCTGATAAAATACATAAGCACTTGGTTGCTCTTGGCTTCACATGTAGTTCGGTTGAAAGCACACCCTATCTACGCAAAGATGTGCGTGATCTTATAGTGCTTGTTCTTTATGTCGATGACATACTCTTGACTAGGTCATGTGATGCAAAACTTGACATTCTTATGGCTGATTTGCAGCATACTTTTGTTGTCACTTTTCTTGGTCTTTTGAGCTACTATCTTGGCATCCAATTTGTATCCGTTGAGGGGGGAATTGTTATGCATCAAGCAAAGTATGTTGAAAAACTAATTCAATGTTTTAAATTTGAGGATTGCAAGTTAGTTTCCACACGAGTTGAGACAAGATTTAGGTTCTCAATTGAGGATTCCAATGATGCATTTGACACTTCTCTTTATCGGCAAGCTCTGGGATGTCTTATATATGCATGCAACACAAGGCCAGATATACAGTATGCAGTTTCCCAATTGAGTTGATTCATGCATAGCCGTGTCACTAAGCATTGGCAAGCAGTGAAACCTGTGTTTAGATATCTCAAAGGCACTTTGAGCTAAGGTCTCCTTTATGCCAGAGATATCCAATCATGCTTGCATGCTTTTTCAAATAGTGATTGGGCTGGTTGTTATGATACTCGGGTGTCCACTAGTGGTAATTGCTTTTTCCTTGGAGACTCTTGCATACCTTGGTTGAGTAAGAAGCAACCTACAGTGATGACATCGAGTTGTGAAGCTAAGTACAAGGCAATTTTCACAGCTACAGTGGAGTGTATATGGGTGAGGAGCCTACTGATAGATCTTTGCATGGAGATTGATGCTGCTACACATATTCTTACTGATAGTTAGAGTGCATTGGTTGTTGTTGGAATATGGGGCCCCAAGTTCATTCCAATACTAAAACCTTTTGAGCATACACACTTAATTAATTAAGATGATAAGTGAGAGATAGAAAGAAAGAGATCTTGGGAGAAGGACAGGGAACATAAGCTGGATGCTTACTCACTAAAAAATAGATGTCCAAATACAACATGGGAGTACTAGTCAACCATATAAAGTGGTGCACTCACTAATGGAAGAATATCCAAGAAGGTGATGATACAAAATTTAGAGTATGTTGAAATAATCTAAGTGTGTGTGAAGTGAATGAGCAATGAATCTAACCTTATTCTCACAAAATAGTGTAACAAAATTGTAAATCAACTAACCCTAATTTTGAGATTAGGGTAGAGAAACCCTAAAAACAAAATATAAGTTTAACTCACAAAAGATAGTTACCACCACCTTGTAGAAGACTTCTTGCTCCAAGAGAATAGCCTCTCCTTCACCGAATCTCCACCTCCAAAGCTTCAGAACTCCAAGAGCTGGAGTGGCCACCTCCTCCAAGTGTGTGAGACTCCTCCTTGATCTCCTTGAGAGGATTGCTTGATGAGTGATTGTGATACTTCAACAATGAGCCAAGGACTTGTTTATATATCTTTGATTGAAGCTCCAAAAGCACACTTTTGTAAAAGCACTACGAAGAAAAAATAAATCATCACTATTGATGCTAACTCTGATCAAAAGACGATCATGAATAAATATTGTAAAAAAGCGAACGGTGCTATATTTTGCTTTTCAAAACTAATATACTTTTGGTTGTTGCGCCCGATGGGCTTTGAACCTGGGTTGATTGAATGTATGATAGACCATTTGTGGTAAAACAAGGTGCCACGCTGATTTCGTTTTAAGATTTTGTCACGGCATAATATTATACGAAGACATAATCTTGCAAGGATATATCAAGCAACCAACTGCTTGACTATATAGAGTAGCATCAAATGGCTCTGCATATGCTACCATTTGTAAAGATATGTTCTGATCCATAGGTGTTTGCGTAGGTTTAGAATCACTCATCTGAAACCTCTCCAAAAGTTTCTCAATGTACTTCTGTTGTGTCATATAGATACACTCATCTCTAAACAAAAACTGAATCCCAAGATAATAATGCAAAATATCTATGTTTGCTTCAATTGTTCTTTGAAGATCTGAGAATCTTCATCTCTGGGACATGTGACTATAATATCATCCACATAAATGATTGATATAATCATCATACTTGTTTCAGCTTTGACATAAAGAGTTGGAGTTGCATCTGACTTATGGAAACCAATGGTCAAAAGATATGTATGTATCTTTTCATACCATGCTCTAGGTGCCTGTTTTAAACCATACAAAGCTTTTATAAGCTTACACACTAAGTGTTCTTTGCATGTCTCTTCAAAATCTTCTCGCTGGTGAATATACACATCCTCATGTAAATCACCATTTAGAAAAGAAGTCTTAATGTCAATTTGATATATATGCCAACCAAAATGTGCTGCTAGAGCAAGTATTGACCTAATAACGGTCATCCTAGATGTAGGAGCAAATGTCTCATCATAATCAATACTTTTTTGTTGTGCATATCCTTTGACAACCAATCTTGCTTTGTACCTATCAACAGTACCATCTGCTTTCGTTTTGATTTTGAAGATCCATTTTACACCTATAGCCTTCTTTCACTCTGGTAACTCAAATAGCTGCCAAGTTTGATTCTTATGAATAGAATCAATCTCTTCTTGCATAGCTTTTCTCCAAATAGGAATGTTAAGTGCATCTTTAACACATGCAGGTTCATCTTCAACTACCATAAGTGCCAAAATATCATGAATCTCAAAGTCTTCAGCAAAACTTACATGATCTTTTTGTTGTTGCTATCTAGTCTGACTTCTTGTTCTTATATGATCTTGTTGTTGTTGTTGTCTAGTCTGACTCCTTGTTCTTCCTGTAAAAGTCTTTATATCACTATCTTTCCAAGTCTGATATAACCAAGTAGGTGTATCCTTAAATAGTGGTGAAACTCTTTCTGAACTTTCAGCTTCCACAGGTTCTAGAACTTGTCCTTCCGAGGTACTAGGACTTTCTGGAACTTTAACTTCTTCCATTTTTGGAACCAAAGTTTCTTGTGGAACTGACTCTATAGAAGGTTGTGAAATTCCTCTTTCTTCAACTCTTTCTTGAATCCTAGGAATTTTAACTCCCTTCTTCTCATAAAGAAATGTCTCGAACTCTTTTGAGAAGTATTCTCCACCTCTATCACTTCTGAAAATCTGGATAGTTTCTTGACTTTCATTTTCAACCATAGCTACAAACTTCTTAAACATAGGAAAGACTTTTGACTTCAACTTAAGGCCATAGATCCATGAATATCTTGTAAAATCATCAATGAATAGAACAAAATACATGAATCCTTGAATAGAGTCTGCTCTCATAGGTCCATTCACATCTGAATGAATAATCTGCAATTTCCTGATAGCTGTAATATGACCTTGTTTCTTGAAAGGTAGTTTATGCATCTTACCTTCAAGAAAACCTTCACATATATCTGAATCATCTGGTAGCTTGAATGAGGGTAAACTCTCAACCATACCTCTGTCGTTGATACTCTTGAGAGCTCCAAAACTTATATGTCCAAATCTTTCATGCCATAGCTTCATATCTTCCACCGGTGATGAAGATTTGACCGCATATGCCTGATTGATTTTTGTCAAAACAAAGATCCCTCTTCTATGCTCACCTTCTAAAATACACTTTTCTTCTTTGTGTGATAAGATCTTACAAAGATTTCTCTCAAATACAACTTTAAAACCATCACATAAAAATGCAGATATAGATAGTAAATTCTTCTTCATTTCAGGTACATAAAGAACATCTGTAATCTGAAAATTACCACCTTCTCTTGACTTTAGGGTTACTATACTTATTCCCACAACATCCAAATCATTTCCATCTGCAATAGTAACTCTTCTACCTGAAGAATAGGAAAGAGAAGAAAACACATCTCTGCAACCTGTCATATGCTTTGTAGCACCTGAGTCAAATATCCAAGGACTTGCTGAAAGAACTTGTAAAGCTACCTGATCAAAAGCTACTTCCTCAATGGTGATACAGGCATAAGAATCACCTTGAGATTTCCCTTTTTTATCACACCTTTTTCTTTTCTGCTGCAATCCTTTTATAACATACTGACTTAAAATGTCCAGGTTTCTTGCAGTAAAAACATATTACTTCCTTCTTCTTAGAAGACTTCTCTTTAGATGTAGTAGATATAGAATCTGAAGTAGAAGGTGAGAGGGACCTACTTTCCTTCTTGGATTGCTTTTCCTTCTTATCCTTCTTCTTTTTACCCTTTGATGAAGATAAAAGTGCTTCTTCATTCTCTTCAATTCCCTTCAATTGATCTTCATTTTGAAGCAACAAGAACTCTAACTCTTCAAATGTAACCTCTCTATCTCTTGTGGTAAGGGTAAGAGTGGTTATGAAAGACCGATATGAAATAGGAAGTGAATTAATCAGCGTATTTACCATTTCTTCATCTGATATCTCAACTCCTATATTTAGAAGTTGATCTCTCAAGTCAACGAGTCTCATAATGTGGGTTTGAATTGACTCACCAGCCTTCATCCTTGTATTTGCTAGTTGTCTCCTCAAGTGAGCTTTGTTAGCAGGATTTCTGCTCTGAAAAAGATTCTCAAGCTTTAACCAAGCTTGTCTAGAACTTTTGCAAGATCTGATCTATGGTAGAATATGCTTTTTAACACTCATTGCTATGAATGAAAGTGCTAAAGAATGTCTAGCATCCCACCTTGCGTGATCTTCAGTAGGAGGAACTATAGGAAAAGACCTACCTGTGACTCTGGATGTCAAAGTGGTTACCTCTTCTTCAGTTGGTTTTGTAATAGTAATTCTAGTACCTCTTGAAGTTTTTGTGGCTCCTTCTTTGCCTTCTCGTCTGGGTCTTGTTAAGGATCCATTGATGATACTCCATAAATCCTTTGTCACTAAAATATTCATCATCATGAAACTCCACATGGGATAATTGGAAGATCCATCCAACTTGTCTTCAATCTCAATTCTAATCTCACTCATCTTAACTAAGTGTGTATGTCAATTATGCTCTGATACCAAGTGTTGGAATTTGGGGCCCTAGGATCATTCCAATACTAAAACCTTTTGAGCATACACACTTAATTAATTAAGATGATAAGTGAGAGAGAGAAAGAAAGAGATATTGAGACACGGATAGGGAACATAAGCTGGATGCTTACTCACTAAAAAATAGATGTCCAAATTACAACATGGGAGTAGTACTCAACCATATAAAGTGGTGCACTCACCAATGGAAGAATATCCAAGAAGATGATGATACAAAATTTAGATTATGTTGAAATAATCTAAGTGTGTGTGAAGTGAATGAGCAACGAAGCTAACCTTATTCTCACAAAATAGTGTAACAAAATTGTAAATCAACTAACCCTAATTTTGAGATTAGGGTAGAGAAACCCTAAAAACAAAATATAAGGTTAACTCACAAAAGATAGTTACCACCACCTTGTAGAAGACTTCTTGCTCCAAGAGAATAGCCTTCCTTCACCAAATCTCCACCTCCAAAGCTTCAGAACTCCAAGAGCTGGAGTGATCACCTCCTCCAAGTGTGCTAGACTCCTCCTTGATCTCCTTGAGAGGATTGCTTGATGAGTGATTGTGATACTTAAACAATGAGCCAAGGACTTGTTTATATAGCTTTGATTGAAGCTCCAAAAGCACACCTTTGTAAAAGCACTACGAAGAAAAAATAAATCATCGTTGCTGATGCTAACTCTAATCAAAAGACAATCGTGAATAAATCTATCGTCAAAAAGCGAACAGTGCTATATTTTGCTTTTCAAAACTAATATACTTTTGGTTGTTGCACCCGATGGGTTTCGAACCTGGGTTGACTGAATGTATGATAGACCATTTGTGGTAAACCAAGGTGCCACATTAATTTCGTTATAAGGTTTTGTCGCGGCATAATATTATACGAAGATATAATCTTCTTATAGTGATGCCACCTTGTGCTTCTTCTTCTAGAAGAAGTATAAATATATATTGGAGTTATTTGGCAATTTGACATTGTCTCCAATAGTTGTTGCACAAAACCCAGTGTTTCATGCACGAACCAAACATATTGAGGTGCATTATCACTATGTGAAAGAGCGGCTTCACGCAGGAGATATTGATTTGGTATATGTGCCTATATAAGATAATGTGGAAGACATATTCACCAAAGCTCTTCCACGGGAAAAGTTTGAAGCTTTTCGCAAAGCTTTGGGCTTATTTCCTTGTGGGGTTTGATCTGTCACTCCCTGTATGTGTTCACATCATTCGCTCCACGGGGTTTTGTTACACTTATGTGTTCCTCGAGTAGCTTTGATCTGAACCTTTTCCCTATGCATGGTCACTTTTTACTCTAGTGCTGGTTGGAGGTTTTTTCCCCATGTTACCACATAATTGATACACTCATATGTGGTGGTACTTTGTACTTAGAGATATTATTTAGCTCTTACTTCAGTTCAGTTCATTGTCAATAGAGAGAGCTATTATAGCCATCCGTCCTCTCCATGTGTCTTGCTACATTTGTGCTCCTTGTGTGTGCTTCTTGTGTATCTCTTGCACTTCTACACACACCTAACAAGGCATATAGATAGGCATCAATTCTTTTTTTCTTCCAAATGTCCTAAGTAAGCAGCATATTATGCACAATGTGGAAATATTGAATCATCACTAGGAATTGGTGATAATGATCAATTATAGGGATGGTCACAAGAAATAGGTACTCACTTATGATATGTCCATCTCTAAGCTAGTGCCCTCTTACTTTTTTTGCACATTCCAATGGAAAAGCACCTACTTGTGGCATTTGAGTTCTATGTTATGTAGCCATCTACACTCTCATAGAGAAGTGCATTAGTATTATAGAGTATTCTAACCAATCGGTGCTTGTTCATTGTTGCTCATGCATTTAGATGCCTTCCCTTCATGGTACTCTCCTTGACGTAGAGCATATATTATAGCCTTGTTGGTCCCTAATATTTATTTTATTTCTTTATGAATAAAAAAGTAAAATTAGTAATCGTCGAATCGAAATAATTGTTAGTATTAGTGAAAGAATTATCCTATCATAATGGTTTGCCAGTACAAGAATCTCAAAGTTTGTTATAGGTTTATTGTTACCTCATCAAGCTAATACTATGCTTGAGATGGATTTCATCTACATCAAAAATTGATCATTTGAATTGTGTCCTTTATTTATGCTCATTTTGTTTTGGGATCCATTATGATCATTTACCCAATGTAAAAGCCTAGAGCTTTATCTTTGTAAAAGGATAAAAGAAGAACTCATAGTCCATGAGTTTTTTTTAAGGTAATTGAATTTTTGAGTTCAATTAATTACCAAAAAGTAGATGAAAATTGATTTCACCTTTTCCTAGATTATAGGAAGAGATTCGAATCACCTTGAACAAACAATCCCATGAGGATTCGAATTCAAAATCAATGGTTTTGAGTCATGGAAAATCATGAAAGGGTCTATATAAGACCACACATTCTCTCTACAATATAGAGTGATGATTTGATGTAATACAAATACTCTTTGGTCATAGCTTGGTGCCATATCAATTCTTTGCTACTTCTTTCTCAGACTCAGTCATCTTACAGAGCTTGGTTCTCTCTCTACAAATATCCAAATTGAGTGAATGATCACACATTAGAGAGGTATTTCTTTCTAGTTTATTAATTAAATTTTCAAGTCATTTGGTCTAGTAGATTAAGAGAAATCTTCATGCTAAGTCTTGAAAAGTTGAGGATACACCCAATCATTTTTAAACTCAATTCTCATTCATTGGTTGATATAAATTAGGGTTTTTATGCATTATAGCAACCCAGCATTATGTATGATAGTATCTTAAAAGGAATTTTTCCAATTATAATTGTGTTGGCTGCTTTGGGTGTCTAAATTCATAGATTTGATTCAAATTTAGAAGGTTTCTATGAACTAGTCAAGGTGCGAGTTATTTGTCTTGCATCAAGTTGTTCTTGTTGATGTTCCAAAGTACCCATTGGATTTTATTGCATTAATCACAAGCCCACAAGGTTTATTTGACATCTTTAAAGGTCTAGGGAAAGTCTTATGCTGGTTTGTTGGACTGCCTTTGTCACTTGGAAACTCAAGATTTATCTTGTCCTAGCTTCTCCAACTTCTCTCAATGGTATCAAAGCAACTTCAAGATGGGAGATGGAATTCCATAAATGATTGAGAATATTGATAGACATAACTATGTTGCTTGGAAAATCAGAATGAAGGCCTATTTGCAAGGAAGAAATCTATATGGGATTGTAAGAGGTGATGAAGCAATGCCTATTCCAAGATCCAAAGGAGGACCTACTCAAGAGGAAACAGATAGGCTCACACTTTGATGTGCAAGAGATGCTCAAGCAAGGGCATATATACTAAACTCTATCTCTAATTTTCTACTACCACATATAAGAGGATGCAAGACGTCTCAAGAAACTTGGGATGCCCTAGAGACTTTCTTTTCAGCTAGTACCAAAGCAAGAAAGAATCACCTATGGAATGAGTTCAACCAGATGAAGAAGACTCCAAAACAAACCATCACACATTTTGTTACAAAGGTCAAGGAGATTGCAGATCAATTGGTATCTATTGGAGAGTTAATTGAAGAGGAGACCATCATGAAACAAATTCTAAATGGGATTAGAAGTGACATGCAATGGCAATCTTTCACCATAGCCTATGACCTCATCATGGATGTACAAATTCTATACTTCAATATTTTTCTTGGATAACTCTTCAATCAAGAGGCAAAAAATAGCATTAAGGAAGGTAACTCCTATTAAGATAGTTCAACTAGTGATCTATATGGAATTAAGAAAGACAAGAAGGTGAAAGGCAAGAAGAATGAAGAGGATGAAGAAGAGACTTCCCAAGCCAACTTTATAGGCAAGAGCAAGTAGAAAGGGAAGAGGAAAGGACCAAATCATGATAAAAACCAAAACTCAAAGTGTTAAACCATGTGCCATCTATGATAAGAACAACCACACCACTCATAATTGATGGTTCAATGGAAAGACCTAGAGAGGAAGTGGAAGAGGTGAATATGGCAACAATAGAGGCAGAGGTGGTCACAACTTCAACAATAATAATCAAGGACACAATAGAAGGGACTACAAAAATTATTCTGAATTTCAACAACATGAAGACTCATTGCATCTGATGAATCTAAACCACAAGGAAGGTAGATAATATGATCATTTATTTTACATAGATTAAAGATGTTCAAATCATGTTGCAAGCAACTTATCTCTCTTATCTGACTTGGAAAGTTCAAAGCTTAGACATGAAGTACAAATAGGGGATGACACAAAAGCATAATGTGGAGAAGATTGTTAATGTCAAAGCTTTTGATGGCATGACAAACATTTTGAGCAAGGTAATCTATGTTCATGCTATTACAAAAAACCTAATACGTGTAGGCCAAATAGTTGAGAAAGGCATTCAAGTTAGGTTCACCCAACACAGAGCTTTTGTGGAAGATACATTTCATGGCTTCAAGAAGATAGCCAGAGGGGAGAAGCATGGTAGGCTCTTTACTTTTGAAATAGGAGAAATCAAGGACATAGATCTATTCAACTTTGGGTCTCAAATCCTAATTGAGCTTGAAGTGTGGCATAAGAGGCTAGCACATGTGAATGAAAGAACCTTAAAGGATATATCCGGGAAGCAAAGTGTTCTAGGAGTACAAAACTGTTGATATATTTAGGTAGTGATGTGTGTGAACACACTAGGACCGCTGGGGCACTTTTTTCCCTCTTTAGGAGGTTTTTTAACCCGGCTTGTATATACGCCTATTGCCCTAATGGGCCATTTATCTTTGTACATTCTCTAGTAATACAATCAGTATTGTGTGTTTGTGCTCCAAGCTTCTTCTTCTTCCTTGTGCTGTTCGCGTGCTCCTGCAGACGTCTAACTCCAACAATTGGTATCAGAGCAGGTCATCGCTTCATCTAGGGTGTCGTCGATACTCCTCCGTTTGCAGTCTCAGAATCGCACGAATTTTAGTGAGCATACTCAGTGTGTTTCCGAGATCAAAACAGCTTTGCTGTGTGGTACCGAAATCGTGATATGAGCTCGTTTCGACCTCCGAACGCACTATCACAGTGCTTGTGCAGGCTATTTCATCTTTTTGTGCCAAAGGTATATACCAGTTGAGGGGGAGAATACATGTCTTCTAATTTTAATGCATTTTTGGCTAATTATGGGATAAAACATCAATGCAGGATGTCAAATACACCTCAAAAAAATGGATTTGTTGAAAGAAAATGGAGGTCTCGCATGGAAATGGCAACACTTATGGTATTGAATGATAAAAATTTGAAATGTATTTTTGTTGGGTATAGTTCTGAAAGCAAAGGCTATCGTCTATATCATCCATAGACTAAATGTATTTAGGTTAATCGTTATGTTGTTTTTCTAGAAGATGCAATTCAAACACTACTTTCATGTATAAAGGTGACTTCAATTACCTCCAATGATGTGTATAACACTTTGCTATCTATTTTTATAGGTGGATAGTCAAGTGCTAGTCCAAATGAGGCAATGTCTCAATCTTTGCAGGTTTCAAATCATGATGCAAAGCATTCCATTTATGATCCAAATTTACATGATGTACTCATTGATGAAAGTGTTGACATAGAGGAGGTAAAAACTATGCCTAAATGGTTCGTGTAGACCTTTGAGAGATAGAAAATTAGATGCAACATTGATACATTTTACTTTTTTAGGCTCTCAAAGTGCTTCCTTTGCATGAGAATGTTATGCAATGGCTATACCTAGTCTTTGTGATGAGCTTGTTTCTTTCGATGAAGCACAAAATTCAAAAAATTGGATGGTTGATATGCAATTAGAATATGAAGTTGTTATGAAGAATGGTACTTGGTCTTTATGTGATTTGCCTCCATGCAAAAAGACCATTGGCATTAAATAGGTATACAAGCTGAAATGTAAGCCTGATGGAATAGTTAATAGTTACAAGCTGAAATAGACACAAGGAACATAGCACTATTCAATTATAGAGATCAAACCTTATCTGAGTTTGAAATATGGCACAAAAGGCTAGGACACATAGGAGAAAGAACTCTGAAGCAAATATGTAGGGATCAAAGTGTGCTTGGCATTCCCAATGTGACCAAGCAACATATGATATACAAATGTGGAGCATGCCAATTTGGTAAATCTCATAGGCAACCATTCAACAGGAAGGGATACATTCATGAATTCTATTTGGAGCTTGTACACATTGATGTGTGGGGTCCTAGCAAAGATCCATCAATATCAGGTTCAAGGTTCTATGTTTCATTTATTGATGATTATAGTAGATGGACAATCCCTTATTTCACGAAGCATAAGGATGAAGTATTTACATGTTTCAAAAAGTACTTGGCACTAGTGGAAAACCAAACAGGAAGGAGCTTGAAGAGAATCAAATCCGATGGAGGTGGTGAGTATTTTTCACATGAATTTGATTCATTTCTACAGGACAGAGGCATAAAGAGGGAAGTAACAACAAGATACACTCTTGAATTGAATGGAGTGGTAGAAAGAAGGAACAGGTTAATTATTGAAGCCGCTAGGTCTATGTTGAATGAGGAAAAGTTACCTAATTATCTATGGGCAGAGGTTGTTTCCATAGCCACCTACTTGGTCAATAGGCTCCCATCCAAACCTTTGGATGGTATGACACCCTATGAAGCATGGAATGTCAGCAGACTCTCATTGGACCATTGCAAAATATTTGGGTGCATTGCTTATGCACACATTCGTTCACAAATTAGAGGGAAGCTTGACCCTAAAGCTGAGAAATGTATATTTATTGGGTATGATCAAAACCAAAAGGGGTATAGGCTATAAAATCCCACTAAAAAGGCATTTATAGTTAGTAGGGATGTAGTGTTTGATGAAATAATTCATGGTTTAAAGATGATTGCAGGAAAGTCAAGTTACCATATGATTTGGAAAATGATTTTCCAACCCTAACTCAAGAAGATCAACAATTAGCAGAAGATATCAACTCAGAGGATGAAGAACAAATTGACCTCAAGGCTTGGAAGTCAAGAGGCAAGATCAAACTCAAGCAATTAGAATACATACCAGAGTCTTCAAATCAAGCACTAAGGAGATCACAAAGAGAAAGCAAAAAGCACATAAGGTATGGATATGATACATCATTAGTCACCAAGCATTCTGTGTACATCACTAAAGACTCTATGGTAGAAGAGTCCTCTTCATTAGAAGATACTAGGAAGAAGAAAGAATGGAGAGAAGCCATTACAAGAAGAAGTAGAAGCACTTCAAGAAAACCATACTTGGGATCTAGTTCCCAAGAAGCCAGGGATGAAAGTAATTGGATCCAGGTGGATATACAAAATCAAAAAAAAACTCAGATGGCTATATAAATAGGTACAAGGCAAGATTGGTGGCAAAGGGATTTGCACAAACTCATGGAGTGGACTATGAAGAAACTTTTTTACCTATAGCAAAGATGCCAACAATTAGGGTTTTGGTAAGTGTTGCTGCTTCTAAAAATTGGAATCCATATCAGTTAGATGTCAAGAATGCATTCTTAAATGGATGGATATCTGAAGAAGTGTATATAGCACAACCACTAGGTTTTGAAGATGAAGATAAAACAGGTTATGTGCACAAGCTAAGGAAGGCACTCTATGGTCTCAAGCAACCTCCTAGAGCTTGGAACCATAGGCTTGTAACTTATTTGCAGGACCAAGGCTTTGTGGCAAGCAAGGCAGATTCTTCTTTATTTGTTAAGAAGAACAAATTAGAAGTCATCTACTTATGTGTCTATGTAGATGACATCATTATTACAAGGAATGATGCTAATGCAATCAACCAGGTCAAGGCTCAACTAATGGAAGAATTTAAAATTACTGATCTTGGTTTATAGCATCTATCACCTTTTCCATATGACTACGACTCACCTTACTATCACCTCTCTCACAGAGAGGAATTTGGTACTGAGACATGATCTATGGATGTCTACATTAGGAGGGTATGGAGATCACCTAGTTTAGAGGGGAGGATGTTAGACTATAGAGACCAATTTCTCACTATTTTGTTAGATGGGTTCATACAATGACCACACTATATGGACATCTATATGCCACACAATTCACAAGTGGCGATTGGTCAACTAAGTGTGGCATCACACAGAATGGAGATAATGAGTGGGAGACACAATGGGGTCCCCAAGGTAGAGCATATCTGCGGGCTATGTAGAGAGGAGGTGGAGAGTGAGAAGCATTTTGTATGTCGATGCATAGCATACACTTAGATTGGAGACATATATGAGACTTTGTTCAAAGGACAGACCACCCTGCGAGAGATTATGGACTCTCTAGATCAGAGACAATTAGGGTGTTTCCTGACAAAGATTTAAAGCCATAGGGATGCACTTTAACCACTGACACACATTACTACAAAGATGGAGAGGAGAAAGCTACAACTCACTCATTTTTTCGAGAGGACCAAAGTCCCCCCCACCCAATTCCCAAGGAGTGATAATACAAAAAGCTGAGGTGAGCCTAGGTAGATGATGACCACTATTGGAACATCAAGCTTACACTATGCTTGAGATGGATTTGATCTACATCAAAAATACCGCTTGGATTACGTTGAAAGAATATCCGTTGAAGAGTTCTTTTAGTTATGTTCACATAATGTATTTTTTTAAAAGATTTTTCATGGATCTTTTACCATTGTAAAAGCCTTCAGCTTTACATATGTAAAGGTAGAAAGAGAGATCCAAAATTCAACGAATTTGTGGTAGTTGAGTTGTAATCAATCAAGCAATCAATCACATAAAAGTAGATCAAACTAGATCTTCACTTTTCCTAGATTATAGGAAAGTGAATTGATTCCCTCCAACAACTCTTACCGCCTTCATTTGAATTCAAAATCCGCTCGTAGAAGTCATGGATCACTTCTAAATTCTATATAAAGACTTCAAATCACTTGTAAAATACATGGAAGCAATATACATACACTTGTGACCATCATTGTCTTGCTCCTTCATTTTTTTGCATCATCTTCTTCACCAACAGTAAGCTTGCAGAGTCTACTACTCTTTCTCTCTCTCTCTCTCTCTCTACAAAGCTCAAAATTGGATGACAGATGGCTCATTGGAAATCTATTAGTGTCTAGCTTATGCTTGTAAATTTTCATAGCATTTGGTTTAGTATACTGGGAGAAATCTTCGTTTTTCTATCTCTGGGTCAATCTCTATGTGTTCTTGAAAAATAGGAGGTACCACCATTGAGTGTCTGATTCATTCCTAAAGCATATTTTGCTTATTGCTTATACTCTTGTACATTCTATACACTCAACATTATATGTATCACTCCCATAAAAATATTTTTTCTAATTGTAATCACTCTGGTCGATATGAGCATTTGAAGTTCATTGTCTCATGCAAAGATAGTAAGTTTTTAAGTTAGTTTATGTGTAAACCTATTTGTTTTGTATCAACTCTTTCTCGTTGATGCTCCAAAATACATAGTGCATTTTATTGCACTTATCACATGCCTTTAAATTCTATTTGAGTCTCCATAAGTTCAAGGGATATTCTTATACTAGTTGGTTGGACCAAAATTCATTGCTTCACAACTCACTTTTCGACCTCCTACAAGCTTCTCCAAGTTCTTTCAATCAAGAGTCACAAGGTTCATAGAAGTAACGCTATACCATTGCCAGATAGAGGAGATTTGAGCTCAATAGCACTAGGCCACCGTGAAGCAAGTATCCCAAATGAGAACAGATCCTATAGCTTTCATACGTGCAACCCTAACATCGGCTCCACCTATGTACCACAACCTCCACCCCTCCATTGACACTCCATGGAGCTAGTAGATAGATGCATTATCATGTTTGTATTACCCTCAGCATATAGACATGCATATACCCCTTGAGATAGGGCTCCATCACCCTTATTATTTCATCACTCATGTTTGAAACTTGATTGTATTACCTTTTTATGATCTTGTTTTATCTTTGTCACGTCCGGATGACATCCACACAATGTATCATATGTTTTGTCTCATAGGTCATTTCTCAATCTAATCATAGATGTAAAAAATTCTCTCTCTCTCTCTCTCTCTCTCTCTCTCTCTCTCTCTCTCTCTCTCTCTCTCTCTCTCTCTCTCTCTCTCTCTCTCTCTCTCTCTCTCTCTCTCTCTCTCTCTCTCTCTCTCTCATACATGAGCAGGAGATGGAGCGGAGACATGCATCAATACCTTGGGAGAATATTCTCCACTGAATACTTTACCCATCACCTATGTATCACATTGCACATCCAGACCCCTCCATACCACATCCCTACATTTATTATTTACCCATGTATGACATGGCAATTTTCTATTGAGCCAAAGTCATGCTTTCTTAGTTTAGTTATGTTTCATGTTCCATTTTGTTTTTCAGTTGATCGGATCACTATTGCTTGTATAGAGTTTATCTCATAGGCAAATTTGTGGCCTCCAATAGGCATTAATCTCTCTCTCTCTCTCTCTCTCTCTCTCTCTCTCTCTCTCTCTCTCTCTCTCTCTCTCTCTCTCTCTCTCTCTCTCTCTCTCTCTCTCTCTCTCTCTCTCTCTCTCTCTCTCTCTCTCTCTCTCTCTCTCTCTCTCTCTCTCTCTCTCTCTCTCTCTCTCTCTCTCTCTCTCTCTCTCTCTCTCTCTCTCTCTCTCTCTCTCTCTCTCTCTCTCTCTCTCTCTCTCTCTCTCTCTCTCTCTCTCTCTCTCTCTCTCTCTCTCTCTCTCTCTCTCTCTCTCTCTCTCTCTCTCTCTCTCTCTCCCTCTCTCTCTCCCTCTCTCTCTCCCTCTCTCTCTCCCTCTCTCTCTCCCTCTCTCTCTCCTCTCTCTCTCTCTCTCTCTCTCTCTCTCTCTCTCTCTCTCTCTCTCTCTCTCTCTCTCTCTCTCTCTCTCTCTCTCTCTCTCTCTCTCTCTCTCTCTCTCTCTCTCTCTCTCTCTCTCTCTCTCTCTCTCTCTCTCTCTCTCTCTCTCTCTCTCTCTCTCTCTCTCTCTCTCTCTCTCTCTCTCTCTCTCTCTCTCTCTCTCTCTCTCTCTCTCTCTCTCTCTCTCTCTCTCTCTCCCCCCTTCACTCCCTTCCTTCCTCGCTCCTCCCCCTTCCCCCCTCACCCTCTCTCTCTCTCTCTCTCTCTCTCTCTCTCTCTCTCTCTCTCTCTCTCTCTCTCTCTCTCTCTCTCTCTCTCTCTCTCTCTCTCTCTCTCTCTCTCTCTCTCTCTCTCTCTCTCTCTCTCTCTCTCTCTCTCTCTCTCTCTCTCTCTCTCTCTCTCTCTCTCTCTCTCTCTCTCTCTCTCTCTCTCTCTCTCTCTCTCTCTCTCTCCCTCTCTCCCTCTCTCCCTCTCCCTCTCCCTCTCCCTCTCCCTCTCCCTCTCCCTCTCCCTCTCCCTCTCCCTCTCCCTCTCCCTCTCCCTCTCCCTCTCCCCCTCCCTCCCTCCCTCTCTCTCTCTCTCTCTCTCTCTCTCTCTCTCTCTCTCTCTCTCTCTCTCTCTCTCTCTCTCTCTCTCTCTCTCTCTCTCTCTCTCTCTCTCTCTCTCTCTCTCTCTCTCTCTCTCTCTCTCTCTCTCTCTCTCTCTCTCTCTCTCTCTCTCTCTCTCTCTCTCTCTCTCTCTCTCTCTCTCTCTCTCTCTCTCTCTCTCTCTCTCTCTCTCTCTCTCTCTCTCTCTCTCTCTCTCTCTCTCTCTCTCTCTCTCTCTCTCTCTCTCTCTCCCCTTCACTCCCTTCCTTCCTCGCTCCTCCCCCTTCCCCTCTCTCTCTCTCTCTCTCTCTCTCTCTCTCTCTCTCTCTCTCTCTCTCTCTCTCTCTCTCTCTCTCTCTCTCTCTCTCTCTCTCTCTCTCTCTCTCTCTCTCTCTCTCTCTCTCTCTCTCTCTCTCTCTCTCTCTCAACGAGGGTTAGGATGTGGAGTAGTTCAATCCTCAGTTAGGGTTCGCAATAGTTTGTCAGTCCACAATTAGGGTTCAAAGCAACTCGTCAGTCCTTCAATCCGATGAGGGTCTACCTTCTCTCTCTGTTGCAGCTCATCAGAGGTTGGTTATGTTTAATCTCTCTCTCTCTCTCTCTCTCTCTCTCTCTCTCTCTCTCTCTCTCTCTCTCTCTCTCTCTCTCATGGAGCTTGTCTATACATGTTTCTACCTTCTCTTTCTCTGACTGAGATGACAAATTGTGTCAAAATAGTGTAAGGGGAAAAGGACGGAGGAAGGAAACTTAGGGCTTGTGAGGGGCCTTCATGTTGGTGCATTTTACCCAAGCCTACATGCTTGATATATTTGATATCATCCTCATTTGTAAGTCACATGAGTAGTCATGTGAACACCTCTGGTAAAAGAGTTCATTTTTATCTCTTGTAATTTGAAAAAGAAAAAAAGGAAAAGGATGGCTAACCTCATGCATGATGTAAAAGAAAATTCGTGGCTATAACTACCAAAATCACGAATTTTTGAGCTGAGGGATTATCTCCTAACTTTGGGGATCACTTTTAGGTGGAGCCATTCGAATTCGAATTCAAAACTCCCTCCAAGAATAGCTATAAAAGGAGCAAGAAGGAAGAGGCGATTAGCAAGCCTTGTACGTGACCACTTCATGTCATTTTGTAGAGATTGAAGAGCTTACTCCATAGCTCTATCATTCTACTCCCATTGTGCAAAGATTCATTGCCAATTTGGTTGTAATCATATATGAATTTATACATTTATCATCATTCACTTCTCTGTTTTGTTCTCTGCTATACTCACTCAGAGCAGTAACTTCAGAAGGTCATATCTCGCGTTCTACTGAACCTTTTTCAGTGATTTAACAATTGGATTTATAATTTTGGAGATATCGGCATTCTACTGCGCATTGGTCTATCTCTACAGAGACCCGAGAATGGTGGGCATGTTCCAGAAATTGATGAAACTTGTTCTCAGTGCTCAGTCCATCATTTGAAGTGTTTTAACTTGGATTGGGAAGCTTGCTAAGTCTATTTGCTATGCCCAAAAGGAATGTTTCTAATTCCTTCCAGGTTGAGAGCACTGTTCATGTTTTCCAGCAGGTGTATGTCCAAAAATAGCAAGTTTTGGGAGCTAGTCATTTCGCAACTAGTCTGTCTTGACTTAAACTTTTGGGATACATGTTCCAAAGTACTTGGCTGATATTTTGGTGGATTTAGGAAGCTTAAAGGGTCTACTAATAAACTCTGAAGTCTCAGTTGGCTGGTGTGAAGCTGGTTGTAGCAGCACCTACTCATCTTTGGATTGCATCCACCATCTCTCTTCACAGTGGTATCAGAGCATAGTCAAGCAACATGGGAGATGGATTTCCATCAACAATTGACAAATTGGATTGAAACAACTACCCGGCATGGTCTCTAAGGATGGAGGCTTACCTTCAAGGGAGGAATCTATATGGATTCATATCCGGAGATGAAGCAATGCCAACCATGAGGAACAAAGGGCAACCATCACATGAAGAAGTGGAAGGACTTTCGAATTGGTGTTCGAAGGATGCACTTGCAAGGTCCTATATTCTAAACTCAATCTCTGATTTTCTTTTACCTCATGTCAAGGGATGCAAGACATCAAGAGAGACCTGGAATGCACTTGCTTCTTTCTTCTCTTCCAACACTCGAGCAAGGAAGAACCAATTGTGGATGGAGTTCACAACAATGAAGAAAAGCTCGAAGCAAAATGTGACTGATTATGTCACAAAGATGAAGGAGATTTCCGACCAACTTGGAAGCATTGGAGAGGTAATTGAAGAGGAGCAAATCATAAGACAAATCATGAATGGAATCAAAGCAGACGACAAGTGGGAGTCATTCACAACAGCCATGGATTTATACATGGATATGCATGTACCCGACCTCAACACACTCATGGGCCAACTCTTCACTCATGAAGCAAAGATTAGCAAAGGTGGTGAGTCTTCAAGAGGTAATCAAACTTCTGCCTTATATTCTGATAAAGCTAAGGTCAAGGACAAGTCAAAGAATAGGAAGAATGAAGATGAAGGAAGCTCTTTCCAAGCAAACTTTGCAGGTAGAGGAAGAGCTAGAGGAAGAGGCAAAGGTGGAAAGCAAGGCAGGGGGAGATTCCAATCATCTCAACCTTGCAACATATGTGGCTTATCTAACCATACTACTAAAGAATGTTTCAGGAACCCAAGGAACTCAAGAGGAAGAGGATTCAATAGAGGTGGCTATGGATCAAATAGAGGTAGATACAATGGAGGCTACAACAACAACAACTACTACAACAACAATTACAACAACAACAACAACTATCAAAGTGGCCATAGAGGAAGAAGAGATTACAATAACTATGCAGAGGACCAAAGTCAAGAAGATTCATTATTGATTATGAATCTATCAGCGAAGAAGGGTAAGGATGATGATCACATATTTTACATTGATTCGGGATGCTCGAACCATGTAGCAGAAAATGTGGCTTTACTTTTTGATTTGGAAGATCCTCATAACAAGCATGAAGTGCAGACAGGAGATGACACAAAGCACTCAGTGGAGAAGATAGGTAATGTGAAGACATCAGATGGGAATATGAACCTCATAAGCAAAGTCTTGTATGTCCCTACAATTACCAAAAATTTAATAAATATTGGACAGATTGTTGAAAAAGGATTGCAGGTTAGATTCAATCGATTTGGAGCATATGTTGAAGACCCAAGGCAAGGCTTTCAAAGAATTGCCAAAGGAGGAAGGCTTTTCACTTTTGAAGTGGAAGATACAAAGAACATAGCTTTGTTTAGCTATGGATCTCAAACTCTAACAGAGTTGGAGATATGGCACAAAAGGCTTGCTCACATTGGTGAGAGGACACTCAAACAGATTTGCAGGGACCAAAGTGTACTTGGTGTGCCTAATATCACAAGGCAACACATGATTTATAAGTGTGAAGCTTGTCAACTAGGCAAGGCTCATAGACAACCTTTCAATAAGAAAGGATATATGTATCAAAATCCTTTGGATCTAGTGCACACGGATGTGTGGGGTCCAAGAAAGGAGCCATCTATATCAGGCTCAAGATATTATGTGTCTTTCATAGATGATTGTAGCAGGTGGACCATTCTGTTTTTCATGAAGCACAAGGATGAAGTGTTTAATTGCTTTAAGAAGTATATTGCTCTTGTTGAAAACCAAATAGGTAGGACTTTGAAACGACTCAGATCAGATGGTGGAGGAGAATACTTATCTTCTGAATTTAATGCCTTCTTGCATGAAAGAGGCATTAAAAGGGAAGTCACTACAAGGTATACACCCGAACTCAATGGTGTAGCAGAGAGGAGGAACAGAGCTATTGTCGAAGCAGTAAGGTCCATGCTCAACCAAAAGGGATTGCCAAACTACCTATGGGCAGAGGCTGTGTCTACAGCCACATATCTCATAAATAGACTTCCATCTAAGTCACTAGATGGAACCACTCCATATGAAGTGTGGAATGGAAGAAGACCTAGTCTAGAGCATTGCAAAATCTTTGGATGCTTAGCATATGCTCACATTCCTTCTCAAGTAAGAGGGAAATTGGATCCCAAGGCAGAGAAGTGTGTATTCATTGGTTATGATCAAAACCAAAAAGGATATTGATTGTACAATCCAACCAATAAAGGATTTTCTGTGAGTAGAGATGTAATTTTTGATGAAAACAAATGATGGTTTGATGATGACAGGAAAGTGAAGCTGCCTTATGACTTGGATGAAGATTTTCCATCACTTCAACCAAAGGAGCCAAAGCAGATTGAAGAAAGTGATTCGGAGATTGACCTAGAAGACTTGGAAAGACTAAAGCTATGGAAGAACAAAGGTAAAGCAAAGATGCAGGATGCTACATATGGACCTGAGAGCTCACATCAACCACTTAGAAGGTCTTCAAGGCAGAAGAAGAAACCAGAGATGTTTGGTTATGATACTTCTTTGGTCACCAAGCACTCAATCTATATTGCAAAGGATTCAACCAATGAAGAACCTACCACATTTGAAGAAGCACAAAGCAAGAAAGCTTGGAGAGATGCAATGGATGAAGAAATGGAAGCCTTGAAGGAGAATGACACTTGGGAGCTTGTACCTAACAAGCCATCTATGAAGATAATCGGATCTCGATGGATATACAAAATCAAGAGGAATCCAGATGGAAGTATAAATAGACACAAAGCAAGGTTAGTTGCTAAAGGGTTTGCTCAAAACCATGGTATTGATTATGAGGATACTTTCTCTCCTGTTGCAAAAATGCCTACAATTAGGGTTCTCATTAGTCTTGCTGCATCTAGAAATTGGAATCTTTATCAACGTGATGTAAAGAATGCCTTCTTGAATGGATGGATTTCTGAGGAAGTGTATATGGCACAACCTCCTGGATATGAGGATGCACATCATCCTAACTATGTATGCAAACTAAAGAAAGCTTTGTATGGATTGAAGCAAGCTCCAAGAGCTTGGAATTTCAGATTGGTGACTTATTTGCAGGACCAAGGATTCAAAGCTAGCAAGGCGGATACCTCTTTGTTCATAAAGAGGAATGGATCTGAAGTGATCTATTTATGTGTGTATGTTGATGATATTATTATCACAGGCAATGATCTTGAAGGAATCAAACAGGTAAAGAGTCAAATGAAGGAGGAGTTCAAAATAAGTGACCTCGGACCACTCACTTATTTTCTTGGATTGGAGTTGATCTACACAGATTCAGGTATATACATCACACAAAGGAAGTATGTCCATGACATGCTCGTCAAGTTCAAGATGGAAAATACCAAGTGTGCAGGTACACCTATGGAGAAAAATCATAAGCTTAGTGCTTATGAAGGAGAGCCAATTGAAGACATCACAAGCTATCAAAGCTTGGTTGGAAGTTTGAACTATGCAACACTCACAAGGGTGGATATATGCTATAGTGTTAGCATATTGAGTCAGTTTATGCATAAGCCGAGAAGACCACATATGGAAGCGGCCAAGAGAGTCCTCAAGTACCTAAAGGGGACCATGAATGAAGGTTTGTTCTATTCATATACTTCAGATATTGAGCTAAAGGTCTACTCAGATGCAGATTGGGCCGGATCTAAAGATGATAGAAGAAGCACATCAGGGTATATATCATTTGCAGGTTCAAAAATCATTTCTTGGTCATCCAAGAAGCAACCAACCGTGGCATTATCTTCTACCGAAGCCGAATATAGAGGTTTGGCTAATGCAACTCAAGAAATCAGGTGGCTAAAGTCTTTGTACACAGATCTTGGACTTCATTCTTCAACACCTCATATTTTTGGTGACAACACAAGCTCACTACATCTAGCAGCTAATCCGGTATACCATGCTAGAACCAAGCATATTGAAGTCCACTACCATTACGTAAGGGAGAAGCTAATAAGCAAGGATATTCAACTATCCTATGTATCTATAGATATGCAATGTGCCGACATGTTGACTAAAGCTCTTGATGGTACAAAATTAAGTAGATTCAAGTTGATGATTGGCTTGCAGGAAATCAAGGACAATTGAAGACTTATTTGAAGGTCAAGCATGTTAGGCTTGAGGGGGAGCTGTTGGTGCATTTTACCCAAGCCTACATGCTTGATATATTTGATATCATCCTCATTTGTAAGTCACATGAGTAGTCATGTGAACACCTCTTGTAAAAGAGTTCATTTTTATCTCTTGTAATTTGAAAAAGAAAAAAAGGAAAAGGATGGCTTACCCCATGCATGATGTAAAAGCAAATTCGTGGCTATAACTACCAAAATCACGAATTTTTGAGGTGAGGGAATATCTCCTAACTTTGGGGATCACTTTTAGGTGGAGCCATTCGAATTCGAATTCAAAACTCCCTCCAAGAATAGCTATAAAAGGAGCAAGAAGGAAGAGGCGATTAGCAAGCCTTGTACGTGATCACTTCATGTCATTTTGTAGAGATTGAAGAGCTTACTCCATAGCTCTATCATTCTACTCCCATTGTGCAAAGATTCATTGCCAATGTGGTTGTAATCATATATGAATTTATACATTTATCATCATTCACTTCTCTCTTTTGTTCTCTGCTATACTCACTCAGAGCAGTAACTTCAGAAGGTCATATCTCGCGTTCTACTGAACCTTTTTCCGTGATTTAACGTGCGTTGGATAGCTCCTATTGTCTATTTTCTGCATATCACTTTTCAAGGTCATTGGATTTATAGTTTTGGAGATATCTGCATTCTACTGCTCACTGGTCTATCTCTACAGAGCCCCGAGAATGGTGGGCATGTTCCAGAAATTGATGAAACTTGTTCTCAGTGCTCAGTCCATCATTTGAAGTGTTTTAACTTGGATTTGGAAGCTTGCTAAGTCTATTTGCTATGCCCAAAAGGAATGTTTCTAATTCCTTCTAGGTTGAGAGCACTGTTCATGTTTTCCAGCAGGTGTATGTCCAAAAATAGCAAGTTTTGGGAGCTAGTCATTTCGCAACTAGTCTGTCTTGACTTAAACTTTTGGGATACATGTTCCAAAGTACTTGGCTTATATTTTGGTGGATTTAGGAAGCTTAAAGGGTCCACTAATCAACTCTGAAGTCTTAGTTGGCTGGTATGAAGCTGGTTGTAGCAGCACCTAATCATCTTTGGATTGCATCCACCATCTCTCTTCACAGTGGTATCAGAGCATAGTCAAGCAACATGGGAGATGGATTTCCATCAACAATTGACAAATTGGATTGAAACAACTACCCGGCATGGTCTCTAAGGATGGAGGCTTACCTTCAAGGGAGGAATCTATATGGATTCATATCCGGAGATGAAGCAATGCCAACCATGAGGAACAAAGGGCAACCATCGCATGAAGAAGTGGAAGGACTTTCGAATTTGTGTTCGAAGGATGCACTTGCAAGGTCCTATATTCTAAACTCACTCTCTGATTTTCTTTTACCTCATGTCAAGGAATGCAAGACATCAAGAGAGACCTGGAGTGCACTTGCTTCTTTCTTCTCTTCCAACACTCGAGCAAGGGAGAACCAATTGTGGATGGAGTTCACAACAATGAAGAAAAGCCCGAAGCAAAATGTGACTGATTATGTCACAAAGATGAAGGATATTTCTGACCAACTTGGAAGCATTGGAGAGGTAATTGAAGAGGAGCAAATCATAAGACAAATCATGAATGGAATCAAAGCAGACGACAAGTGGGAGTCATTCACAAAAGCCATGGATTTATACATGGATATGCATGTACCTGACCTCAACACACTCATGGGCCAACTCTTCACTCATGAAGCAAAGATTAGCAAAGGTGGTGACTCCTCAAGAGGTAATCAAACTTCTGCCTTATATTCAGATAAAGCTAAGGTCTAGGAAAAGTCAAAGAATAGGAAGAATGAAGATGAAGGAAGCTCTTTCCAAGCAAACTTTGCAGGTAGAGGAAGAGCTAGAGGAAGAGGCAGAGGTGGAAAGCAAGGCAGGGGGAGATTCCAATCATCTCAACCTTGCAACATATGTGGCTTATCTAACCATACTACTGAAGAATGTTTCAGGAACCCGAGGAACTCAAGAGGAAGAGGATTCAATAGAGGTGGCTATGGATCAAATAGAGGTAGATACAATGGAGGCTACAACAACAACAACTACTACAACAACAATTACAACAACAATTACAACAACAACAACAACTATCAAAGTGGCCATAGAGGAAGAAGAGATTACAATAACTATGCAGAGGACCAAAGTCAAGAAGATTCATTATTGATTATGAATCTATCAGCGAAGAAGGGTAAGGATGATGATCACATATTTTACATTGATTCGGGATGCTCGAACCATGTAGCAGAAAATGTGGCTTTACTTTCTGATTTGGAAGATCCTCATAACAAGCATGAAGTGCAGACAGGAGATGACACAAAGCACTTAGTGGAGAAGATAGGTAATGTGAAGACATCAGATGGGAATATGAACCTCTTAAGCAAAGTCTTGTATGTCCCTACAATTACCAAAAATTTAATAAGTGTTGGACAGATTGTCGAAAAAGGATTACAGGTTAGATTCAATCGATTTGGAGCATATGTTGAAGACCCAAGGCAAGGCTTTCGAAGGATTGCCAAAGGAGGAAGGCTTTTCACTTTTGAAGTGGAAGATACAAAGAATATAGCTTTGTTTAGCTATGGATCCTAACAGAGTTGGAGATATGGCACAAAAGGCTTGCTCACATTGGTGAGAGGACACTCAAACAGATTTGCAGGGACCAAAGTGTACTTGGTTTGCCTAATATCACAAGGCAACACATGATTTATAAGTGTGAAGCTTGTCAACTCGGCAAGGCTCATAGACAACCTTTCAATAAGAAAGGATATATGTATCAAAATCCTTTGGATCTAGTGCACACGGATGAGTGGGGTCCAAGTAAGGAGCCATCTATATCAGGCTCAAGATATTATGTGTCTTTCATAGATGATTGTAGCAGGTGGACCATTCTGTTTTTCATGAAGCACAAGGATGAAGTGTTTAATTGCTTTAAGAAGTATATTGCTCTTGTTGAAAACCAAACAGGTAGGACTTTGAAATGACTCAGATCAGATGGTGGAGGAGAATACTTCTCTTCTGAATTTGATGCCTTCTTGCATGAAAGAGGCATTAAAAGGGAAGTCACTACAAGGTATACACCCGAACTCAATGGTGTAGCAGAGAGGAGGAATAGAGCTATTGTCGAAGCAATAAGGTCCATGCTCAACGAAAAGGGATTGCCAAACTACCTATGGGCAGAGGCTGTGTCTACAGCCACATATCTCATAAATAGACTTCCATCTAAGTCACTAGATGGAACCACTCCATATGAAGTGTGGAATGGAAGAAGACCTAGTCTAGAGCATTGCAAAATCTTTGGATGCTTAGCATATGCTCACATTCCTTCTCAAGTAAGAGGAAAATTGGATCCCAAGGCAGAGAAGTGTGTATTCATTGGTTAGGATCAAAACCAAAAAGGATATAGATTGTACAATCCAACCAATAAAGGATTTTCTGTGAGTAGAGATGTAATTTTTGATGAAAACAAATGATGGTTTGATGATGACAGGAAAGTGAAGCTGCCTTATGACTTGGATGAAGATTTTCCATCACTTCAACCAAAGGAGCCAAAGCAGATTGAAGAAAGTGATTCGGAGATTGACCTAGAAGACTTGGAAAGACTAAAGCTATGGAAGAACAAAGGTAAAGCAAAGATGCAGGATGCTACATATGGACCTGAGAGCTCACATCAACCACTTAGAAGGTCTTCGAGGTAGAAGAAGAAACCAGAGATGTTTGGTTATGATACTTCTTTGGTCACCAAGCACTCAATCTATATTGCAAAGGATTCAACCAATGAAGAACCTACCACATTTGAAGAAGCACAAAGCAAGAAAGCTTGGAGAGATGCAATGGATGAAGAAATGGAAGCCTTGAAGGAGAATGACACTTGGGAGCTTGTACCTAACAAGCGATCTATGAAGATAATCGGATCTCGATGGATATACAAAATCAAGAGGAATCCAGATGGAAGTATAAAGAGACACAAAGCAAGGTTAGTTGCCAAAGGGTTTGTTCAAACCCATGGTATTGATTATGAGGATACTTTCTCTCCTGTTGCAAAAATGCCTACAATTAGGGTTCTCATTAGTCTTGCTGCATCTAGAAATTGGAATCTTTATCAACGTGATGTAAAGAATGCCTTCTTGAATGGATGGATTTGTGAGGAAGTGTATATGGCACAACCTCCTGGATATGAGGATGCACATCATCCTAACTATGTATGCAAACTAAAGAAAGCTTTGTATGGATTGAAGCAAGCTCCAAGAGCTTCAGATTGGTGACTTATTTGCAGGACCAAGGATTCAAAGCTAGCAAGGCGGATACCTCTTTGTTCATAAAGAGGAATGGATCTGAAGTGATCTATTTATGTGTGTATGTTGATGATATTATTATCACAGGCAATGATCTTGAAGGAATCAAACAGGTAAAGAGTCAAATGAAGGAGGAGTTCAAAATAAGTGACCTCGGACCACTCACTTATTTTCTTGGATTGGAGTTGATCTACACAGATTCAGGTATATACATCACACAAAGGAAGTATGTCCATGACATGCTCGTCAAGTTCAAGATGGAAAATACCAAGTGTGCAGGTACACCTATGGAGAAAAATCATAAGCTTAGTGCTTATGAAGGAGAGCCAATTGCAGACATCACAAGCTATCAAAGCTTGGTTGGAAGTTTGAACTATGCAACACTCACAAGGGTGGATATATGCTATAGTGTTAGCATATTGAGTCAGTTTATGCATAAGCCAAGAAGACCACATATGGAAGCGGCCAAGAGAGTCCTCAAGTACCTAAAGGGGACCATGAATGAAGGTTTGTTCTATTCATATACTTCAGATATTGAGCTAAAGGTCTACTCAGATGCAGATTGGGCCAGATCTAAAGATGATAGAAGAAGCACATCAGGGTATATATCATTTGCAGGTTCAAAAATCATTTCTTGGTCATCGAAGAAGCAACCAACCATGGCATTATCTTCTACCGAAGCCGAATATAGAGGTTTGGCTAATGCAACTCAAGAAATCATGTGGTTAAAGTCTTTGTACACAGATCTTGGACTTCATTCTTCAACACCTCATATTTTTGGTGACAACACAAGCTCACTACATCTAGCAGCTAATCCGTCATACCATGCTAGAACCAAGCATATTGAAGTCCACTACCATTACGTAAGGGAGAAGCTAATGAGCAAGGATATTCAACTATCCTATGTATCTATAGATATGCAATGTGCCGACATGTTGACTAAAGCTCTTGATGGTACAAAATTAAGTAGATTCAAGTTGATGATTAGCTTGTAGGAAAGCAAGGACAATTGAAGACTTATTTGAAGGCCAAGCATGTTAGGCTTGAGGGGGAGCTGTTGGTGCATTTTACCCAAGCCTACATGCTTGATATATTTGATATCATCCTCATTTGTAAGTCACATGAGTAGTCATGTGAACACCTCTTTTAAAAGAGTTCATTTTTATCTCTTGTAATTTGAAAAAGAAAAAAAGGAAAAGGATGGCTTACCTCATGCATGATGTAAAAGCAAATTCGTGGCTATAACTACCAAAATCACGAACTTTTGAGCTGAGGGAATATATCCTAACTTTGGGGATCACTTTTAGGTGGATCCATTCGAATTCGAATTCAAAACTCCCTCCAAGAATAGCTATAAAAGGAGCAAGAAGGAAGAGGCGATTAGCAAGCCTTGTACGTGACCACTTCATGTCATTTTGTAGGGATTGAAGAGTTTACTCCATAGCTCTATCATTCTACTACCATTGTGCAAAGATTCATTGCCAATGTGGTTGTAATCATATATGAATTTATACATTTATCATCATTCACTTCTCTTTTTTGTTCTCTCCTATACTCACTCAGAGCAGTAACTTCAGAAGGTCATATCTCGCGTTCTACTGAACTTTTTTCAATGATTTAACGTGCGTTGGATAGCTCTTGCTGTCTAGTTTCTGCATATCACTTTTCAAGGCAATTGGATTTATAATTTTGGAGATATCTGCATTTTACTACTCACTTGTCTAGCTCTGTAGAGCCCCGATAATGGTGGGCATGTTCCAGAAATTGATGAAACTTGTTCTCAGTGCTCAGTCCATCATTTGAAGTGTTTTAACTTGGATTGGGAAGCTTGCTAAGTCTATTTGCTATGCCCAAAAGGAATTTTTCTAATTCCTTCCAGGTTGAGAGGAGTGTTCATTTTTTCCAGCAGGTGTATGTCCAAAAATAGCAAGTTTTGGGAGCTAGTCATTTCGCAACTAGTCTGTCTTGACTTAAACTTTTGGGATACATGTTCCAAAGTACTTGGCTGATATTTTGGTGGATTTAGGAAGCTTAAAGGGTCTACTAATCAACTCTGAAGTCTCAGTTGGCTGGTGTGAAGCTGGTTGTAGCAGCACCTACTCATCTTTGGATTGCATCCACCATCTCTCTTCACACTTCAGGAGGCAGTTTGCAAGCAAATTTAGGGCTTTATGAGCAAACCAGCATATTAGGGTTAGGCATTAGAGAATTGAAGGGGCTCAACATGTGCGAATCAAGTTGTCAATTGTTTTCTATTGCTAACCCCTAGGTGCATCAGCAACAAATGGATTGTGTTTGAGTTGATGCTAGAGGAGATGTATACATAGTTGAATAAATATTGCAATACAAACTGAGGTTTGCATTTGTGTTCCAAGCTGTTGGAGGAGTTGTACCTATACCAATCGAGAAGCAACATGGCACGTATTGAAAGAAAGGAAGTGGAGGGCATGATTACTAAAGCAATCAGAGAGGCAAAGAAGGATTCAGACATAGACAGAATAAGAGCCCTATAAGAGCATGTCAAAATTCTTGAAGAAGGCTAAGATGAATGGAAAGCTGAGATGCATAAGCTTTAAGAAGAAATCATTCAGCTGAAGATTTCCTAAGATGAAGGAGAGATCACAAAGCTAGGTGACTTAAAAGAGGAAATCAAGAATGATTGGAAGATGGATATGCAAGGACACATCAGATCTGAGATGGAAGCAACACAAAATAGTTGGATGGAACTAGTAAGTAAAAATATTAAAAACGAGGTCAAAGAAGAAGTGAGGAAGGAAGTCAAGGAAGATGTAAAGAAGGAAGAACTCACAGGAGTTCAAGATACACTCGAGGAGGAGAGACCTCGACACATTCGAAGACTCCACATTCGGATTACGGGCCTACCGGAGGGAGCATCACCGGAGGTAGACGCCACTGACATTTGCCATCCATTTGGAGACGAGAGCATTCCCTTCACAGCTGCATGGAGGGCTCGGAGGGATACATCTCGTTTGCGAGCACTCATCCTTTGGATGAGCTCAGAGGAGACATGGACCGCCTTTTTTAGACGTCCATCAATACTACATGGACTACCCGGCAACACCCTTTACATGAACGAGGACCTCATGAGGATGCAGGTAGCACATCAACACGCTTGCATGCCATAGATACTACAGGCATGCCGAGAGGGAAGGAAGGCATGTTACCATGATGGTAAGGTCTTCATAGATGGATGCCCTATCAAATAGGGCCATGCAGCCTATGAGACATCACTACACCAGGAGACACCACTCAGAGGAGTAGTGGGGCACTCTGGATGCGAACAAATAGACTTGAGAAGATCCTGGAGTCACATGACTTTGCTTGCATCATAGAGAGCCACGAGAGCCCAAAGAGAGGCATACTTCACATTGCAGGTTATCATTGGGAATCTGCATTCCGGACCATGATGAGACAGAGTACAACATGAGGGTCGAGGGGTTTTGCCATCATATTTGGATAGGAGATACAAAGCCAGATCCATATCATAGGAAGAGATGAGGAGGCACGATACATGTGGGTTCGCATTGAGATAGCACTAGGGAGCTTGATTTACATTGCCATATGCTACTTTCCACCAGGCAGATCCCGATACGCAGGAGAAGACCTTGGGGGATCGATCCAAGATAGAGATTCATCATACACAATAGTTTCAAATGAGATACTACACTACAACACCCCAGGTGAAGTCTTCCTTATGGGGGACTTCAATGGTGGCTGCACCCAATCACATCAATGCAAGGTATACGACATGGATCATCCACATCTCATGAGGGGTAAAGACCCGGATGAGACAAGCACTGGTAGAGTATCAGCACATACGCATCACGACACCATCGAGTATGGCAGACATCTGCTTTAGCTAGGAAGTTGACACTAGCTTGTTATATATAATAGGATATACCATTGGCCAGGCTCGGGTGGACTTATTTGCTTCCCTCACGAAGCAGGTGAGAGCAAGGTCAGCTACATTCTAGGTACCATCTATGGAGCTTCACTTATCTCCTCACTTAGTACTGGACGATGTCCGCTTGGTGCTGATCATATGTTTATCACATTCACACTTTCATCTCCTATCCCATTAGATCCTCCCTCACTCATTGAGCCATAGACCATGATACACTTCACACTTGAGCTCTCACACGTGTTGTACAAACACCACTTACACATTAGCCTACTCTCACTTGATCCATTCTCACCTTTGGGCACACATCACAAATCATTGCCATCCTTCATGACTCAGCTATCCGCAGCTTTCCACATCGCACACATACACATCCTCCATGCACAAGATCCATGTTCTAGAACGGTTGATATGATGCACACTGTCGGGAACTCATGAAACATCTATGGATTTTAGAGCACAAAGGGGATATTACACACAGACAAGCACAGCATCGCATGCAGAGCCTTACTCGTAGCAAGCGACAACAGTGGAGGAAGAGACAGTATTGGGATATCTACCATTTGCTCATGAGTCGGGATAGTGCAGTGGCATGGCAACATCTGAGACAAAAGAGACAGCAAACACCCATTCAAGACCCAAGCATTTGGCATAGCTACACACAGAGCCTATACCAAATCCTCGACCAACCTCCCATCCCCAGTCCGCACAGCTCATGCCCCTACCTCTTACTTCTTGACACCACCATGGTGAGCCACACTATTTCACATTTGCAGCATGGCAAAGCCCATGACCAGTTCAATTTACAGGGAGAGCACCTCGTATACGGATGTACGAATCTGGCACCGCTCATTGCCCACCTCTTCAACCATGCACTCGTTGAAGGGTTCCCTAATTCATGGTCTAAGCACACCATAGTGCCCATTCATAAGTTAGGAGACAATATGGATCCAACTACACATCGAACAATCATGACTGATGCCATACTAGCCAAATTATATGGGATAGTGCTAGAGATAGAGTTGAGCACTCTCATAGAGAGAAAGGGTATGAGGGCCCAAGACAAGCTGGTTTTAGAGGAGATTACTCTACCATTGACCAGATCTTCACTCTGAGATGCCTGATCAACAAGGCAAGAGTGAGGAAGAGGAGATTATACTATGCTTTGTGGACTTTCGGAGAGCCTTCGACACAGTACCCAAGGAACCGATCTTCAAATGCCTACTCGATATTAGAGTCCTAAAGGAGATGATGTGGGGGATCTACGCCTTATATGAGAGAGTATCTAGTGGAGTCAAATGTCCTAGTGGCTTATTTGACTCACTTGCTAGCACTATTGGGGTGAAGCAGTGGTGCCCTCTTTCACCCACCCTCTTTGATCTATACATTGATGAGATAGTGGACTACAAATGACAGCAGGGAGGGGAGGGCATTGAGGTACGAGGGACTACTATTCATATTCTTTTATATGTTGATGATATTGTGCTAGTTTCAAAATCTCCAGAGGGTCTAGAGCACCACCTATGCGGTCTAGAGCACTTTTGCATACATAGAGGGCTATCTATGAACCTTGGTAAAACCAAGGTTATGATTTTTCATACATCAGCATAGGTGAGGAGACATAGTTCTTTCAAAGTAGCAGGCAGACCGATTGAGGTAGCTGGATCATATGTCTATCTCGGAGTGACATTCACAACAGTCTCTCGGGTTTTCTCTATGTCTTAGGCAACCCCGGATCGCATCACACATGGGTACACAGCACTAGCCTTGATGGAGAGATAGTGCCGCTAGGCACATTTTTAGGAGCCCCACTTAAAGGGGTGGCTCTTCGACACTCTGGTTATGCCAGTGCTCATGTATGGAGCAACCATATGGGGGTCGAGATTAGCTACATCAGCATGGACAACATTGGAGAGGCCATAGATTCTCATGATTGAGAGACTCATCCCCAGAAAGCCTTCAGTACCACATGATATCATCAGAGTAGAGGTCACTGCACCACACTCCCAATAGAGGCATTGTTTGAGACAATATGCCTATTACAAAGGACCCAGAACATGGACATAGAGTGCATCACTTATCGAGCTTTCCACGCATCACATGACATGGCACTAGCAAGAGACACCTCCTCATGGTACACACTCACACAAGACTGGCTGGCCCATCATGGATTTGACATAGAAAGACTACCACTACTGCAATACGACTTACAGACCCCTCCCCCAACTATTCGCTCTCCCACGAGGAGTGGGAACAAGGTCATTCACCATGAGATATGGCATACATATATAAAGAGGACATGGATTAGCCCAAGGGATACATTGCCACCAAAAATGCTCCACTACCATGAGCATTTTCTACAGATCTCACACCAGGGCTTCATTGAGACTGTGATACATGCAAGCATACTTACCACACCACCTCCGAGTCATCATTGGGCAGCTTTGAGTCTCATTGCATAATCTTGAGATCGAGAGGGGTCCGACCAAGGGAGTACCTAGAGAGTAGAGGTGGTTCCTAGTATGCCATATAGAGATAGAGAGTGCAAAGCACTTTCTTACTAGATGTCGAGCATACTCAGATCTACGGGCATAGTTCCATATAAAGGAGTTACTATAGTTGTGCATGACCATTGGAGACCAGAAGAGGTTGGAACGATTCCTCACACCAACGTATGATAGACGAGAGCAGTTGCTACAACCCACGCATCATACACGGATGAGTACACAGCAGACCATGACTCAGTTCTTTCAACGAGATGGGATACATCAGATGAACCCACCTTCCATGGGCATAGGGCTAACCCTCTAGCACGCAGTGCCATAGAGAGTGCGACGTCGACCACATACAGCTGGATACAGACGACCAAGACTATCCCAGGAGGATATCTCACACATCAGGATGGCCCACGACCACATGATGGAGCACAAGCGCACTACCACCACCACCTGAGTAGCCTTCCTTCAGGAGGCACTCAGACCACCGCCGATTTACCACATACTCCACCCACCTCCACCCATTACCTATAGTTAGAATATACATATTCACTCCCGTCATCAGGCACACAAGTATTAGGTGGCCATTATCTGCAGAGTGAGAGCCACATCTCCCCATGCACCACCACATTATACCCACTACCTCTCCATCATCCAATACACTATCCTGTGGATGTTTTCATGTTCAGGCTACATAGTTTTGTGTAGCGAGTACTTTTCCATTTTATTTTATTTTTACATAGGGGCTACTACAATTGTACATGGTTTTGTCTCACAAGCCAAATTTGGTCTTCACAAAATGTTTCTCTCTCTCTCTCTCTCTCTCTCTCTCTCTCTCTCTCTCTCTCTCTCTCTCTCTCTCTCTCTCTCTCTCTCTCTCTCTCTCTCTCTCTCTCTCTCTCTCTCTCTCTCTCTCTCTCTCTCTCTCTCTCTCTCTCTCTCTCTCTCTCTCTCTCTCTCTCTCTCTCTCTCTCTCTCTCTCTCTCTCTCTCTCTCTCTCTTAGGGACTTTTGATGATGAGACTTGACCTCAATCACCCCACAAGTTCATATAGTGGTGGATTAATACATGTTTAATTATCAATCTAAGGAACCATGAGAACCAAGTGTATGAAGAAATGTGTGCACATGATAGTATATGAAGTGCTTAAGCTACAATGCATGTGACAAGATACCTCTCAACCTCACTAATCCTCTAAAAATGCATGCCGTGATACCATTTGCAACAATAAGCACAAATTTGAACTTTTCTCTCAGCGCCGAACTCCGAATAGGGTCAATAGTAGGTTCATTTCGAAGCTCTCGAGGAGACACATCTACCTCAAAAAAACAGTGAATGGCGGGAAGCACCAACAATTTCACCACAACTTGTTATGGCTCACACACACACACACTACAGTAGTTCAAAAGCGATGGAAAGGGATAGATAACAGTCCTACACACACATTCCAAGCATTAAACACACACAAAAGATCATGGAGAAGGAGGAATCCTCTAGTGCATGGGAATTTCATAGGATTTTTGAAGAACAAAAATTATGCTCATAATCTAAAAATTTTTGGGGCTCTTCTTTTGTGCTTCTTTTCTCTGCAACACTCTCCCCCTCTTTGTCTCTGTCATCCCTTGATAGGCTTTGCTTCATGTATGCCTTGTTGTGTTAAGTTGGGATGCCACGCACGCATTCAATGGCTAAGAATGTGATATTCTTAATCACACGTTTTCGCTTCTTAGCCTCTCCCTCTTTCTAACTTTTGGTCTTTGGATATTGCTTTGTCTTCACAACTCTGACCCTGTTGTATTGCTCTGGCATGTTTACTTCTTTACATTTCATGCATTAAGTGGAGGCCTCAAAGGTTGAGACACACGCATCTTGTGGATGAGGAAGTTGTGTGCAACCTCCCATGAAAAGTCATGGTTGTTATCTTTCTTTATTTCCACTCTTCAGGACCTAGTTCTTTGGTGTTGTAACCTGATGCGTGCCCTTGCGGGGCTTTGGGCAGAGGGTAGTTCTTTCTTATTGAGATTCTTCTTTATTGAGCCGTTTTGGTCTTTGATCTTCTTCTTCTTCTCTTCTTGCTTGACTCTCCCTCCACATGTCCCTCCTCCTGAACTCTGTCCTCCCCGATAGGCTTTTTGTGGTGACGTGCATAGGTTTGTATTACTTTTTGATCTCTATGATTAAGCAAATTTGCTTGAGATATCATCAGTTCTTTCCATTGTGTTAACTTTACCCCATCATATGGTGCCTGTCTATGATTTGCAAAGAAACTTAGCTCATAGGCCACCAGTCTCCCATTCAAATTGGAAGTGAAATTTACAAATATCTCCAAGTCCATCTCAAAAAATCCTATGAAGAAAGCTTCTTCAAATGTTTGCATGTATGGACTCGGCAGAAACATAAGTCGCGAGTATGGTGCCATGATCGTTAGGTGACTCGGGTTAGTGGATAGATAAAAAATAAAGCATTTGCTCCTTGATTAATTCCTATAAAGTTCAAAAATGTGTACTGCACATGTTGAAATACTTTCAAAACTATAAGGAGCATACTCAATATCTTATTGGTCATTTTAATGGCTAAGTCTGGTACTGTCGCATATCTAGATAGCCAAAACTTGATGGTCTGCACCATATATTCCTCTCTCGGTAATTAGTTGCATGGCAGACTAGGTAGTAGCGGATAGTTTAACCATTGGTTATTCAAGTTGTCCTGACGCTGTGTTTCCCAAAATTGCATGTAGGAGCGTCTTCTAGGGACTAGGCAAAAGGATGGATTTACCCGAAGCACATATGGTGCAGACTCCCAATGTACCCTTAGTGTTGGATTCTTCTCCCAAAACTTATGTCTCCACACAGGATCTGCCTTGTCAAATTCTTCTTGTGTGTGTGTGAATGTTTGTAGATTGAATTGCAGATCGTGATTAGGTTCATTATTGGTAGTCTTCCTTATATATTGTCATGTCTCTTCTTTGAGTAATCTGTAAGGTATATTGAACGGCTTCAAAATCTATTCCAGGCTTTTGCTTTCAATCGTAGCCTCTTTCATTACCTTTACCACTTGCTCTTCAAATTGTTCCGTAAGTTGGGACACCAGTAGTGCCCTCTCATGTCGGCTTAGTTCTACAATAGCCCGATCATGTCTTTCAATGCTCGGCTCTGCTTCCTCCCTTATAGGTGAATGGTACATGGAGGGAGAAAGAGGATGTACCTCAGTCTCCACAATAGCCTCATTGGAGCTTGGAGCTACTGGTGTCTCCGTTGTTACCTGTTGTCCTATTTGAGATTTTAATTTTGCAACGAGTTCATCCTTTTCTTTGATTTCATTGGTCACCTTTGTTAGTGCTTCTTTGGTAGTCAAAATTTCATTTCCTATAGTAGCTTTTTGATCAGCGTCTTCATTATATATCACAAGAAGTTTATCCTCAGCCGATTTCACCGCTTTTTGAGTTCGTTCATGTCATGCATGTACTTTCTTTCCCATTATTCTCGTATGGTTTGATCTTGTTTTAGCTGATCTTCATACTTTGCGATTTGAGCTTCCAATGCCCTTGTGTCGGTTGCTATCGTTTCTTGTGCTTCTATGGGTTGGTTGCATAGGATGGTAGTCATAAGTTCTTTATTCTTGTTTCTTAAGTTGTCTGCTTCCTCCATATATACCTTGATTGGAGATTCAAGCAGTTTACTTCTAGCATTCATTCTAGCTTTCTCAGCTTCACCTACTTCAAACTTGCTTTGGAGTTCTTTGAGTTGATCTTGGAGCTTTTGGTTTTCCATTGTTAACATGGTGCATTTGTCCATGGTTTCCTTAGCTTTTAGTTCCTTGGCCGAGAGTGTCTGTTGAACTTGAATTAATTGTGCAGATAAAGTTTCACTTATTACCTGGAATTGGCTTCTCTCTCTCATAGCCTTGTCATAGTTTGCATCGGCTTGTAGCATTTGTTGTTGAGTTTCCATAGTCGTTTGTATCATTTGCTTTACTACGGGCTTCAGTTTAGCCACATCCACATTCATCCATGTTTTAGGGATACTCGGTTCTTTCCCTATTAGGACATCTTTGCCTTGTTCCACGTGTATAGTTGCATTATGCGGTTGTCTTATTTGAAGATGCACTTCTCTCTCTTTTTCTTCTTCCTCATTTGTGGTCAACTTTGTAGCACTTCCTTGAAATGTAACATCCAAAGGGGAAGGCTCCACTACCACCTAGATTTGAGTGAAAGGCTCTAGCTCCTTCACTTCTTCCTGTTCTTTCTCTTCCTTTGGTCTCCTTATTGGGGCTTCTCCATCTAAGCGACCCTCTGTGATTTGAATCGTTCTCTCATCATTCATTTTGATTACATGAATTTCTTCTTTAGAGGATCCTTGCCTTGTTGCATCCATGATTTTGTCGTCAAGAGTTTGATCTACCTTTGTACCTTCCACTCCAAACAGATCTGTGAGTTGATTCAATTTGTCCTAGTTGCCATCATCCTTTGAATCACTTTTGATGTCCACGTTCATCATGGATTGCTCTTGAGTTTCTTGGATATCGGAAGATGAACTAGACTTGGTCAATCCCAACTCTCTATATCTATGAACTTTTGTCAGCCTCTTCCTTTGCTCAGTTTCTTCATGAGACTGTTGGTAATGATACCCTTGTACTGTCAGGTTGATTTGACCTTCCATGTATTTGTGGTAGCCACCATTTCTTCATTTAGCTCTTCTTCCATAATTGGTTTGGGGTCTTCAATCTTCGTCCTTGGAAGCACATGTATCCTCTTTGAAGCAGGAACTGCTTCTTCGGCCTTCATCATTTCTCTTAATCTCTTGGTGCCTCTCATCCTTGGTTGCAAGCCAGTTTTGGCTTCTTCCACCATTGTTACTCCCTTCTTCTTCCTTTTAATTGTGGCTAATTTTGCATACTTAGCCATCTCCGAAGACGAGGGCATCTCTTTCAGATGTTCTCAAATACTCAGTGCATGGTAGATAAGTATGGTCATTGCGACACTCCGTTCAAGAACTTTTTATGGTTCCATTGCTTCTTAGCTTCAAACAGATGCTCTTGGATGTATGGTGTCATGTTCATGATTATCGATCTTTTTAATAGCATGAGATAAGAGTTGCACAATGACTTTTTGTGGTGTTGTGTAGTGATGCATGTTTGGAAAGCAAAAGTGTTGATGAATCAGACGGACTTCTTCTTCTATATCTATACAATTGATATCCGTGAATGTCCTTGTCTTGGTCCCCCGACTTTCATCCTTCAAAACTGTGTTCCCATCCTTTTCCCATCCAAAAGCTTCCTTGATCAAGTCATGAGTGAATTGGATGATCACCCATACTCTTGTAGCATCTAGGACTCTTGCATCTAGCACTAATAGGTTATGTAAAGCTGGTTGGAGGGTATTCATCACCTGAGTTCATCATTGGAAGTTCGGCTTGTAAATTGGTAGTTCGAATTATTTTTTAATACCTGCCTTTGTCATTATATCCACAGTTGATGGGAGTTGATGTATGACTTTGAAATCTTGCAACATGACTGGAAACTAATGATCGGTGTCCATAATCTTTATTGTCACTAAGAAAAGATAATTTCCAGCAGGTTGGTCCTCTCAAAACCAATGACCTTTGGCTTTGGTCACACTCTGTAATGGAAACTCTAGCACCTCTTCTTGAACAGTTGCTTCGGAATCCTCGGAAGCCATATGCACTTGTTATAAGGAAAGAATCAGCTTCCAGTGGAAACCAACTCATGTGTTATGTGTGGTTCAGTGATATGTCATTTCCTTCATCACTTTGTTCCCCCTTGCTTAAGTAAGTAAGGTCTCTTACCACGCTTCTTTTGAATTTTATTCTTGAAATAAAACAAAAGTTAGTTCTAGCCAAAGCATTTATTTAATTACAATGTAAGTTCATTCCTATGGCAATATAATCTAAGACTTATTCCAATGATGGAAATATGCACGACTAGTTTTGTTGAAAAGATAATGTGCCAAATGCATGGCCTTGTAATGTGGACCTAGCATGCATACTCTATGTGCATTGGACTCTTCATGAGTGCAAGTGGAATCTTGTTGAGTAGGTTGTTTTTGTCCTTGCTGCTTCATGGGTCTCCATATCCACTTTGTAGTTGGTGATTGAGGCATTTGTTTCCGTTGCGCTTGTCACTCTCTGATCCTTGTCTCCTTCTTGCGTGAAGTCTGAGTATTATATGTCATGCTCCTCCTACACCGTTGGTGATTCTTTGTAGATTTCTTTGCTTCATGTTGTAGATATGATAGCTTGTCAAGTCTTTCGAGTTCTTAAGTTGCAATTTGTCATACCTTCTTTGGAATCCATATATGTTGCTGTGTTTTCTAGGCTGCTACTAATGATTTTGGAAGCCATACATGAAAGAGTCTTTGTGGTTCGGATTACGGTTGTGAGTAATGGTTGTCTTTTTTTGTTTTCACTACGTGGCCAATCTGCTTCGGTGTTGGTCTATCTAGTTCAGTCATCCGATCCTTTCAAACCCATTGTAGACGAGTATTACATGGATGTGACGTTCGAGTAGTAGACCTCCATGTGGATGTTCTTCTTTTGGTGTAGGTGAATCTAAAAGCATTGTCCTCACTTTCTCTCCGAGGTTTATCTCTCATGGGAAAGAAGGGCACGTCATCATCAAACACATCCTTATTTACAGGCAATTCTAGATTATGGTATTCGTTGGATATGCACTCTATTGATTCATTTTCTAACTCCTTTTCTAAGATTTCTTCCTTATGTTTGATGGCCTCATGGAAACAAGAAGGCCTTTCTTCGAGCAAGCTAAAGATTTCCTTATGCCCTATCTTGGCTGATATGTATCCTTGTGCTAGATGAATGCTCACTTCGTCCTTGATAATCCAATCTTGCCCTAGGATCAGATTTTCAATTAGTTCTTCGTCCTTGCATACCAAAACTCTTGGCTCCATGGTTGAATTTCCTAGGTGAAGGGATACTTGGGCTTCTCCAAAACATTCTATAACTTGGCCTCCAATTCCTATCATGCACACTTTAGTGGGACTTATGTTCATTCAAAGGTGTGTGATTAACATCTTTTGTATATAGCTTAGGATAGCTCCTGAGTCAATCAAAGCATCTACTAACTGGTATTCTGAGGTTCCAATCCCTAGGCTTAAATATGGTTGGCAGATACTAATGTTCTCGTTATTTGCATTATTGACTTGGTAGTTAGCCATAGGTATAGGTTCTTCTCCTCGTAGATATCGTTCATCCCTTTGTCTTATCCACTCCTTTCGTCTCTTGATACACTCTAACACTTCTTGGCATGCTTCTTCTCAAATCCTCTCCTCTTCTTTCTTCCGATTTTGTGCTCCTACGAGTCAAGCTAACATCTGATCTGTTAATGGCTCTATATATTGTTTCACTCTACATCCACTTATGTAGTTGGGAAGTATATCTCCATCTAATGTGGCTAGATTGATTGCTCCACTTGTTGAGATTCTATTGATCAGTAAGGGTCCGTATCCACGTTGTTGTAGTTTCTTGGCATGTTGCTTCAATGTATATACTAGGACTAAATCTCCTTCTTTCAAACCTTTATCTTTGATATGTGCATCGTAATACGCTTTCTGTCTCCTTTTAGCTACATAAATTCCCCAAACTGCTTGTAGTCTTGTTTCATGTAACTTCTCAATCTGCTTGAGTTGCTTAGATAGCTCATGCCTTGTCCACTCATATTGTTGTGCTACTCGTAAAGTAGGTACCAAAAAGTCAATTGGCAGGATTGCATTTTGTCCATAAGCTAGGTTAAATGGGGTAGTTCCAATTGTTGTTTCGTAAGCCACATGGAAGGCCCAAATTGCACGGTGCAATTGTTTGTCCCAATACAACCTTCCATTGTTGACTATCTTTGTCAACACCATACACAACACTTTATTGGAACTCTCTGCTTGAACGTTGGATTGAGGATGATAGGAGGCTAATTTTTTATGAATCACTAGGAATTCATTCATCAAGGACTCTATTACCTCGTTAATGAAGTGCGTTCCTCTATCACTCACCATCTCTATAGGTAATCCAAAGCAAGTGAAGATGTTCTCGAAGAGGAACTTGGTTGTGGTATGAGCATCGTTCTTTCCAGTTGCTTTTGCTTCTACCCATTTAGTTAGATAGTCTGTTGCCACTATTATGTACTCAGCGTGTGATCCTTTGGCTAGTGGGTTAATAGGTCCTATGAAATCAATACCTGATTTGGAAAAGGCTCTCACACAAACCATGGGTCTGGGAGGAAAATCATCTCTTCTAATAGGATATTTGGCTCTTTGGCACACCTCACAACTCCGTACATAAGTATCTACATCCATATGTAGAGTTGGCCACCATAAGCCCGCAAAGAGAATCATTTTTATAGTTCTTTCGACTGAAAAATGTCCTCTTGTGGCACCTGCATGTTGATGTGGTTTTACTCGGCTCTGCCTGATACCACTTCTTGTCGACGCGACGAAGGCTGAACCTTATTAAGCCTACGGAATTCGCCACGCCCAAGAAGAAATAAGCTAGAGTGATTTAGAACACCTCTGTAATCAATCAATAGCTTAGCAAAGTTTTTGACGCTCAATGTATAAGACTTCACTCTAAATTCACTGAAAAATTTCACCGAAACTTCACCAGACTGTCACTGGACTGACACCGTGATCGTACCAGAATTGTACCGAAATGAACTCCAATTCTGTTTATAATTACTTCAAGTGAATATTTATGAAGTAAGGGAGTGATGCGTGAACTTCCTTAACTTACTGAACTCTTCCTGAAGTTTAAGGAAAAACTCCACTAGTTCAGAAAACCTCTTTCCAATCAGGCTTTGTACTGTGTGTAGATATCTTTTCCACCGGAAACTTTGATCAACCGAAAGTAGAGATGTCTAGCTACAGAATGAGCTATCTCTCATACAAAACTTCGCATTACTCTGCGAGATCTACTTCGTTCTTCTACCGGAAATTACTCGTTTACTGAGAAACTGTAACTGACCAAAAATACGTTTACTGTGAAAACTTTAACTATTAACTATCTTTAACCGTAGTATGACAATACTTTGGTTTCTTCACATACGAACAGTGCACGCAAATTTCCACATGAACATGTGTTTTCTATCAGAGAAGATGTGTACAAACAGGCTTGGCCTCTTCTTGCTCAAGCTACAGAAACTCTCCTACAGTGAGTAGTTCCTTCCTACCATCTCTCTCAGATGAATACCTGACATTTCAGGTTTCTATTATTCATCTTTACATACGCGATCTCTGGCGTCTTCTTCTAACCATAACTAAAAAACTCTCTATCTCTCTCTCTCTTATTCTTTCTGTATGTGCTCTATTTATACTGTGCGCTCTTTCCACACACGTTCTTGTTTGCACTTTCCCTTCTATTATTCCTATGCACGTTCTCTCTATGTACAGTTTGATTTGGTGTAACAAACTCTGATCCTGGAAGATTCTGTACTGTACATAACGGTCGTGGATTTGTCCCTCCACTAAGGCTTTTGATTTTCTTTGATTCTGCTTCTCTTTTTTTTTTTTTTTTATGCCTGTCTGTATGTCAAATTCGTGAGTGTTTCTTCAACAGCTCCCCCTCAATCACTAATTTGACATCTTCCGGTCTTTCATATATCTTCCTTTCTTTTATACCTGCCATCTCTTTGAATCTGTTTGTCTTCGTTCCATCCAAACTCTTTGTCAAAATGTCTGCAATCTGATCTTTTGTCGGAGTGTATACTATTTCTATATCTTTCTCCATTACCTTTTCCCTCAGGAAATGATACTGAATCTCTATGTGCTTTGTTCTTGCATGAAATACTGGGTTTGCTGCAAGATACAACGAGCTCATATTATCTCCATGTATGATAGGTACACCTTGATCAATACCCATGCTACGAGTCCTTTGTATTCGGCTTTTGTTGATGATAACGCTACTGTGTGTTGCTTCTTTGAACATCAACTTACCAGCTTATCTCCTAGGTATATCATATACACGTGCATTGATCTTCTGTCATCTTGACTTCCAGCCCAATCTGAGTCACTGTATGCTTTCAGCTTTATATCTGACGTAAAAGGATAATATAATCCTTCTTTTATAGTTCTTTTGATGTATCTAAGAACTCTTTGTCTTGCAACCCAATGTTGATCTGTCGGACAATGCATGAATTGTGAGAGAACTCCCACTGCATAACTAAGATCTGGTCTCGTTAGCGTAGCATAAATTAAACTTCCTACTAATGACTGATATCTCTTCATATCTTTAAACTCTGCACCACTATATCTGCTGAGTTTATGATTTACTTCAAGCGGTGTTGAAGCTTCTCTACAATTCTCCATATTAAACTTCTTCAGTAAGTTTAGGAGATACCTTTCTTGTGAAACATATACACCATGATCTGTGTATGTGATTTCCATTCCTAAGAAATATGATAACTTTCCTAGGTCACTGATCTTGAACTCTCTTTCGAGTAGTTTCTTTACTTCTGTAATCCCTTCATCTGAGGTTCCTGTGATTATTAAGTCGTCTACATAAATACAAATGTAGATCATTCCTTCTTTTGTTCTCTTTATGAGTAGACTTGCGTCTGCCTTCGAACTTTGGTATCCAAGTTCATTCAGATATTTCACAAGTCTGTAATTCCAAGCTCTTGGAGCTTGCTTCAGTCCATAAAGTGCTTTTCTTAATCTGCAGACAAAGTTTGGGTATCTGAAACTTTCGAACCCTTCAGGTTGTTCCATGTACACTTCATCAGAAATGTATCCATTCAGAAATGTGTTCTTTATATCTAGCTGACTTAGCTTCCATCCTTTCGATGCAGCTACAGCAATTATTGTCCTTATGGTTGACATTCTTGCCACCGGACTAAACGTCTTATCATAATCTATGCCATGCGTCTGGAGCCTTTGACCACCAGCCTCGCTTTGTGTCTGGCTATCCTTCCATCTGCAAATTTCTTTACTTTGAAAACCCATTTATTTTCGATTACTTTCTTACCATTTGGTTTCGGAACAAGTTCCCATGTCTTGTTCTCCTCCAGTGCGCTGATTTCTTCTTTCATTGCTTCTTCCCATTGCTTCTTGCCTTTAGCTTCATCATAGCTCTGTGGTTCATCATCTTTGACCATATATGCGTAATCTTTCTGAGTTATGTATGAGGTATCATATGAATACCTTTCTGGTTGTCTTCTAGTCCTGCTTGACCTTCTTGGTTCGCGTTCTTCATAATTGTCTGAATACACTTCTTCATCTTCATTTCTCATACCTGATCCGATCATGGACGTACTTGCCTGCATATGATCTTCATCTCTGTTCACCTGCACAATTGATTTTCCTTTCTCTTTCCTTCTTACCTCTTCTTCAATTTCTTCAGTCGTATGACTTTGATCTCCATACCAGCTTTTCTGTTCATCAAAAGTAACATCTCTAGAAACAATAAACTGTTTCGTTAGAGGACTCCATAACCTATAACCCATCTGTTTTTCATCATATCCGACGAACACATATTTCTCTGCTTTTGGTTCAAGCTTATGTCTTAGTTGTGATGGTACATAAGCATACGCTACTGATCCAAACACTTTGCAATGATCAAGTGTTGGCTTCTTTCCCCACCAAGCTTCATAAGGGGTCATTCCTTCTAATGTTGTACATGGTAATCTGTTTACCAAGTATGTAGCTGTATTTACAGCTTCAGCCCAAAGATAATTTGGACAATCTTTTTCGTTTAGCATAGCTAGTGCAAATTCAACTAGAACTCGGTTCCTTCTTTCTGCTACTCCATTTTGTTGTGGTGTATATCTGCAGGTTATTTCTCTCTTAATACCTGCGTTCCAAAGATAGTCATTGAATTGGAGAAGTATTCTCCCCCTCCATCAGACCTCAGTCTTTTAAGTTTTCGTCCGGTAAGTCTTTCAGCATATGCATGAAAATGCCTGAAAGCTCCAAACACTTCTGATTTCTCTTTCAAAACATAAAGAGTTATCCACCTTGATGCATCATCAATGAATAAGACATAGTACCTCGATCCGCTGATTGATCCTTCTTTCGTTGGCCCCCATACATCTGTATGAATAAGCTCGAGTACTCCATCATGTTTGAATCCTTTCTTCTGGAAAGGTAACCTGTGGGCTTTTCCCATCTGACATGCTTCGCACTTATGAATCATATGTTGATTCTGTATGTTCGGTAATCCCAGTACAGACTGATTTGCGATCATAGCTTTAATTCCTTTTTCATTGAAATGACCTAATCTCTTATGCCATAGATCAAGTTCTGTAATTATCTTTTCTCCATGTGTGCGCAACGCTTGGCCAATGTTCCCTTGTACTCTTAAAGTAAAGAGTCTTCCTTCTTTCTTTCCAGAAACGATCTGATTATATCCATTCTGGGGATCTTCTACAAATACTCCTTTGTTTGTAAATCTGACCTGAAAACCTTTTTCAACTATCTGTCCCACACTGATCAAATTTTTTGGTATTGTTGGAACATACAAAACATTGGTTAGCAAATCTGCTCCACTCTTGCATTTCACTTTTCCAATTGAATGTATGCTATGTCTCGTATTGTCACCAATTTGAAGTGTGACTAGAACTACCTTTTTCTAATTCTGACATCAATTCTATATTTCCTGACAAATGATTAGAGCATCCAGAATCAATGTAAAATACCTTTAGGTCTTCATTTTCTGATGTGCTGATAGAGTTCATCATCAACGATGTATGACTTTCATTCTGTGTGTCATTTGCGTAGTTGTTGTAGGTGGTGTTGTAGGATTGATTCTGTCCCCAACTTCTCACTACACTTCTACCATAACCGCCTCTTTGGCCTTGTCTGCCTCTTTGATATCTTCCGCTCCTAGTTCTGCTATTATTGTTCTGGTTCTGATTTGATCCTTGTTGATTGTGCCAACAGTCATGAGCCAGATGATTACTTAATCGACAAATCCAGCAGGCCTTCTTGTTGGTATTCTGGCTACTTCTTCCTCTTCCAAACCCTCTTGCTCTTCCTCTGCCAGTGCCTTTACCTCTTGCGTAATAGGCCTGAGAGCTCGACTCTTCTACGTCTTTTGGTTTACCTTTGTCTTTCTTCTTGTTCTTCATGTACATCGTTGAACTTTGTCCTTTGTCTCCATCTCCTTTCAGGTCTTGCTCATATGTGAGCATCAAACCAAGCACCTGATTTAAATCTGGCACGAAATGATTTAAAGAAAGTTCAGTTGAAAGTACGAAAGGTTTCCACCTTTCATCTCCTCTCAACCCTGTGAGCACTTGTGCTATCAATATGTGATCTTCGACTTCTTCATTTATGGATCCAAGACTATCTGCTAGGTCCTTCATTTTAGTAACATAGTCACTAATGCTTTGACTCGACTTCTTTTTTAATGTCGTAAATTCGGACCATAAGCTAGCCTTCCTAGCTTTCGTAGTATTTTGGAAATGATCTTCCAATGCACTCCATATGTCCTCTGCTTTCTCCAGACCTCTAATGTGCGGTAGTAGATGGTCTGTTAAGGTATTATAGATGTAGGCTCTTGCCGTTGCATCTTTCTTCTGCCACAGCTTCAAGGCTTCTAATTCTTCTTTTTCCGGTTGACTATCATCTTCGAAAGTCGGCTTCTTTTCTTCTCCGGTCACATACATCATTAAGTCCTTACTCATAAGTAAGGCTTCCATGCGCATTACCCATGCGGGATAATTATCTCTATCCAGTTTGTCAATAGTGACTCTTTTTTTTTTCTTTTATGCCTGTCTGTATGTCAAATTCGTGAGTGTTTCTTCAACACATGTGCCATTTCTAATATAGGTAAGTACTCTCCTTCATGCACAGATAGTCGTAGCTGATTGTCCTTTCCTCTTTTGAATAGCTGTCTCCCCAGTATGACATAGTCCTTGCTCATTTTTCTAGGGATCGCTTTCTAACTATTGCTCCTTCCTCATGCTCGCGTGCTTTTAAGAACTTCACCAATGTCCTACTCCAGTCTAGTGCTATAGTAGAGAATTGTAATGATGTATGATCTTCTGGAATATTCTCTTGGAAATTTGAACAATTGTTAATGTGCTCATGAACATCTTTTGGCATATCGGGCCAATAAACTCCCAATCGTCTTAATTCCCTTAGTGTTCCATGAGTTCCCTTATGCATTCTCCATCTATTTACGTGAGCTTGCTCGAGTAAATTTTTCTGCTCAACTTCTTCTACACACCTTAACAATACACCATTGGGTTCTTTAAAGTACACTTCCTGCCACAATGTGCAAGTTGCACGATTGTAGAAATCCCTTCTTAACATCCTTGTTAATTTGATGTTGTGGTCCATGGGTGAGTATTGGAATTAACTTTTCAGTCCACTTAGGACATACTTCCAAGTTGAACATATATGTTTCTAATAGGTCATCCGCCACTCCGTTAAGTTGTTCTCCATGTGTTAACCTCAACAGATGATTAGCTCTCACGTGGGTATTTCCTTTTTTGACCACTACTTCAAAGTCAAAATCCATCAGTAGCAGAAACCATCTTACTAGTCTTCCCGTATTACAGGGCTTATTGACTAGTTACAATAAGGCCTGATGGTCGATGAAGAATTTGAACTTGTTGGCTAGAAAGTAATGTCTAAATTTCTTCACTGTGTACACCATTCCTAAACCTTCTCATTCCATAGTCGTATAGTCTCTTTCCACTTGATTCAGTTGTATGCTCGCATAAGCAATAGGGCGGTCTAATTTTCCTTCATGTGCAAGTTGAGCTAGGATGCATCCTATTGCGTAGTTGGAGACATCTACATGGATATGGAATGGTTTATTCCAGTTGTTTATCTTCAAAATTGGTGACGTACTTAATCGTCTTTCCAATTCGTTAAACGATTTCTCAATGACCCAATGAAAGCTTGCACTTCCTTAGCATTTTTCGGTCTTGGAAGCTCTAGGATCACCTTTACCTTATCCTCATGAGTGGAAATTCCATTCCTAGATATGACGTGTCCTAGGATTTTTCCTTGTCTCACCATAAAGATGCATTTCTCAGGATTCAGGCACACTCTATACTGTAGACACTTCTCAAATATTCTTCGTAACTCCGGAATGTGCTCCTGTCTCATACCTAAGTATGTGCATAAGTCATCTACGTATACTTCCATACTCTTCCTTAGAAATCCTTTAAAGCCATGACACATCAACCTTTGGAAAGTATCAGGGCCGTTCGTGAGTCCAAATGGCATCACTCTAAAAGCATAGACTCCCCATTCAGTTGCGAATGTTGTCATATGTTGCTCCTCCGTAGCAATAGCTACTTGGTTTACATCCCGAGAATCCATCTAGGAAGCTAAAGACTTCCTTCCCCACAACTCTTTCGAAGAGATGATCAATGATAGGTAATGGGTAGTTATCACGGATTATGGCTGCGTTTACTGTCTTCAGGTTAATACACACTCTTAATTTCCCATTTTTCTTGGGTACGATCACTAATGGTGATATCCATTCTATGTGCTCTATCTCGTAAATGAATCCGGCTGTTAACATTTTGTCTATCTCTTCCTTAATTTTTGCTTAATAGACATCGTTATAAGTGTAAGGGCATTGTTTCGATTGTTTTGCCTCAGGTGTAATTGGGATTCGATGAGAACAGATGGATTGATCTACACCTTTGACGTCCTTGTAGGTCCATGCGAACACGTCTCGATATTCTCGAATTAATTTTATCAATTCTTCTTCCTTCTCTGGCAACACGTCCTTTGTGATGTATGTACACCTTTTTTCTCCATCTTCCATGGTTACTATTACTTTCTTCGTTTTTTCCTTGTTGTTGTATGCTTCTCCTTCTTTTGCCTCCCTTTTAGGCATCTGAATACTTATCTTCCTCTCCTCTACTTCATATCTTTTGAACTGCTCTGGGACTTCAAAAAGGTTTGGGTTATGTTCTACCTTATCTAACATCTCCTCATTGTTTGGTCTCATCTGAGCTGCTTCTATTGCTAACACCTTGGGCATTCCTTGCTTATCCTTGGTTTGGATTGCTTTTAAATATCGCTCCTCCGAATCAAATTATGGTTCCATTTCTATGCTTTCATACTCTTCCCTCCAATCCTTTCTAACACTTCTCCTGCCTCTACTTCCTGAAGGACCACCATGTAAAAACTCACGTCATAACCTTCTTCATCTACGCATCCATTCATGATTAATACCTCTTCATTTACGCATACATCCAAGGTGGCTAGAATCTCCATCCAATTGTGTGGTTTGAATGCTTCATCCGAAAAAACTTGAGGCATATACATAGAATCATCTATAGGTCCGTAATTTTGATGTCCAATAGGCCATATTTGAGTTTTCTTCTCTTCCCTCTTTGCTTCCTTACACATCCATAGTTGAGCATCTTCGTGTATCCAAGATTGGTCACTTGAACCCGCACTATAAATTGATAAATCAACCTCTTCCTTGTGTATGGGATTCCATTGTAGCGGGGGTACATCCCTATATGAGAATGTGTGCAAATTGATCTTGGTAGTAGTCCCCTGATGTTGTAGGTATAATGCTTCTCTTCCCTAGTCTTTTATTTCCCTGAGTTGTCTCATGAACGGTCATCCTAATATCATTTCATAGTTATTTGTTTTTCCAAATTGACATACGGCTAGCGTGTGTTCGAATTCTACTCCGTAGGTAGTCAACTTAATTTTCTCCAATATTGCTAGGGGTATCTCTATATGGCCATCTACTAATTGACATACGGCTAGCGTGTGTTCGAATTCTACTCCGTAGGTAGTCAACTTAATTTTCTCCAATATTGCTAGGGGTATCTCTATATGGCCATCTACTAATTGAAGCTCAGGGCTGGCTTTCCCCATTTCTCCCAGATTTCTTTGGTGGCTATGCCTATGCATGCTCTTATGTCTAGTATGGCTTTAGTCATGTATCCATTATATGTGATGGGTATGCATGTGTTACCTTCATCTCCCTCACTGAATTCTCCAACTTTGTCAACAAGGATTTGTATGGTAGAAGGGGTTTCAGTTTCTCTATTTTCCTTTTTATTCTCCTCATTTTCTAATTTCAACTGTCTCGCCAATTGTTTCCATAGTTGTGGTTCGGCTCGTAGTAACTCTTCCACGGTCAGCTGACATTGTACCTTGGTCTTTTTGAGTTCTGCTAAATTGTGAGAGGTTTCACCTGAAGTCTCATTTTCCTTGCCTCTGATAGTTGGAGCGTGAAAAACCATAGATCTTTTCTCATATTCCCCCATGTAGTTCAGTAAGGCTGAAATGTTGTGTACTTCCTCCCTATTTTGGTCTAACATAGAAACCTCTTCATATACTTCATCCAAATTTGGAGTCGGCTCGATTTCTTCAATGTTCAACTCCTCAAAGGGCGGTCTTGAACTTCCAGTCTTTTTCCAATGGTCTTCTTGAATTCTAGCCCACAAATCTTGTGGCCAATCGGCTTCTATTTCAAGAATTATAGAAAGCGATTTGCCTTGAGTGCTCTCTTGTTCTTCTTTACTGTCTTTCTCTTTAGGTGTTCCTATGGGTTTTAGCTTGTTTTCTTTCAAGCATTCATTGAATTGATTCTCAGATATTCTTGTCTCTGGGAGGATTGGGATAGTCTTCTCTAGAGTGGCTTGGGCTACCTCTATGAGCTTTCTACATATCGCCAATCTCTCCTTCTCCAGTTCCCCTTATGGGTAGAGTTTCTCATGTTGCTCTATATTTGATCCAGTCGTGATTCTAGCTTGATAAGCCTTCAACCACATGTCCAAGTCATCTGGTCTTGGATCCGTTAGGATTGATCCTGTTTATCTAGTTTCTATGTATGAGGCTTAGGTGGTGTATTCTCTTGTATTTTTGGTTCCTCGGGTTTCTTACTGTTTTTTACATCCTTCTTATCCTCCTTATTTTTCGTCCATCTATTTCTAAGTTTCTCCCTTCTAGTCTTCCAACTTTGCGTTTTCTTCATATGGTTACTCTCATGTGGGTCTTTCGAATCTTCCACTACCTGTATCTTGGGTTCTAGGTCTTTATCCCTTTCTTGTTTGGAGTCTAATTTCTTTATCTCTTGTCCTTTGGCTTGCGCTCGTGTGATGGCTTTTAATGGTACTATGTACTCCTTATCAGTTCTTGATGATTCAATTACTTCGATCACATTGATTTGTGTTGTGTTATGAGCCTTATTGGGATTTTTTGGACAATCTCTAAACAGATGTTCCTTTCCACATTCATTGCAGTACCCTTCCCAAGTCCTAGGAGGTGGTGGGTTGTATGACAAAGTGCATTCTCTTACGAAGTGATCACCTCCGCATCTATAGCATGGTCATTTGGCATAGGCAGTCTAATGGGTGGTCTCATGGGTGCTGGTGCTTTAGGTGCAATGTACATTAGATTTGTATATTCTCGCCCATAGGAACTATCATACCCTTCATAACCATAGTATTGTTGGTCATAAGTTTGGTCAAACTCCATCAAACTGGTGTCATAGGGGTAGTATTCTCCTTGGGTTTGCTCGTATCCTTGATTCGTCATTACTGTACTAGCTAAAGGTGTAGTTGGTACTATGGCTCTCTCCATGTTTTCCTCTGGTTGAGTATATTTAATTGGCACTATGTTCTGTGGAAGGGGTGGTTGTTGTCCTAATACTGGCTGCATTTGTCCATATCCTCCTTGTTCATATGGTCTTGGTGCTCCTTGTGGGCCTGGATAGGGGGTTGTATCTTGGGATCTCTCTTCCTTCTTCTCTAGGAGGGTATCCATAAGGTCTATACTGAAGTTGATTCATGGGCCTTGACTCTCTCTTGAATGGGAAATTTTCAGTAGTATGATTGGTGTATTTTTGCTCAATATGGCAGTATAGGTTAGGTCCTTGAGGTGGTTGCCTATTATATGGGTAAGCTTGAGGCATGCCTATTCCTCCTCTTGCACAAATGTGAGATGGGTGATCTCCACCACATAGGCTGCATCATCGTAACGTGGGTATTCTCATTGGGCGGTTTTGGTAATTCCTCTGTCCATGGACTCCTAACTTCTTGGCTACTAGTTCTGCTAGCTCCTCCACATTACTATAGTTAGTCGTCACTGTACTCCTAGTGTCTTCTAATTTAGTAGAGTTTGGGGTACTTTTGAGGTCATCAGCTAGATTGTCTTCTAGGTCAATGCATTCTTGAAGACACTCGCTTAGTGTCTGGATCCGTTTCACATACACTAGGGTTCTCAGTGTTCCATTAGTCAATCCGTCCAAGAATAGTGATATCATTTTTTGTTGGGAGGGTCTTTCCGTGGTTGGGCATCTATCGACATATTGGTTGAATCTTTGGGCAGTTGTTCTTATGGTTTCATTTGGGATTTGTTTGAAACTATGGATTAAGGATGATCGGTTATGTTTAATCCCTCTCGGTGAATTCTCCAATGAATTCTTGGAAAAATTGCTCAACATTCCCAAATTGATTTGGATCCAATGGTTGGAACCAAATCAAAGTTATCCTTGTGAGTGCAAGTTCAAAGGACTCATACTGCACAAAGAAGTCATCCACTTGTTCAGCTAGTAATACTTTCTTAAACTTTGCTATGTGGTCGTATTGTTCTCCCATTCCATCATAGTGATTTCTCATGCATTTAGCAACTTGAATCGGTCTGAGCCTCCTTATTGGTTATGATGGTTGGGGCATCAGAAGAATTTCTGGTCTAATTAGAGGCATTCCTGATTGAACACTTGGTTGTGGCCTTGGTCTAATGGGTGGATGGTTCATGTTACCTATTCCTAGGTGAGTTTGGTTGTGTGACTGCACTCTCAGTATTGTGAATTGTGCATGAGTTCAGTTGGGGATACTTCATTGGCTCGTTTGTCCTGACATTGTATTCTCCGTTCCTGAATGAGTTCTGAAAGGATTGTCTGAGGTAGTTGCCTGCTCTCGAGGAGGGAATACAGGCAACCCCATATACTTCAATTGAGACCTGTCAACTGCATCTACTGGCCAATACTTTCTTTGGTTCTGGTCAAGATATGTGACTCTAGACTCATCTTCGGGATCCTTCAACTCATAGAAAGTCATTGGGCTTACTTCCTGTCCTCGTGTGGGTGAATCGGTTTGTAACAGTACGTCTGACCCGTGGATCAGGTATACATCCAACAGGTAGTCATCTTGAGGTATCAAATCCCCTCTCAAGACTCAAGTCACCACAGACTTACCTCTTGGTGTAGTTACTAGCTCTTCAGGGTTAGACCTCCTCAAGTTTCCTAGTCCATCTAGTTCTCCTCTCTCGTTGATCTGATCTAGGTTTTATGTCACTATGTAGATTTGACCTAATTTATCCATGTATACTCCTCCCTCGTACTTAACTGTGGATTCGGGCACTATTGCTGACTCAGTAGAGGTTACCATTCTTGTGACGGACCTATTTAAACCATCCAGGTAAACAAGGATTCCTTGTCGATTTGTTGACACATACTGCAGAGAGGTGCGGTATTCACCCTCCACGATTGACATAAAGTTTTCCCTGGGAACAGAACCATGCATGTCCCCTGAGGCCATGGGTAGCTCCTCCTCTCGATCACTAGAGGTGTCCGTGTAGATCAAGTGCTGGCTCGCTTGGGTTGCACTTCCTCCCGATGATGTGACACTCCTCCATATACTTAGCACCCATCCTGATCTTAAGTTCATTCACCCCTTTGGGCTTCTATTTACTCCCTCCTTCCCCTCAATTAGCTCCTCAATCACTTCAAATTTTTTTCTCCAATGGCTTGAGTAGTTTTGGATGATACCAGCCTTGGCGATACCAAATAGACGATACAATACTAGTTTTGGCACGATACGATACCAGAAGTCTTCAGCGATACGATACCACCGAGTGGCACGATACGATACTGGAGGTGCAGACGATATGATACCTCTGCAACCCACGATACGATACCAAAAAGCTTTGTGCTCTCACTATCACTCTTTAGCTCGCTAGGCACGATACCACACCGACGATACCAATCGTTGTTGTCCTCACGATATTGGATCTCACAATGATCAATTGAACTAATTTTTTGGATTTTTATACTCCTGGTTATCTATTACCTCTAATGAACTAATTTAGGTAATTTTTTGGGATTTTTCTTGATGTTTTCTACTTCTTCCTACTCTAGTCCTCTCGTACCTAACCCTAACTCTTCCCTTACTTCCTCACTTCTAACCCTAAACCTAAAAACTCATTACACACACCTCAAGAGTGTGAAGTAATAAGTGCTGAAGTGCTTGACTACTTGCCACCAAAGGAATTCACCTCTACAAGTACAATGCTTTCACTCCAGAGTTCTAACCACCACGAAGGCACCTTGGTTAGGTTTCTTCCCCATGAACGGTGCCAAAAACGTGTGTACCTAAGTCGTGAAGCCTTAGGGACTTGTGTCGATGAGAATAGACCTCAATCGCCCCAAAAGTGCATATAGTGGTGGATTAATACACGTTTAATTATCAATCCGAGGAACCATGAGAACCAAGTATATAAAGACGTGTGCACACATGATAGTATGTGAAGTGGTTAAGCTACAATGCATGTGAAAAGACTTAACTACCTCTCTAACTCACTAATCCTCTGAAAATACATGTCGTGATATCATTTATAGCAGTAAGCAAAAATTTGAACTTTTCTCTCAGCTCCGAACTCCGAATAGGATCAATAGCGGGTTCATTTCGAAGTTGTCGATGAGATGCATCTATTGTTTCATGCTTTCATGCCAATCTGACAAACGCACCTCAAGTTACGAGCAAAATAGTGAATGGCGAGAAGCGCCAACACTCGCTCCATGACTCGTTATGGCTCACACACACACACTACAGTAGTTCAAAAGCGATGGGAAAGGATAAATAACAGTCCTACACACACATTCCAAGCATTATACACACACAAAAGATCATGGAAAAGGAGGAAATCAGCAGGAAAGAAGCAAATTCGAAATTCTTCTTCAATTCTTCACACAGGTAAAAAGTTCTTTACAAGAGTCGCAAAGTGACTTATATACATGTGCCCTAAAAATGGTCCTTTCACACAAGAGACCCGCACTTTTATTGACTAACTCTAATTTCCTAATATTTTACAAGGATTATGATACAATGATTGGGACTTATGCATCTAGAAGACTCCTCTAGTGCATTTACATGGCTTCATGGGAATTTCATAGGATTTTTGAAGAAGAAAAATTATGCTCATAATTTGAAAATTTTTTGGGCTCCTCTTTCGTGCTTCTTTTCTCTGCATCTCTCTCTCTCTCTCTCTCTCTCTCTCTCTCTCTCTCTCTCTCTCTCTCTCTCTCTCTCTCTCTCTCTCTCTCTCTCTCTCTCTCTCTCTCTCTCTCTCTCTCTCTCTCTCTCTCTCTCTCTCTCTCTCTCTCTCTCTCTCTCTCTCTCTCTCTCAGGCACTCAGACCACCACCGATGTACCACATATTACACCCACATCCACCCATCACCAGTAACTAGGGTGTTTTACTCACATTATGGATCCCCCATGTATTAGGTGGCCACTATCTGCAGAGTCAGAGCCACGTCTCCCCAGCCTTTTCCAGCCCTATATAGCTTTGTGTAGCGATATACTTTTTATTTCATTTCATCTTCTACACAAGGTTACTACACTTGTACATGATTTTGTCTCATAGGCCAAGTTTGGCCTCCAGAAGACGTTAATATGACTTTCTTTCTTTCTTTCTTCTTTCTTTCTTCTCTCTCTCTCTCTCTCTCTCTCTCTCTCTCTCTCTCTCTCTCTCTCTCTCTCTCTCTCTCTCTCTCTCTCTCTCTCTCTCTCTCTCTCTCTCTCTCTCTCTCTCTCTCTCTCTCTCTCTCTCTCTCTCTCTCTCTCTCTCTCTCTCTCTCTCTCTCTCTCTCTCTCTCTCTCTCTCTCTCTCTCTCTCTCTCTCTCTCTCTCTCTCTCTCTCTCTCTCTCTCTCTCTCTCTCTCTCTCTCTCTCTCTCTCTCTCTCTCTATCTATCTATCTATCTATCTATCTATCTATCTATCTATCTATCTATCTATCTATCTATCTATCTATCTATCTATCTATCTATCTATCTATCTATCTATCTATCTATCTATCTATCTATCTATCTATCTATCTATCTATCTATATATATATATATATATATATATATATATATATATATATATATATATATATATATATATATATATATATATATATATATATATATATATATATATATATATATATATATATATATATATTAAGGTTTTTGCCACCTATTTTAGGGTTTCGCCACCTGTTTTAGGGTTTCCCTACCCTGAAACTTTGTTTTAGGGTTTTCGAAACTCTATTTTTAGGGTTTTTGAAGCTGCATTTTAGGGTTTTTGCCACACTGAAGGTCTGTTTTTAGGGTTCCCAAACTCTATGGTAGGGTTTTTGAAGCTGCATTTTAGGGTTTTTGCCACAGTGAAGGTTTGTTTTAGGGTTTTTGGAATTCTATTTTAGGGTTTTTGCCACCTATTTTAGGGTTTCGCCACCTTATTACAATGTCTCTCTCTCTTGAGACTCTGTTTTCGGGTTTCTGCCACATTTTAGGGATTTTGCAGTTCAGTTTTCAGGTTCTTGCACCTCCGTTTTAGGGTTTCTAAAGCTCTGTTTTAGAATGTCCACAGTTCAATTTTGAAGTTTTTGAAACTCTATTTTAGGGTTTTTGCAGCTTTGTACTTTTCTCCACTATCTGCCTATTTTACTCTTTTTCTCTTTTCCATTTCCTGCTTTCTCTTGTAAAAGCATCAGTACTCTCTCTCTCTCTCTCTCTCTCTCTCTCTCTCTCTCTCTCTCTCTCTCTCTCTCTCTCTCTCTCTCTCTCTCTCTCTCTCTCTCTCTCTCTCTCTCTCTCTCTCTCTCTCTCTCTCTCTCTCTCTCTCTCTCTCTCTCTCTCTCTCTCTCTCTCTCTCTCTCTCTCTCTCTCTCTCTCTCTCTCTCTCTCTCTCTCCCCCCCCCTCCCTCCCTCCCCCATGGCTCCCAAGTTGGAGGAACAGCTGGCCACCTTAGAGCATGCCCTCCGAGAGCTGATAGAAAAACAGAAGAAAGAAGGAGATTCTGCATTGAACGGAGTTACCCGTAGAGTCGTCGCCCTCGAAGCCAACGTGGCAACCTTGGAGAAGGAAAACGAATCCCTTCAAGAAGAGCTTCTCGCTATCCGCAAGCAGCACTCACGGGACCGGGAGGAGTTGCACACTGAGCTTACTGATATGAGAACGAAACTGGACAGCATGTGTGAGGGGGAGATCGCCCCACAACTAGAGGACATTCAGGTGACAATCAAGGAATGCATGGAGGTGGTTGAGAGCGAGCTTGAGACTAAGAAAGATGGATGGGTCGAGGTTGTAAAAAAGAACCTTCGACAGGAGGCAAAGAAGAACAACCACCATGAGGAGATCCACATAGTACATACCACCATTGAGGAGGAGCGGATGCGACAGGCTCGCAGGCTCAATGTTCGTGTCTCCGGCCTCACAGAGACAGATGGATCGCCAGAGCAGGACGAGCGTCGCTTGTGCACATTTCTTGGATACCGTGCGGATGAGCCTCTCCCTTTCACCAGAGTCTGGAGAGCAAGACGGGACACCACACGGAGCAGAGCACTTATCATTCAGTTCTCAGATGAGGCCAGGAGGAGAGACTTCCTGAGACGACGGGCGGTACTACGCACTACACTGGGCACCCCCATCTATTTGGATGACGACCTCACACGGATGCAAGTAGAGCACAAACATGCATGCAGGCCGCATGTCCTCCAAGCTAGACGAGAGGGACATCGTGCCCTATACAGAGACGGTCGGGTCATCATTGATGGACTGCCCATTGACTAGGGATTCACGGCCTATGAGACAGCACAGCAGGAGGTGCACATTGCAGTCTGGAACTGCAATGGATCTTTGTGGACACATCCAGGGCGCCTCGAGGAGGTGATGGAGGGCAGAGACATGATCTTCTTGACAGATACACACGAGAGCCCGTGGAGGAGCCTACCGAGGATTGAGGGCTATATGTGGGAGTAAGCTCACCGCCGACGATGAGATAGTACACCACACAAGGATCAGGAGGAGTAGTCGTGCTCTATAGACAGTCGCTACAACACAGGGTACAGGTGGTAGCCAGAGACCCAGAGGCACGTTTCATGTGGATACGCCTCGAGCTATCAGAGGAGAGAGCAGTGTATTTCGCCATCTGCTATATTGCACCCATCGGTTCGCGCTTCACACATTCCCCCGAGCAGCTATCAAGGGGGAGGGACCAGACACCACATCGCCATATGACTGCCTCAGTGACACAATTATGGAGTATACTGGGATGGGCGAAGTCTTCCTTATAGGAGACTTCAATGCCCGCACGGAGAGCCATCATTGTGATATCTACGACTTTGACGACCCTGAGATGCTTCATACCATAAAGGACATGCCTACACTCAGAGCCTCAGCCGACACCGCCACACCCACCTCATACGGCCGACACCTACTCCAGATGGGAGCAGCACACCGTCTCGTTATATATAATGGGATGGGGACCTAGCCCACCTCGAGCGATCTCACTTGCATTCCGCCCATGACACCACAGGGGGGGCAGTGTGGTAGACTATGTTATCGGACCCCCGGAGGCGACACATCTCATCACCTCATTCACTATCCCACCCTTACCGATTGGAGCTGATTACGCATATCTTGCCCTATCCATTCGCAGCTCACCATGCATATCCCACCCCGTCACCATACAGCCATGACCCCATACCACCATTCACTTTAGACATGAGCTAGCACATATTTATAGCTCCCATGTCTGAGAGCGCATCTACTCCCTTGATCCCTCTGCCTCCTTGGACACCTTCACCGCCTACTTCTCCTCGATCCTCCACACATCTGCTACTCACAGCTTCCCATGCACCACCAACAGCACCGCACATTCAACACGGCTGGGGCATACACCCTAGAATAGATGGTACGATGAGGAGTGTAGGCGACTATACCGACATCTCAGAGCACAGAGTATCTTGGGTTCCATCACAGAGAGGGAGGCACGACGACAGATGCGAGCCCTCACACGCCGGAAGCGGCGAGCTTTCGAGGAGCGACAGGAGGCAAAGTTGATCGACCTTCTCATGAGTAGGGATTGTGCCACCGCTGGAGGGCACTACGTGAGCCACGCCCACCTACACCCATAGCAGATCCTCACACTACCTACGCCCAGAGGTTATATGACGTCCCAGGGAAGCCACCATTGCCGATCCCTCCCACACCACGTCCTGTGATATCCACCCTCTTCACGGCAAGCATGGTACGACAGGCCATCCATAGGCTACAGTATGTCCGTTCAACAGACCACATGGGGCTAAAGGGAGAGCACTTTATATACGTAGCAGATGTAGTTTCCCACTTGATCGCCCATCTCTTCAACTGTGCTTTGGTTGAGGGATTACCTGACTCATGGACTATGCATACCATTACGCCTATCCATAAGTCCGGCGATATGATGGACCCAGGGAACTACAAGACTATTATGATAGGCCATATCTTGGCCAAGATCTATGGGGCAGTACTAGAGGCAGAGCTCAGTACACATGTTGAGGCAGATGGGATCAGAGCACCAGGCCAGGCAGGCTTCCATCGCACTTTCTCCACCATCGACCACATCTTCATGCTTCGTTGCTTGATTGAGAGCACGAAGGCGACGAAGCAGATACTATACTGTTGCTTTGTGGATTTCCGCAAAGCCTTCGACATGGTCCCGGAGAGAGACTACTACGGAGGCTCCAGGAGTTACAGCTACCATCAGACATGCTATGGGCCATCCATGCTTTGTATGCAGGAGTCACAGGCAGGGTACGCTGCCCCAACGGCCTATCAGATAGCCTTATTCACCATTGGTGTGAAACAAGATTGCCCTCTCTCACCCACTCTCTTCGGTCTCTACATCGACGAGATCGCGGAGTATATACAGAGAGCAGGAGGGCAAGGAGGAGACCTCGGAGGTATGCCAGTACACATCCTATTATATGCTGATGACATTGTCTTGCTTTCAGAGTCACAGGAGGGATTGCAGTCACATTTACAGGCGCTCGATACCTTTTGCATGGAGAGAGGACTCACAGTGAACCTTGGCAAGACCAAGGTCATGATTTTCCATACCTCCAGGACAGTACGCCATCACGCCTCTTTCACTGCAGTTGGAGGACATATAGAGGTAGTGGACTCCTACGTCTACCTAGGTGTCACCTTCTCGAGCAGCACAGGGGTATTCTCCATGGCATAGGCCGCGAGAGATAGATTGAAGCGAGGCTATGCGGCACTTGCAGGATTGGAGAGACTCTGCTTTCAGACACATTTTCAGGAGCTCCGGACTAAGGGGTGGCTCTTTGACACTCTAGTGACACCCGCATTGATGTACGCAGCAGCAGTATGGGCACGAGGGATCACGGAGGCGATGTGGACGCAGATTGATCTCACGCTTGTTCCGTAGCAAGCCCTCCGTTCCACATGACATTATACGAGCTGAGCTTGGCACACCATCGATGCTAGTGGAGGCCCTCTTCCAGTTGGTGACCTTTATTCTGAGAGTCAGAGAGCTCCCCACCAGCCGACTCACCAAGCTTGCATTTGAGAGCTCTAGACATTTGGCAGAGACAGGGCATGAGAGAGTATGGTATGCACAGACTTACCGATGGTTAGCAGACCATGGCATGAGCATTACGGATCTCCCTCCTTTTCAGTATGACCTCTCTTCCCCCCACATTACCCTCTCTCGTTCGGAGAGGAATAGGATCATCCGTCAAGATCTACTACAGATACACGTCAGGGAGACATGGATAGCACCACGGGAGCCTCTTCCCACAAAGAGGCAACACTATAGAGAGCACTTCCTGACGGTGACAGCGGAAGGTTTCATTCAGAGACCACGATACATGGGTACATACATGGCACCAGCTGAGAGAGTGGCCATTGGGCAACTCAGAGTATCATCACACCAGCTCGAGATTGAGGTTGGGCGAGCGACACATACCCCGAGGGACGAGAGATTATGCAGGATATGCCGAGAGGAGGTAGAGGACGAGGAGCACTACACATGTAGATGCCAGGCATATGAGGACATCAGAGACCGCTACCCACAGCTCTTCAGGGGGCCCAGAGAGATCAGGCCTTTATTGGGGACAGAAGACCAGCGCCCTCTAGGTCGTTTCCTAGTAGAGCTCCAGCACCGCCATGCATCACTTCTCCAGCAGCAGATGGAGATACACCCCGCCCCCCTCAGACTTATATTACAGATTTTTTCAAACCCACAGCCACTCGAGGACCCAGCTCGATGCGGGGTGTCACATTACACAGAGTAGAGGAGCTTAGACGACAGCGTCGATGACCGAGACCCCCACTCCGGAGAGCCCGTCCACATCAGAGAGAGATTCAAGCGATTCACGCACGCCATGACATGGAGATACAGAGACGTCAGCAACGCACCCTTGTTGATTTGGACGTTCAGAGCATTTTGAGGATCTCCATGATGCCTTACCGACCGATGCATTATATCCTACACCCACTCCAGGCATTTAGTGGGTTGTGATACCATCAAGCCTCCCCTCCCTATGCATATCATAGTTGTATCTCACCCATTGAGCATATAGAGTGCATACCCATAGCACCCCACACCCTCGATGCCGGTTACTATCCACTCCTTTTATACTCGTTTGCTGTACTCACATTATTTTCCTTTTGGGATCACAGTGGATTGGATCATACTGACGTATATGTTTTGTCTCATAGGCCGATTTTGGCCTCTAATAGACGTTAAAAAGTCTTTCTTTCTTTCTTTCTTTCTTTCTCTCTTTGAGGCACTCAGACCACCACCGATGTACCACATACTGCACCCACCTCCACCCATCACCAGTAGCTAGGGTGTTTTACTCACTCACATTATGGATCCCCCCATGTATTAGGTGGCCACTATCTGCAGAGTCAGAGCCACGTCTCCCCAACCTTTTCCAGCCCTATATAGCTTTGTGTAGCGATATACTTTTTATTTCATTTCATCTTCTACACGGGGTTACTACACTTGTACATGGTTTTGTCTCATAGGCCAAGTTTGGCCTCCAGAAGACGTTAATATGACTTTCTTTCTTTCCTCTCTCTCTCTCTCTCTCTCTCTCTCTCTCTCTCTCTCTCTCTCTCTCTCTCTCTCTCTCTCTCTCTCTCTCTCTCTCTCTCTCTCTCTCTCTCTCTCTCTCTCTCTCTCTCTCTCTCTCTCTCTCTCTCTCTCTCTCCCCCCCCTCCCTCCCTCTCTCTCTCTCTCTCTCTCTCTCTCTCTCTCTCTCTCTCTCTCTCTCTCTCTCTCTCTCTCTCTCTCTCTCTCTCTCTCTCTCTCTCTCTCTCTCTCTCTCTCTCTCTCTCTCTCTCTCTCTCTCTCTCTCTCTCTCATACATCAGCACATGTATGCAGACATAGCTTGTTCACAGCAGCAGGTGGACCGATTGAGGTGGTTGGATCATATGTTTACTTGGGAGTGACAAGCAGCCGCATCACACGTGGGTATGTAGCACTAGCTTTGATGGAGAGACAGTTCCACCAGGCATATTTTCAGGATCCCCGCATAAAGGGGTGGCTCTTCGACACTTTGGTTACGCCAGCGCTCATGTATGGGGCAGCCATATGGGGACCAGGATTAGGGACAGCATTAGAGAGGCCACAGATCCTCATGATTTCCAGACTTATTCGCAGCAAGCCTTCAGTACCACATGATATCATTAGAGCACAGCTCGCTGCACCACCAATGCTAGTTGAGGCACTATTCCGGACAGTATGCCTGTTACACAGACTTCGGAGCATGGATACAGAGCGCATTGCTTATCATGCTTTCCAAGCATCACGTGATATGGCATTAGCAGAGACAGCTCCTCATGGTATGCACAGACACGAGATTGGCTAGCCCACATGGCTTTGACATAGACAGGCTACCACCACTACAGTACGACTCACACGCACCCACTTACTCGCTCTCTCATCAAGAGAGGAATAGGGTCATTCGTCACTCTCTCATCAAGAGAGGAATAGGGTCATTCGTCAGGAGATATGGCATACATACATACAGAGGACATGGGTGAGCCCTAGGGATACATTGCCACGGAAAATGCTCTATTACCGTGAGCATTTTCTACATATATCGAACGAGGGCTTCATCGAGATTCCGAGATACATGCAGACATATCTACCCCACCAACTTTGAGTCGTCATTGGGCAGCTCCAAGTTTCATCACATCACCTCGAGATCGAGAGGGGTCGGTCCAAGGGAGTCCCCCATGAGGAGAGGTGGTGTCAAGGATGCGAGAGGTGGTGTCCAAGGGAGTCCCCCACCAACTTCGAGTCGTCATTGGGCAGCTCCGGGTTTCATCATATCAGCTCGAGATCGAGAGGGGTCGGTCCAAGGGAGTCCCCCATGAGGAGAGGTGGTGTCCAGTATGCGAGACAGAGGTAGAGAGTGAGGAGCATTTTGTTATCAGATGCCCAGCATACTTAGACCTCCGAGCACAATTCCAGATAGAGGAGTCATTCTAGTTGTGCATGACTATGGGAGACCAACGACGCTTGGGATGCTTCCTCACAGAAGCATACGAGGCGAGAGCGGTCACTACAGCCCACACATCAGCCACGGGTGAGTACCCAGCAGACCATTACCTAGTTCTTTCAACGAGCTGAGCTACATCAGAGAGGTCCATCTATAGAGCTCACGCTCCACCAGGCAGCAGCACAGAGAGCACGGCGCCGACCACGCATGGGTGGATATCGTCGACCACGACTATATCAGGAGGATATCTCACGCATCAGGACAGCCTACGACCACATGATGGAGCATAGGCGTACCACCAGCCCCTGGGCTGTCTTCCTTCAAGAGGCACTCAGACCACCACCGATGTACCACATACTACACCCACCTCCACCCATCACCAGTAGCTAGGGTGTTTTACTCACATTATGGATCTCTCATGTATTAGGTGGCCACTATCTTCACAGTCAGAGCCACATCTCCCCAGCCTTTTCCAGCCCTATATAGCTTTTGTGTAGCGATATACTTTTTATTCCATTTCATCTTCTACACAGGGTTACTACACTTGTACATGGTTTTTGTCTCATAGGCCAAGTTTGGCCTCCAGAAGACGGTAATATGACTCTCTCTCTCTCTCTCTCTCTCTCTCTCTCTCTCTCTCTCTCTCTCTCTCTCTCTCTCTCTCTCTCTCTCTCTCTCTCTCTCTCTCTCTCTCTCTCTCTCTCTCTCTCTCTCTCTCTCTCTCTCTCTCTCTCTCTCTCTCTCTCTCTCTCTCTCTCCCCCCCCCCCTCCCCCCCCCCATTCACCATCACCCCCTCCCACTTTCATGGGTATCTCTACATGCATACTACAGAAATCTATATCAGCCTTACCAGCTTTTTTTTTCAGCACTTTTATCTTTTCCGATTGACAGACCGAGTTCGGCCTCCTAATAGACGTAAAAATACTTTTTCTTTCTCTCTCTCTCTCTCTCTCTCTCTCTCTCTCTCTCTCTCTCTCTCTCTCTCTCTCTCTCTCTCTCTCTCTCTCTCTCTCTCTCTCTCTCTCTCTCTCTCTCTCTCTCTCTCTCTCTCTCTCTCTCTCTCTCTCTCTCTCTCTCTCTCTCTCTCTCTCTCTCTCTCTCTCTCTCAGTACACACGCTGAGGCAGCGAGGATCAAAGCACCCGGCCAGGCAGGCTTCCGCCACACTTTCTCCACCATCGACCACATCTTCGTGCTTCGTTGCTTGATTGAGAGCGCGAAGGCGAGGAAGCAGAGACTATATTGTTGCTTTGTGGATTTCCGCAAAGCCTTCGACATGGTCCCTCGAGAGAGACTACTACGGAGGCTCCAGGAGTTACAGCTTCCATCAGACATGCTATGGGCCATCCACGCTTTGTATGCATGAGTCACAAGCCGGGTACGCTGCCCCGGCGGTCTATCAGACAGCCTTGTTAGCACCATTGGTGTGAAACAAGGTTGCCCTCTCTCACCCACTCTCTTCGGTCTCTACATCGACGAGATCACGGAGTATATACAACGAGCAGGAGGGAGAGGAGGAGGGCGAGGAGGAGACCTCGGAGGTACGCCAGTACATATCCTATTATATGCTGATGACATTGTCCTGCTCTCAAAGTCACAGGAGGGGTTGCAGTCACATTTACAGGCGCTCGATACCTTTTGCATGGAGAGAGGACTCACAGTGAACCTTGGCAAGACCAAGGTCATGATCTTCCATACCTCCAGGACAGTACGCCATCGCGCCTCTTTCACTGCAACTGGAAGACAGATAGAGGTAGTGGACTCCTACGTCTACCTAGGTATCACCTTCTCGGGCAGCACAGGGGTATTCTCCATGGCACAGGCTGCGAGAGATAGATTGACGCGAGGTTATGCAGCACTTGCAGGATTGGAGAGACGCTGCTTTCAGACACATTTTCAGGAGCTCCAGACTAAGGGGTGGCTCTTGGACACTCTAGTGACACCCGCATTGATGTACGCAGTAGCAGTATGGGCACCAGGGATCACAGAGGCGATGTGGACGCAAATTGAGAGGCCCCAGATCAGCATGATATCACGATTGCTCTGCAGCAAGCCCTCCGTTCCACATGACATTATATGAGCTGAGCTTGGCACACCACCGATGCTAGTGGTCAGAGAGCTCCCCACTAGCCGACTCACCAGGCTTGCATTTGAGAGCTCTAGACATTTGGCAGAGACAGGGCATGAGAGGGTATGGTATGCACAGACTTACCGATGGTTAGCAGACCATGGCATGGGCATTACGGATCTCCCCCCTTTTCAGTATGACCTCTCTTCCCCCACATTACCCTCTCTCGTTCGGAGAGGAATAGGATCATCCGTCAGGACCTACTACAGATACACGTCAGGGAGACATGGATAGCACCACGGGAGCCTCTTCCCACAAAGAGGCAACACTACAGAGAGCACTTCCTGACTGTGACAGCGGATGGTTTCATTCAGAGACCACGATACATGGATACATATATGGCACCAGCTGAGAGAGTGGCCATTGGGCAGCTCAGAGTATCATCACACCAGCTCGAGATTGAGATTGGGCGAGCCACACATACCCCCAGGGATGAGCGACTATGTAGGATATGTAGAGAGGAGGTGGAGGACGAGGAGCACTACACATGTAGATGCCAGGCATATGAGGACATCAGAGACCGCTACCCACAGCTCTTCGGGGGGCCTAGAGAGATCAGGGCTTTATTGGGGACAGAGGACCAACGCCCTCTAGGTCGTTTCCTAGTAGAGCTCCAGCACCGCCGCGCATCACTCCTCCAGCAGCAGATGGAGATACACCTGCCCCCCCCCCCCCCTCAGACTTATATTACAGATTTTTTCAGACCCACATACACTCATGGGCCCAGCTCGATGCGGGGTGTCACATTACACAGAGCAGAGGAGCTTAGACGACAGCGTCGACGACCGAGACCCCTTGTCCGGAGAGCTCGTCCACATCAGAGAGAGATTCAGGCGATTCACGCACGCCATGACATGGAGATACAGAGACGTCAGCAGCGCACCCCTATCGATTTGGACGACCAGAGCATTTTGAGGATCGCCATGATGCCTTACCCACCGATGCATTATATCCTACACCCACTCCAGGCATTTAGGGGGTTGTGATACCATCGAGCCTCCCCTCCCTATGCATATCATATTTGTATCTCACCCATTGAGCATATAGAGTGCATACCCATAGCACCCCACACCCTTGATTCCAGCTACTATCCCTCCTTTTATACCCGTTTGCAGTACTCACACTTTATTTTCGTTTTGGATCACAGTGGATTGGATCATACTGATGTATATGTTTTGTCTCATAGGCCGATTTTGGCCTCTAATAGACGTTAAAAAGTCTCTCTCTCTCTCTCACTACACCAGGAGACACCACTCAGAGGAGCAGTGTGGAACTGCAACGGGGCACTCTGGACGCGACCAGACAGAGTCGAGGAGATCCTCGCATCACATGACTTTGCGTGCATCACAGAGACACACGAGAGCCCAGAGAGAGGTCTACCACGCATTGCAGGTTTTCATTGGGAATCTGCATTCAGGACCACGATGAGACAGAGTACAGCACGAGGATCGGGAGGAGTGGCCATCGTATTTCGACAGGAGATACAGAGTCGGATCCATATTATAGGTAGAGATGAGGAGGCACGATACATGTGGGTTCGCATGGAGATAGCACAGGGGAGCTCGATTTACATTGCTATATGCTACTTCCCACCAGGCGGATCTCGATACGCAGGACAGGATCTGGGGGGGACCGATCCGAGATAGAGACTCACCATACACAGCGCTTTCAGATGAGATACTACATTACAGCACACTAGGTGAAGTCTTCCTTATGGGGGACTTCAATGGCCGCACTCAGTCGCATCAGTGCGAGGCATACGACATGGACCACCCACAGATCATGAGGGCCAGAGACCCCGATGAGATAAGCACGAGCAGGGTATCAGCAGATACGGGTCAGGACACCACCGGCTATGGCAGACATCTACTCGAGCTAGGCAGCCGACATCATCTCGTTATATATAACGGGATGAATCGTTGGCCAGGTTCAGGCGGATTTACTTGCTTCCCTCACGGGGGAGGTGAGAGCACAGTCGACTACATTTTGGGTACTACCTCTGGAGCTTCACTCATCCCTTCACTTAGTATTGGACGACGCCCACTCGGTGCTGACCACACATTTATCACATTCACACTCTCATCTCCGATTCCATTAGACCCTCCCTCACCCACTGAGATACATACCACGATACACTTCACACACGAGCTCTCACATGTTTATGCACACCATTTACAAACCCGCCTACTCTCCCTTGATCCATTCTCACCTTTGGACACACTTACATCACATATCACCTCCATCCTACAGGACTCAGCTCTCCGCAGCTTCCCACACCGCACACATAGGCACCCTCCACGCACAGGATCCATGCCCCAGAACCGCTGGTATGATGCAGATTGTCGTGAGCTACGGAAGCACCTACGGATTTTAGAGCATAGAGGAGATATTACACACACACAGGCACAGCGTCGCATGCAGAGCCTTACTCGCCGCAAACGGCGGGACTGGGAGGAGAGACAGTATTGGGATATTTACCATTTGCTCATGAGTCGAGACAGTGCAGTGGCATGGCGACATTTGAGAGAGAGGAGACAGCAGACACCTATCCGAGACCCGAGCACTTGGCATAGCTATGCACGGGGCCTATACGAGATCCCAGGCCAGCCTCCCATTCCCAGACCGCAGAGCTCACGTCCTACTACCTCTGACTTCTTCACACCCACTATGGTGGGACGCGCTATTGCCCGGCTGCAGCATGGCAGGGCCCATGATCATTTCGGTTTACAGGCAGAGCACCTCATCTATGGAGGCACGACTCTCGCACCGCTCATTGCCCATCTCTTCAACCGTGCATTGGTTGAAGGGTTCCCAGACTCATGGACTGAGCACACCATAGTGCCCATTCATAAGTCAGGTGATACTATGGATCCAGGTACATACCGGACGATCATGATTGGCCCTATATTGGCCAAGTTATATGGGGCGGTACTAGAGACAGAGTTGAGTACTCTCGCTGAGAGGAAGGGCATCAGGGCTCCAGGACAGGCAGGTTTCAGACGAGATTACTCTACCATTGACCACATCTTCACTCTGAGATGCCTGATCGACCAGGCCAGGGTGAGGAAGAGGAGATTATATTGTTGCTTTGTGGACTTTCGCAAAGCATTTGACACTATTCCCAGGGATCGACTCTTCAGACGACTCCTTGACATCGGAGCTCCGGAGGAGATGATACGGGGGATCTACGCCTTATACGAGAGAGTATCTGGTAGAGTCAGATGTCCAGGGGGCTTATCTGATCCACTTACTAGCACTATCGGGGTGAAGCAAGGATGCCCTCTCTCACCCACCCTCTTTGGTCTCTACATTGATGAGATAGTGGATTTCATACAGCAGCAGGGGGGAGATGGCATTGAGGTACACGGGTCCACTGTCCATATTCTTTTATACGCTGATGATATTGTATTGGTTTCAGAGTCTGCAGAAGGTCTACAGCATCATCTACACGGCCTAGATGACTTTTGCAGACACAGAGGGTTATCTGTGAACCTTGGTAAAACCAAGGTCTTGATCTTTCATACATCAGCACAGGTACGCAGACATAGTTTGTTCACAGCAGCAGGTGGACCGATCGAGGTGGTCGGATCATATGTTTACTTGGGGGTGACATTTACAGCAGCATCAGGGGTCTTCTCTATGGCTCAGGCAGCCCGTGACCGCATCACACGTGGGTACGCAGCACTAGCTTTGATGGAGAGACAGTGCCACCAGGCATATTTTCAGGAGCCCCGCACAAAGGGGTGGCTCTTTGACACTTTGGTTACGCCAGCGCTCATGTATGGGGCAGCCATATGGGGACCAGGATTAGCTACATCAGTATGGACAGCATTAGAGAGGCCACAGATCCTCATGATTGCCAGACTTATCCGCAGCAAGCCTTCAGTACCACATGATATCATTAGAGCAGAGCTCGTTGCACCACCGATGCTAGTTGAGGCACTATTCCAGACGGTATGCCTATTACACAGACTTCGAGGCATGGATACAGAGCGCATTGCTTATCGTGCTTTCGAGGCATCACGTGATATGGCATTAGCAGGCGACACCTCCTCATGGTATGCACAGACACGAGACTGGCTTGCCCACCATGGCTTTGACATAGACAGGCTACCACCACTACAGTACGACTCTCATGCACCCACCTACTCGCTCTCTCATCAAGAGAGGAATAGGATCATTCGTCAGGAGATATGGCATACATACATACAGAGGACATGGGTGAGCCCTAGGGGTACATTGCCACCGAAAATGCTCTACTACCGCGAGCATTTTCTACATATATCGGGCACGGGCTTCATCGAGATTCCGAGATACATGCAGACCTACCTTCCCCACCACCCACGAGTCGTCATTGGGCAGCTCCGGGTTTCATCACATCAGCTCGAGATTGAGAGGGGTCGGTCCAGGGGAGTCCCCCGTGAGGAGAGGTGGTGCCCAGTATGCCAGACAGAGGTAGAGAGTGAAGAGCATTTTGTTATCAGATGTCCAGCATACATAGACCTACGAGCACAGTTCCAGATCGAGGAGTCATTCCAGCTGTGCATGACTATGGGAGACCAGAGACGCTTGGGACGCTTTCTCACAGCAGCATACGAGAGGCGAGAGCAGTCACTACAGCCCATACATCAGACACGGGTGAGTACCCAGCAGACCATTACCCAGTTCTTTCAGCGAGTTGAGCTACATCAGAGAGGTCCATCTATAGGGCTCACGCTCCACCAGGCAGCAGCACAGAGAGCACAGCGCCGACCACGCATGGGCGGATATCGTCGACCACGACTATATCAGGAGGATATCTCACGCATCAGGATTGCCTACGACCACATGATGGAGCATAGGCGTACCACCAACCCCTGGGTTGTCTTCCTTCAGGAGGCACTCAGACGACCACCGATGTACCACATACTACACCCACCTCCACCCATCACCAGTAGCTAGGGCGTTTTACTCACATTTTGGACCCCCCCCATGTATTAGGTGGCCACTATCTGCAGAGTCAGAGCCACATCTCCCCAGCCTTTTCCAGCCCTATATAGCTTTGTGTAGCGATATACTTTTTATTTCATTTTATCTTCTACACAGGGTTACTACACTTGTACATGGTTTTTGTCTCATAGGCCAAGTTTGGCCTCCAGAAGACGTTAATATGACTTTCTTTCTTTCTTTCTCTCTCTCTCTCTCTCTCTCTCTCTCTCTCTCTCTCTCTCTCTCTCTCTCTCTCTCTCTCTCTCTCTCTCTCTCTCTCTCTCTCTCTCTCTCTCTCTCTCTCTCTCTCTCTCTCTCTCTCTCTCTCTCTCTCTCTCTCTCTCTCTCTCTGTGTGTGTGTGTGATACAAGTCAAGATACGATTGGGTATGGCACACACCTTGAGTTTGATAGTCACCACTGGCTCATTATTTATAATGAGATGCATTGGTGGCCAGGATCTGGCATGTTTACTTGTTTTCCACATGGTGGTGGGTAGAGCTATTGGAAGTGCGATGGGCCTCAATAACAATTAATCACAAGTTTACAAGATCTTCCAACACATGAACGATGAGTGAAAGATAGACAGAGAAAGGACAAGTTTTTTAAAGTGTACGGTAAGCTAGAATGCTCACCTACACTAACTAATATTTAAATGTCAAATTACAATGTGTGTATATGATTCAAACTGACAATATTTGAATCTAGGAGGCAGAAATAGGGAACTAGATACAAAAAATTGTGTATAAAGTGCCTAAGAGATATGAAGAGTGTGTGTATGTGAGAATGTAGAGAATAAGAACAGTTTAGAACTGTCTTACAACAAACTCTAACTCTGAAATTAGGGTTTTAGAAACCTTAAATCAAAAACTAGTGAGCTTTAAGTGTGGACTGATATAGACGTGCTACTCACAATAAATCAGCAAGATGTTGACGGTTGGCTGCCAAAATCTCCTCCACAGTTGCATCAAAGGTAAAGGATACCTCCTCCAGAAGTTAGTCACCTCTAGGACTTATTCATCCTTGAGATTTGTGTCCAAGTGATGCCATAAGTGACCCCTAAGGCTTCTTTATATAGGCCTCAAGACTAAACCACGAGATTAACTATGAAAAGCTGAAAAAACACCTCAAAAAGCATGCGATAAAGCAAAAACACGAACTTGATTTTCAGGAATTAAAAATTGCTTTTTGTGAACAAAATTGCAACAATTTCCATATTTAGCCATCAATTAGTTATGGGAGTTAACTTTCCTTGATGTAGGGATTGAGAAGCACATAACTAGGTGAAAAACCATTTTGGAAAAAAATAAGGGTTAGGATTTTCTCTCAATTTGGACCTCTATTGACTGAATGTTATATACCAAATGAAAGCTCTCTTCAAGCTCTATCTAATGAGCTAATAAAATTCTTTGACCTTTTGTACCCAAAAATTGCCTAAGTCCTAAAATTAGAGATGCTGAAATTTTAGGGCATTGGACTATTCTGAGTCCTGGCATTGTTTCCAACAAGAGCACTATGTATTATATTATTGGATCTCTCCCTGGAGTCTCTCTCATCCCTTCTCTTATCGTTGGCTGATGCCCACTAGCAGATCACACATACATTAGCTTTATTCTTCTCTCTTTTTTATCACTTGATCCCCCGCCACCTCGGCATCTACATACCGCCATACATTTTACACATGCGCTTTTGCACGTCTGTACACACCATCTTTGCTCAAAGCTACTCTCACTCAATCCACATGATCCTCTTGATACACTGACCTCACAAATCACTTCTATCCTGCACAACTCAGCTATACGGAGCTTTCCCACCATAAACATACCTTTCCTCCATCCACTGGGACCATGCCCCGGAATAGAATAGTTGGTATGATGAGGAGTGTCGCGAGCTACGATGATGCCTTAGAGTTGATGAAGCTTTGGGAGAGACTACATACAAACAAGCACAGCGTCGCATGTAGTCGCTTACCCACCATAAACAAAGGGAGTGGGAGGAGCACCACTATTGGGACACATACCACTTGCTTATGAGCCGAGATTGTTCGACAGCATGGCATCATTTACGCAAGAGGAGACAACCCACCCCCATCCAAGATCCACTGAGATGGCATCACTATGCAAAGAGTTCATATAAGATACCAGATCATCCACCGATACCTGCACCTCATAGCTCATGTTCGCCTATTTCCACTTTCTTCACACAAAAAAAAGGTGAGAAGAGCTCTCTTAGGTCTACAACATGGGAGAACTAGAGGCCAGTTCAACTTATAGGCAAAGCATCTCATATATGGCGTGGAGGTATTGGCACTGCTCATTTCACCTTTTCAACAAAGCATTCGTTGAGGAGTTCCCAATCTCATGGATAGAGCACACTATTGTGCCTACTCACAAGTCTGGGGATATGATGGATCCTAGCACTTATCGAACCATCATGATTGGCCCCATATTGGTCAAACTCTACGGAGCGATACGTGAGGAGCTCAGCACTTGTTGAGCTAGCAGACTTCCATGCACTAGAGCAGGCTGTCTTTCGACATGTCTTTTCCACCATTGACCACATATTTACTCCGATATTTTTAATTTATCAAGCACGGGTGAGGAAGAGGAGACTACATTGTTGCTTTGTGGACTTCCGTAAAGCATTCAATACAATACTTAGAGAGACTCTTCAAACGGTTACTTGATCTTGGGGTTATGGATGACCTGTTATGGGGGATCTATTGCTTTATGCGAGCGGGTATCTCGTAGGGTCAGATGTCCAGGAGGGCTTCTGATCCCCTTGTTAGCAATTTAAGAATGAAACAAGGGTGCCCATTATCTGTTAGACATAGATCCAAGTCGGATCATTTATCCGTGTGTGTTAGAACAAGAGCATGTGTTGCTAAGGTTCCTAGCTCACACTGATAAATGACTTGACTTGGATCTATGTCTAACATTATCCCCTACTTTATTTGGGATAGGAGTGGAGTTGGGGGGAGCCACTGTACACATTTTGTTATATGCTGACGACATTGTCCTGATTTCAGAGTCAACGGAGGGATTACAGAGCCACCTACATGATTTAGATGATTTTTGCTCACAGACAGGACTTTCACTGAACCTTGGTAAAATGAAGGTACTTATTTTTGGCACATCAGCACATATACGGAGACAAAGTGTACTCACAGTTGTTGGTGGACACATTGAGATCACTGGTTGCCCATCTTGCATAGTATCAACTCCATACTATGATATCCCTACTAACATCATCAATGGCCAATAGCAAGTCTAGAACTAAGAATGAGCATATGCTTACACATGCACCCCACAATAACACACACACACACACACACGCCACGAGCATGAACTCACAAGAAGCTCTGCGAACTGAGTTTCTATCACTTCCAGAAGTGATGGTCAAACTCACTCCCACCTGCAGCTTTATGATTTCTTGACCTGTAGCAAATATTAGACAGCAAGATCATGCCCAAGAAACTTCATATGAAAAAGGCAAATGGATTTATGTTTTGATCACATACCATCCCAATTGTTCGTAGGTCATACTTCATTTCAAGAATGTTTATTCATAACGAAGGGCATCATGTACTAAGAGTTGCAGGGTGCTTTCAATACCCACAAGCATTCATGAAGTCTTCATTTGTTTGTGAATGAAGACTTTATTTGTTCATTGGAACAACCATGTGAATGAAGTTTAAAAAAGGAAGTAATTGTTTTCATATATAATCACCGTTTTAATTCAGAAATACATGGTCTCATTAGTTATGGGGTCAAACATTTCACAACCTACAGGATGTATAGGTGATACTTATTGAATGGAAGCAAAGATCCATCTAGGACAAGGATGCACAGTAAGTTTACAGCTGTAAATAAGAATCATCTGAATACTCAAATGATGGGTGAACAAAGTCGTAAATTGAAGGTTCTATGTAATCTTCAGCCATTGACTTCCAGGATAAGCTGGGAGTCCAATTCGCATCTTCAATAACCTTGACTAATTCATCAAATAGAATTTGATTTCCTTTGGCTGTCAAATGCAGACCATCACTGCAACAAGTGTACAAATATTATAAACTGCATGTCGAGATCCATATCAAAAAGAATACAATTGAAACTAAAAAGCTGCATGCACACTCAACAGTTATGATATAATTCATAAAACAACACAACAATCCATTCATAATACATATTCACTAATTATTCTGCCATTGCCACTCGTTATACAGAATCAAAAGTCATAAGAACATTTATTGATCAGCATAGAAAGGACCATACACTCAGGAAAGCATATATCTAGTTCCAAAACCTAGGGAAGCATATATCTAGCTCCAGACTCTATGATGACAAACACCCTTTAGAATGTGCTCTAGTGGCAAAAACATTTAAAAATTGTCATTAATTTGTTGATCATTCCATTTTGTTTCAGCCCAACTATAGAATCACAGACAAGGGATCACAGTTTGTCTATCTCAGCATCCCGAGTTTATCATGGTTGGGAAATTACTTTCCTTCTGGCAAGGCTAATCGAAATGCGCAATTATCTACTACATGTAATACATATTTTTGTTACTAACATAGTTGCCCTAAAAGTTAATTCTTCTAAGAACAAAAATCCAACAAACAAAGAATAGTGGACAATCCTTCCATCTGATTTTTCTGACATTAACAAATTTACAAATACACAATCTTAGAGCATCTGTGCATGAGTTACTGCCAATGGAGCAAGATGACCAGAATAGAGAGAAGAAGATAGGAATAGAATCTACTATGTGAAAATGAGATAGAATGTGGCCCTGACACACTCCATGAATCAGTAGCTTACACACCATTAAAGGTACACAAATATCTTAGAAGTAATGTATGCTTAATTTGATTTGCAAGCCTAGAAGAAAAGCACATGAAGAAGAAACAACGTCAAGTACTTAATAAGCTCTCTCTTTCTAGAGATGTTTGAACAGTCTTAATTTGAACTTATGCGTGTGCATAGATCTGAGAATTTCAGTCATAGTTATTTTTGCATCATAGAATTCCTTGAACTGGACAGAACACCAGTTATAACCTAAATCAAGGTCGGTCACTATTTTTATCACTCCCTTTCTAGCTCTGTTTTCTCAAAAAGCGATTTCTCCTTGTCATGACCACCAAACTTTCCTACACCTACGATAGGCAATTCTATCCTTGTGATGTTCCATGATTTGATATAAGTGAACCATAACCTCCTCAAGTCGTGATAGATTTATAGCACTCCTGCCCCATGGCAAAAAGCATTTTATCACACTTCTCAATGTGGATTTGTGAAGCACTTACCTTTCATGATTTGTATCCGGAACAGGCCTTAGACAGCAACTGCACTCTACTCTATTTTAGTAATGAAGCCTCTATAATGAGCCAAGGAAGTTAATTGATTTCATCCTATACTTCAGTACTTTGTTTGCTACTAAAAACTTCGCAAGAACTGACAGACAGGTCAGTGGACTTCATATGAAAGCAAAGGATATGAGCAACTATCTATGTACTTAGCTTGTCACTTAAGAGTTCAAAGGTGCAGAATCGACAAGCCTCTAAATCAAAAGGGCTGTCCTCCGAGTGAACATTGAATTCCTATGAAAAATAATAGTTTGTTGCTTATAGAATTTAGGCTTCCCTAGAGTTGGAATCTAGAAACTCAAAGGTTGTTCTTAAGAGGGAAACTCTCTTTTCAAGAGTAGGGTAATCCAAGATCACCATGCAGCAGTATTGAATAAGGGGTTCTTTAAGGTCGACTCCACATCTGAAAGTTTCCACATGTGGCAGCAATGCAAACACACAAATTAGACTCAAAAGTGACCATAACAAGAGAATACAGAGAGTGGAGAACAGAAAATGCCTAGAGCAGGCCTTTCCGTTGCTGCTGCTTATGGCAGCCTGACTTCAAAGTACTTCTGGGTCAGATTCTATTAGTTAAACCTGCTGAAATTGATTCAATACGTGGTTCCAAAAATTTCCTACAGATTGAACCAGCAAATTCTGACTAACCTGAGACACTCAGTTTGCCAGTTTTCTTCCTTTTGTATAGCAGTCCATAGGTCAACAACACCAACATTCACAGCTTTGGCAGCTTCAATGCAAGCTTGGGCATATTTTCTTGCACGCTCATTTGTCCTGTCAGTAAATCTAGCAGCATCTTTTCCATGTCTGATCCTGTAGAAGATTAATAAAAAAACAACATAAGACAGAATGTCATAGCAAATTCAACCTAAAGGGAGTTTCAAAAAATATGATTGTAATTGTATTGATGATGAAAAGTGCTGAAAAAAATATAGTCATAAATCATAAGCAAGACATCCTTGATGTTGCCAGTACAAAGTAACTTAGTTCTGAACAAATATATGCATTGACGATCAGTCTTTGTGGTGCGGATCCATAGACAGAAACCACTCCATACTACTTGAAAGACATTATTGACTCTAGATTTCATGTATTTCATCTCTGAGCTGATATAATGTGCACAAGCCCGCACAGAAGGCTCAGAATAAAACATATACATAATCCTCTGTCAGATAAATCCACGACCACCGCTGCCATCTCCTAAAAACACTGTTGCTCTTATCACCATCCTCCTCTCCTCCATTCATGTACCCTGGTCCCTCGTGCGCCCTTTCCCATTAATGATCAAACTCACCTCCTTTTTGAATGCTCTCACCACCATGCTTGTATCATTGATGCATTTCCAGAGGTTCTTCCCTTAACTTCTCCACTTCCAACTGTTTCCTGCCTATCGATGTCCTCTCCTTTAGTAAGAAGTTGTAATCCTTCAATCTACATGGTAGAAACCCTAAGTAGAGGCAACCAGTTACAACTTACATACAACTACAAAGTACCAAATGTTGTAGTATGTAGTAGGTTCAAATGGTATGATAATTGGAATCTAGATAAATCATAATTGAAAAATTATAACCCTTCCAACTTCCTCTTGTAATAATCACATGCATGGCATTTGTTTTGTTGCTCATACAGTTGAAAAGAACACATGGATGATAGTCTCATGATTCATACATTTGATAATGCACAATTATATATCACAATATCATACATTTGATAGTATAGTGTACAAGTAACAATAAATATTAAAAATTTTGTAGACAAGGTGAAGGCCATACAGAAAGCCAATTGGAAAAATGAAGAGCAAATTTTGTTCCCATTCTTGGGATGGGAGAGCAAATCGATAAGACCTATCTTCCAATATCCACTGGAGGTGAAGTATCTTCAAGAGCTAATTTTGCATGGACCTCCATAGGTGTACAAATCTCCTTCCAATCCTCCATGTAGAATGCCTTCGAAATTTGTCCTGCATATTCTGTTGAGAGATGAAAATCTTCCCTACTTCATGCCACACTTCAAAGCCTTAGCAACAATGCATTAAGCCTAAGCCTGTCCATCAAATTTTGAGCTCAAGGCATCTTGTGTTTGTTGAAAAAGAGCATCATCATTTCCTATAATCACAAGGTCATCTACATAGAGTACAATCACAATTGTCTTCCCTCCTCTCTTTAGAACATACAGGTTAGCATCACAATCACATCTTTTGAAGAATAGATCCAAGAGATACTTATCCATCCGTTAGTACCATGCTCTAGGGACCTTCTTCAGCTTACATAATGCCTTCTTCAACATATATACCTTGTTGTCTCAATCAGGAGTCTCAAACCCTCGTGGTTGAGTCACATATACCTCCTCCTTGAGGTCTCCATTCAAAAACACGAATTTGACATCCATATGATAAATTGGTCATCGTTTATGTGCAGCCATAGCTAGTACTACTCAGATAGTAGTCATCCTTGGAGTTTGGGCAAATGACTCACAAAGTTCAATCCCTTCGACTTGTGAGTAGTCGGGGCAACAAGTCTTGCTTTTTACTTCTCCAAAGTACCATCGGCCTTGTACTTTAGCTTCCAAACCCACTTCGTGCCAATGACTTTTCACTTAGGGGATCGCTCACCTACTTACATATAGGCCATGAACAATGTCAATTGTCACAAGAGCCTCCTCATAGTTTCATAGCTCTATGATGATAACATTACAACTCCTCTCTTTTTCCTTCTTGAAGTACCTCCTGTCTTGTTTTTTATGCCCCTTTCTCCCACAATGATAGCATGTACTTGTAGTTTTTTTATCTCTCCTTTTGCTTTGGCTCCTAGACCTAATTTTATCAAATCCTCTTCTAATTTCCTAGACCTTCCTCTAGCTACATGAACACCTCTTCATTAATGCTTGCTTATCTCTTAATTTCTCCATTTAGAATGGAAACTCACTCCATCAAAGCTTAAAGTAGGAGAGTTAATAAGGGAAATAATTAATGTCAGCAAAGAGTAAAGAAAAATTCATAAGGAGAAAATTTGCTTTGAGTTTGTCATCAAATGGTGGAAAGCATTTATCTTGAAGTTAATTAAAAATACTCGTGAAAGTTTTAAGATGCTATGAGATAAACTTACATTCATTAACTTGCAAGCCCACAAGCTTCCTCATCAAACGGGTTTGATTCATCATAATATTATTCTCATAAGTCAATTTCAGCTGCTCCTATATATCATCAACCATTCGTAGTCCCTTGAACTCCATGAGTAAATCATTATGGATGACCATTTTTGTATATATCATTGCATTCCTCTTGAGATTTTCTCAGTCATTGTTTCATGTTAATGATAGCTTAGGACCCAAGATCTTCTCCTCACACACTTTTAGATAGAGAATGCCCGAAATACTTACAAATATATATCCTCTTCCCGTATGCATGCTTGTATAAAGTGCCAAAATTGTAAGACACCCAAATAATCAGAGCCAATGAGGGCACCAAACAGACCTTGGTTTAAACACTAGATGTGATTGTGTATGGTTACAAGATGGTTGGTATTTGGATATCAGTTGAAGGTTCCCATATCTCCTTTACATGGGATACAGAGTCGTAGCTTGCCCTCAAGCATATCATTTGGATCTAGAGCATTGTCTGCGCTAGGAGGCTTCGAGGCCAACAACCTCCAAAGGGGAGGTTTGAGTTTGGGAGGCGCTCACACAATGTTAGAGTGGATACATTTTCATGTAAGTTGGGGATCGCTAACTAGGACCTATGGTAGACCAACCTAACTCCATAATGGCCTAAATAAACATGGTTCCCCCTTGCCAAAGAGAATAAAAAACGTCCCTTAACCATCAAACATCTATCTAGATCACCATAGAACCTCTCTAGGCTTTATAATAGGATACATGTTTTAATGTAACTAGTTCAAAATTTTCTATTTAATCTTCTCCTCCTCTTCCTCCACCTCCTCTCTCTCCCCCATATTTTATTGCTCTTACATGATGTGTGCTCCTTTCATAGATCAAAACCATTTCTACCAAATTTCTTTATCTCAAAAGACTCTTGCTTTCCAACATAGAAGCTATAATGCTTATGCTCAACCAATGAGCACCGTTCCCCTTCCTTCTAACAACCAATATGGGTATTTGGCAACAAATGGATGATCAAAAGTCAAACCCTAATTTCAGGTCAAAAATGAAAAGCATTTTTTTTTAAGGTCAAAAGAAGATGACCCTTGGCAAGATCCTATGGCACTTGATCCAATGGTTCATGTAAATGACATGTGGAAATTTTAAAATCAAAAAATATAAAAAAAAAAGAGGTTGCAAATTTCGCATCAATTTTCAAAACTCTGATTTTTAGGCTTTTTAGCTTTTGTGGTTGGATGCTAGTCTATATAAAGACAGCACTTGAAGCATATTATTATCACACATATAATAAGTTTTTCTCTTGGATTGATCTTGGAGCACAATTGTAACTTCTTATATTTTAGTCAATATTTGGAGCAATTTTAGTTCCTTTTCCCATATCTTATGTATCATCTTGCATAACTCATACAAAAGGAGAAGAAAAAGCTTAAGATAGATGAAGACAAAGAGAACACATTTGCAGCATAAGTCAAAAGCTTCAAGAAGTGTAAACATTGTAGTAGGACAAACCACAAAGAAACAAATTGCTATTCTATTCATCCTTGCAAAATTTGTGGTGACAAATCACAAGACACATAAAGAAGAATTTTGTTTCAAGAAAGAAGAAGAAACAGAAGTTGCAGAAGAAAAGAATCAAGTTGACATGGTTGGAGTGATTGAAGAGACCACTGATTATGCATGCTAGATCTTATCATGTCATCTGTGTGTGTGTGTGTGTGTGTGCGTGTGTGTGTGTGTGTTTGTGTGTGTGTGTGTGTGTGTGTGTGTGTGTGTGTGTGTGTGTGTGTGTGTGTGTGTGTGTGTGTGGTAGGTGCAGTCTGTTGATGAAAGCATATAACCTTGATTTGATAGGCTTGGCCAACCTTGATAGTTGAGGAAGTATGTTTGAGTATATATTCTATCTCCATTCCTTGGCATTCTATAGTTGTTTCTATCCTTCCAAGTAGTACTTGGTTGAGAAGAGTGGGGGACGTGTGAGTTCTCTTTGTGATGTGTATTTGGGGAGGGCTCTTCATGACAAGCCCTTGTGTGTGCTTAACATAAAAACTAACAGAAATGCCTACCTTACATATCCCCCTTGTGTCAAGTTAGGAGGGGATTGTTAGAAATAGATAGTGGACCAGCTCAGATTTTGGACGCTATTGTACACCTGTAAGACACGGAACACATTGACTTTTCAAAGAGGAGGATATTTTCAGAAGCTCTTTCCAAAAAGCTTTTGGAGGAATGTATCATCAACTTTTTTGTTGCTCAACACTTGTCAAACAAGGAGCACCAAACCATGAGAAGAGTTAAATGTAGATAACAGGAAGTATACCCGAAGAATCAAGAATAATAGACAGTACATATGAAGATTCACTTCACTCTACAACAGTGTGAGTGCATGCATAATGATGGCCAGATGAGGTCACAATCTACTTTACAAGACTTAAGTGCAGAAGCGGAAAAATCATTACTGAACAACTGGTGTTGAACAGTCAGAATTTCCTTTGTTTGGCCCAAACACAAATCTTTATTTTTCTTAACATGATGAAATGATTATCTTTACCAGTGTTACAGACAGTTATGGATATCAGTTGCCGACCAAATGGTAATGTTACACTCCACATTTCATAAAGAGCCTGCTGCTGTTAGTAAAATGCTACCTCAATGACTTCATACCTAGCATCTTCCCTTCGTGCCTGCTCATTAACGGGTGGAGCAGTTACCAAAATCACACGGGTTGTTTTTGAAAGGCCCTACAGAAAATCAGTATCATTTTAAAAATTTGCATAATAATAGTGATCATAAGAAGCCCATGGCTTCAGAAAAGATCACAAAGCAGTGCAGGACAGACAGCTTTCAAGAATTCATAATTACCAAACTATCTGGCAATCTAAGCATGCAATTGTTGTGCTGGAGTAAGCCTCGACCTGCTCCTGTTGCTTATTATCATGTGCCCTTCAAAAGACACCTCTACAGTGAGCTACAACAGATGCAATATATTCCTATGACTGATTCCATGAAGCTTTTATTCTAGAAGTTAAAATAACATCCCTCCCTCCCCCCTCTCTATGTGTGTCACGTGTGTGTGTGTGTGTGTGTGTGTGTGTGTGTGTGTGTGTGTGTGTGTCTGCATACCAAATATTCAATTTTCATAACGAGTAATTCAAAGGTCTTGACGCATACCAGTAGGTATGAAGCAATGTCTTGAAGATTTTTCCTGAACTCTTCCAAGGGAACATACTGTCCTTTCCCACTGGGCATAGGAAATGCTGCATCATTTGCACCAAAAAATACCACTACCAAAGCTGGTTGACATTGTGATTCCTACAGATAGAGTTGCTTCACAGATCAGTATGCTAGAAAGAAGAAAGAAAGAAAGAAAGAAAGAAAGAAAGAAAGAAAGTTATATTAACGTCTCCTAAAGGCCAAAAATGGCCTATGAGACAAACCCATATACATCAGTGATACACCAAGTATCCATAGACAAATAGGGAAAAACATCTGAAATGAACTGAAATGAAAGCCTAACAGTGAGCAGAAAGTGACGTGGTTCAAGCACCGCAGAAATGACCATGTAATACAAGAGAGGATTGCAATGGTACCATGTGTGCGGACTGCAATGGAAGCAACCGGAATGAATATAACCTATGAATGTGGTATGGGCGGGCGTGGATGGAGGATATGATACATGAGTGTCGGATGAAGAATGACATGCCTGAATGTGGATAGCAGTCTCCGCTCCATCTGCTGCTCATGAAATAGTCGGATCCTCAATATCTCATGTTGGTAGAGTGGGCGTCTCCTATATCCAGGGACAGGTGGACATCTCCTGGCTCTTAGAGTATCTGCCTCCTCATGAGTGAGCACTCGACCACTGGGGATCAGTCACGGCTCGATCCTTTGAAAGAAATCAGTGATCCTCTGTTGTATGCCATCACCCATTGCCTGTGTAGACTGTATCAGAGTCTCATGTCTGTGGTATGCAGCAATGAGGAACCGTCCAAGATGACACTGATCCACTCTCCTCATACACTTCTGGAATGATCCCTCTATCTGGAATTCTGCCCTAAGCTCAGCATATGCAGGGCATAGTATAACAAAATGCTCCTCGTTCTCCAACTCTGTCTAGCAAATCCGGCATATGCGATCCTCCCTGGGTGTCCTGCTAGCTTGAGCTCTCTCGATCTCCAGCTAGTGTGATGATACCCTAAGCTGCCCAATAGCCACTCATATGTGATGTCACATGTGGCATATAAATTTGCATGTAATGAGGCATCTCAATGAACTCCTCATCCGAAATCTGTAGAAAAAACTGACGATAATGAAGCTTTTCCATTGGTCGTGTCTCCCTAAGTAGGATCCACGTCCTCTTTATATATCTGTGCCATAGCTCTTGTCGTATGACCCTATTTTTCTCATGCAAAGAGAGTAAATATGTGGGAGCATGTGTATCATACTGTAGGGGTGGTAGTCGGTCCATGTCAAATCGAGAGTTGGCTAACCAATCTTAGTATGGGCATACCAACATGAAGTATCTTCTACTAAGGCAAGATCTTGAGATGCTTGGAAAAAGTCCTCTATGCAATGCAGCCGCTATCCATATCTTGGAGTATATGGAGCAAACATACTACATGGAACAAGTCTTGACTAGCATCGGGGGTGTAGCTAGCTCTGCTCTAATGATATCATGTGGTAATGATGGCTTGCTACATATCACCCTAGAAATCATGAGTACTTGGTGTCTCTCTACGAATGTCCATATATGGCCTTCCATTCCTAGCCCCCAAATGGATGATCCATACATCAGTGAGGGTGTGACTAGTGTATCAAATAGCATTCCCTTCATGTGAGGCTCCTGAAAGTGTGCCTGATGACACTGCCTCTCCATCAATGCTAATGTTGCATATCCACGAGTGACCAATCGCGGGCTGCCTAGGCCATAGAGAATGTACTTGACATGGCTGTAAAAGTCACCCCAAGATAAACATATGGCCCAGTGACCTCAATGTGTCCACCAGCAATTGTGAATACACTCTCTCCATATATATGTTGATGTGCCAAATATAAGTACCTTTGTTTTACCAGGCTAACTGAAAGTCCTCTCTTTGAGCAAAAATTATCTAATGCATGTAAACAGCTTTGCAACCCCTCAGCTAACTCTAAAATCAGGATCATGTGATCAATATATAACAAACTATGTACAATGGCTCATCCCAACTCCAATCCTGAACTGCCATGCTGCTGTATAAAGTCTATAATCTCATCAATGTAGATCCCAAATAAAGTAGGGGCTAATGGATACCCTTGAGTCACTCCTATAGTGCTAACAAGGGGATCGAAAAGCCCTCCTGGACATCTCACCCTATCAGATACCTACTCGTATAAAGCATAGATCTCCCATAGCACATCATCCATAACCCCAAGATCAAGTAGCAGTCTGAAGAGTCTCTCTCTAGGTATTGTATCGAATGCTGATAGCCCTAAGGTGTAGGTGTCAGTGGCCGATCTCGTATATGATATAAACTCTCTCCATAGCAATGCCATCTCACTGGATCTCGGATGGGGATGCGCAATCTCCTCTCGCATAAATGATGTCATGCGACCGAACAATCCTTGCTCATAAGTCAGTGCAAGGTGTTAAGCAATGTTTGATATGGCCATACGGTGCGCATATGGAGCGTGGTGCCGTATCAAACATCGGGATATGGAACGTTATGGAACATTACCTATACATATATGTGCATGCCTATGTGTATGGGTGCATCGGCGTTGTTCTCACTAATATGCTTGTCATGCGGAAATGATGCTCTTGACTCTTTACCAAATTGGCATGCTCCACATACCCTTTGCATCTCTGCAACCTTGAAATTCGGTAGTCCATTGACAATCTCCTTTGACTGCATCAATTTTAGCCTCTGCAAACTTGCATGTCCAATTCGTCTGTGCCATATCTCTATATCAGCAATAGCAATAACGCCTGCACCTTTTGCAAACATGGCTGCATTCATTTTAGGAATTTTCACATTTAAGGAGAACATCCTACCCACTTTGTTTCCTTTGACAATCAATCTTCCATCCTGTTTGTACTCTTCTACATATAACCCATCAGCATTGAACCTGACTTGTTATCCCCGGTTAACCATTGTCCAACAGAAACCAGATTCTTTGTTATATTTGGAACATGGAGCACATCAGCAAGATGTTTTACCTTCCCGTCCTCCATAGGAGGTGCTATGTTTCCTGTATGGTCGATAGGTTGTGATGTGTCATCAGGTGTTTCAACATATCCAAGAATTGGAAATTTTTGCAAACTAGTAAACCATTATGCATGACCAGTCATGTGATTTGAAGCACCTGAATCAACATACCAGACATTACCTTTCGATTTTGAATCGTCAGCACACATCGTACTCATCATATGATGTTGAACCATGTACAACATCTCAGATTCATCTCCACTTGTGGATGCATTGGAAATTTCTCCGGCCTCTTTGACTCCCCTTGCCTCGAAACTGTCCTCTACCTCCTTGAGATGTTGACCTTGGTCTTGGTTAGTGTTTCCTCTTCCACTTCCGAAGCCTCTACCTCTCCCTCTTCCTCTGCCAGAGTAGAATACCTCCTCAGAGCTAGGTTTTCCTTGGGAGTTTGAATCCTCACCAAGATTCCTTATGGACAGATTGCCGTCTTTTCAGTATGGCGCAGTCTCTAGACTCACCTCACATCCAGCTCTCCCGTCATGAGAAGAATGTTGTGCTCATACACGATCTCTAGAAGCTCTACATTAGTCAAACATGGGACACACCACACATGGGATCGAGACTATCGCACTACCGCGACCAGTTCTTAGACACACTAGCGGATGGTTTCATCCAACGACCATGCTACATGGATACTAACATGCCTCATAGCTCGACGGTATCGATTGGCCAATTGAGAGTCTCATCACACGGACTAGAGATGGAGGATGAGACTCTGTTTACAGGGCAGCCCACCCTCCGAGAGATCATGGACTCTAGAGACCACCGACAGCTCGGGCGATTCTTACTAGAGGTAAAGAGTCGCAGAGATTCCCTACTCCAGCCTTCTAGTGCAGAAGGCAAGAAAGGAGGGAGACAAAGTCAGTTCACTGACTTCTTTGTTCCATGACATGAAGCAGCCCTCCCCCCCTCAGCTCATACACAGAGAGGGGTGACTCTTCAGCACGCTCAGACCTCTCGAGCTCGGAGATGACCCCGTGCTATAGGATATCGAGCCTCGAGACTTCACTGACACAGGATTGCAGAGATCCAGGCTCGTGACCATCGTGCCATGGAGGAGATATGATCCCAGATGATGGCTGATATGGGTCCAGCCATCAGGGTGGCCTTGACTCCACCTCCACCTATGTTTCACATCTTACACCCGCCCACTAGTACAAGATGGAGCTAGTTAGTCATTTCAGAAGCATTCTCATGCTTGTTGTACTACCCTTTCTGCATATGGACTATCATAGATATCACACTCCATACACCCCCCACTTTCATGGGTATCTCCAAATGCATACTACGGAGATCTATATCAGCTTCACCAGTTTTTTCAGCACTTCTATCTTTTCCGATTGACAAAAGATACACCCATGTACATCGATTTGTCTCATAGGCCGAGTTCGGCCTCCTAATAGACGTAAAAACTCTCTCTCTCTCTCTCTCTCTCTCTCTCTCTCTCTCTCTCTCTCTCTCTCTCTCTCTCTCTCTCTCTCTCTCTCTCTCTCTCTCTCTCTCTCTCTCTCTCTCTCTCTCTCTCTCTCTCTCTCTCTCTCTCTCTCTCTGTGTGTCTGTGCACCCCTGTGTCTGTGTGTGTGTGACTCTGTGTGTGTGTATGCACGCCAACATATGTGTGTGTGCACATGTGCACGCCTCTGTGTGTGTGTGTGTGTGTGTGTGTGTGTGTGTGTGTGTGTGTGTGTGTGTGTGTGGCACACACGCGCGCGTGTGTATGTGTGTGTGTGTGTGTGAGAGAGAGAGAGAGAGAATGAGTGACAGTGCATGATCCTATGCTAACACGCGGACCCGAGAAGTTATGTGTAAGAGATAAGGAGAGAGAAAGAGGGAAACCTGTGGTAATATGTCCCTCATAGCAGCAAGAGCTCTTCTCGTGTTCCATCCTCTATATCCTCGAAGCAGAATATCCGCCTGAAACACCAATTCGAAGCAGAATTTTCAACACTATATAGCCTCGGAGCTCCAACATCTCCTTGTCATCGTGAGAGGGACGAACCGCGTGATACTCACCCACGAACAAAGAGACGAATGCACATTACCTTACACACAAACATGAAAAAAAAAAGGCAGGGAAGGGTGAAACAGCCACCTTGCGACAGTACAGATGTGCAAGAGAGGCTCCCCATCCTCCGGGTTTAAATGCATACTCAGTCATGGAAGCTCCATAGAGCACAAACAGGGGCCTCTCATGGCGAGAAGATGCCATCGCAGCTCCACACAGATGAATCGGCTAACGCAGAGCATAAGCGAGCCTGGCTTGCGATTCCTAGCTCGCATTAGGCAATAGAAAGATGGCCATCATTTCAGCTGGGATGTCGCTCGTCTCTCAGAAAAGAGTGACCTTTGATGAAGTAGGTGCGTGCCACCATGCTTTTCGTCAAATGGTCGTCAAATGGAAAGACGGTGGTTGACTGATTGTGCGTAAATATATGTAACCAGATTCCTCAAGATCAAAGGTCCACAATTATAAGTGTTCATAACTACTATCGTAGCTTTCTAGCCAAGTAAGAAGATTCCTTGAAAACATATTTTGGCAAGAGCATAGCTTTGGTAAATATGTTCTCAAAGGCATAGTTTGGCATAGCTTTAGTGTAGCAATCATGATGGGTATGTCCTTCAAGAAGGGCAAAGGTAAACGGAGCTCATGTACTAGTAAGCAAAAATTTGCTAATGCTACACAATCAAAAAAGAAAGACAAAGATGAGAAGAAAACATAGAAACAAAAATAGTTTTGCAAATATTATAAGGCAAATGTTCATGTCGTAAAGAGTTGTCTTAAATTGGCTCCAAAAGAGGCAAAGAAGAAAGAGGCTGGATTGGTTGTTGCAGAGGCCTCTACACCTAAAATAGAGTCTACTAATCTTGTTTAGGTTGAAGAATGGGCATTTACTATTGTTTACAACTATGTCCCATCTTCTCATGAGCAGTGTATATCTACACTAGACTCAGATGTTTGGTACTTTGATATAGGGGCAACCAAACATATTACCTCATAGTGTAGTTTCTTCAATTCACTTAAGCCTGCCCCTTCAAGGAATATTTTCATGTGCTAACAAATCATCTTATCCTATAATGGGAGTTGGGATGATCATTCTAATTACTCTTGATGGCAGTTCTTTCACATTGTCAGATGCTTTAAATGTGCCAAGGATCGAGAAAAATGTGTCCTCAGTTTCAGAATTAGGTAAGATTGGCTTCATTGTCAAATTTTTTGATGACATATGTACAATTCATGATCTCTCAAATGGTGATGTTATTATTGTTTCTCACATTTTATGTCATGAGATGTATAATCTCATAGAATATGCAAAATCTTTGAATGATTCAGCATGTGAAGTCCAAGATTATCAGGCTATCTCAGATGCAAAACTTTGGCACTCATGCTTTGGTCATTTGAAGTTTGCTAGTTCACTTCCTTTGTAGAAATCTAAAATGGTGTGCTCTCTGCCCAAACTTAAGGCACCTTGTAAACATGTTTATAAGGCTTCATTTTGGGAAAAATGAAGTGTTCCTACTTCCCAAAATATGGTTCAAATCGATCTTCTCATAAAATGTAGCTTGTTCATAATGATGTTTGTGGTCCTATGAAGACACCTTCATTTGGGAACTACCTTTACTTCGTGACTTTTATTGATGACTTCTCCAGGGATGTATGGGTGTATCCATTGAAAGCAAAGTCAAACGATTTTATGTGCTTCAAACACTTCCTAGTTATGGTTAAAAATCTATCAACATGTAAATCGGACACCCTTTGTTCTGATTAAGGGGGGGATACTTGTCTTTTGATTTTAATGCATTTTTGGTTTAGCATGGGATAAAACATCAGTGTATAGTGTCATATACACCACAACAAAAAAAAAAATTTGAAAGAAAGAACAGGTCTATCATGGAGATGGCAAGGTGTATGGTCAAAAGTCAAGCACTACAATGCATCACTCCACATGAGGCTTGGCATAGTCGCACACCATCTCTTGATCATCTGCATATCTTTGTTTGTTGGCATACGTGTTAGTGCTTGAACAACAATGCAAAAGATGAATGCTAAAGCAACTATATGTATTTTGTTAGGTAGAGTTCTGAAAACAAAGGTTGTCATCTGTATCGTCCACATATTAAATGCATTTTGGTTAGTCATGATGTTTTTGTGGAAGATGCAATTCATTCATTACTTTCATGTACCAAGGAGATGTTGATATATTTAGGTAGTGATGTGTGTGAACACACTAGGAGCGCCAGGGCACTTTTTTCCCTCTTTAGGAGGTTTTTTTCCCCTGGCTTGTATACATGCCTATTGCCCTAACGAGTTACTTATCTTTGTGCATTCTAGTGGTAATACATTCAGTATTGTGTGTTGTGCTCCAAGCTTCTTCTTCTTCCTTGTGTTGTTCGTGTGCTTTTGCAGACCTCAACCTCCAACAATTGGTATCAGAGCAGGTCACCGCTTCATCTAGGGTGTCATCGGCACCCCGCCGGTCACAGTCTCAGAATCGCACCAAATTTGGTGAGCATACTCAAGGTGAATATGAGATCAAAATTGCTTCGCTTTGTGGTGTTGAATGTGGTATGAGCTCGTCTCAGCCTTCGAATGCGCTATCATAGTGCTTGTGTAGGCTATTTCATCTTTTTGCACCAGAGATATATACAGGTTTTGGTTTGCCAGTATAAGCATCTCAAAGTCTACTACAGATTTAGCAGAACTTGACAAGGTAGTTCTGTTCAACTTTTTGAGATACAATCAATTTTTTGCATGAGGGTATTTTAGTCAGTGGCGATGGCTGAAAGTAGTGATGTATTCTGTATATTGGCTATTGAGGATAAGTTGGACGGTACTAATTACCCGTTGTGGGCTTATATGATGTGTCATGTATTGGTTGCAAAAGGACTATGGAATATTGTGCAGGGTGTTGAAAAACATCCTATTACACCTTCAAATATAGGTACTAAAGCTGATGCAGATGGCATTGAAGATGACGATATTCTTCATGTTCCTATTCATGCTACAGTTCTTGCTGCACCTACTACATAGCAAATTCATTGGGATGGCAGAGATTCTCAGGCACATGCATTGATAGCCTTGTCTGACAAATGTGCCATTATTCCTCACATAATTCGCTCTCGTAGAATAGCTAAGGATTCTTGGGATACACTTACCACTTTATACCAGGCAAGGAATGAGGCTCGTGTTGCTTACCTTTGAAAATGGTTGGAGAGTGAGCACATGAATGAAGGTGATTCCATGGACAGTTTTCTAACAAAGATCAAAGATTTAAAGGAACAATTGATTTTTGCAGATCAAGTCTTACCTGACATTTCACTTGTGTAGAGTATTCTGAATGGTCTTCCTAATTCATATCAAAGTTTTGCTTCCACTCTTTGTTTGATGATGAAAGGCAATCCAAATGCCTTAACATTTCAGGAGTTAGTCTCCGTTCTCTTGCAAGAAGATTAGTCTAGGTAGAACAGGTCCATTATGCATGTTACAGATCAAGCTTTCTTGGTTAGTCAGAAGGGCAAAGGTAAATGGAGCTCTTCTACTAGTGAGCATAAATCTGCTAATTCTGCACAATCAATCATAGACAACAAGAAACCAGAAAGCAAAAATTGTTTTGCAAGTATTGTAAAGCAAATGATCATGTCATAAAGAATTGTCCAAAACTGGCTGCAAAAGAGGTAAAGAAAAAAGAGGTTGGAATGGTTGTTGCATAGGCCTCTACATCAAAAATAGAGTCCGCTAATCTAGTGCAAAATGAAGAATGGGCGTTTACTATTGTTTGTAGTTTTGACCCATCTTCTCCCGAACAGTGTACGTCTATAGTAGACTCACATGTTTGATACTTTGATAGTTGGGCAACCAAGCATATTACCTCGCACTGCAGTTTATTCACTTCACTCTAGCCTGCCTCTATAGGGAATACTATCACATGCACTAACAACTCCTCCTATCCTATTGAAGTATTTCAATGCCGATGCACCACAGTGCGCTCTCCTTCTTGAGAGCTCCATGATGACATGCTCGGAATAGAAAACCGAGCTCATGAGGCCGCACACAGTACTTTGCATAGATGCTGCAGAATACACAGAAAATACAGTACACATAGGAGCACGAAGACTGACTTCTTAGGTCTTACAAATGCGGTCGAACTTACAGTCTATGACTGATTAGGCCACTATATGTTTTATTAAAGAACTTATACAAGGAAGTGTCCGGTGGCCATTTGGCCTTTCACATGGACACTAACGATAACAATCTCCTACTAAAGGCCAACATGGACAAAGTAACTATGGGACAAAAATAAAGAATGGTAAAGAATACCCGAGTGAAAGTGTACAAACTATACCTCCCACCTGATGGGCATGTTACATAGTATACTAGTGACTGTATAAGATCAAGAATCAAGTAACCCCCATCGAGTGACAACAGTATCGAAAGCTATCTTATGGTAGAGCTTTAGTCAAAGCATCTGCAGCATTATCTCGAGTGTGAACCTTCTCAAGAATAATGCGCTCAGTGGCTAAGCAATCTCTAATAAAGTGATACCTCACCTCAATGTGCTTGGTCTTTGCATGATAGACCGGATTCTTAGCCAAAGCAATGGCACTCTGACTATCACTGAGCAAGCGAGGTACATGCTGAGGTAAACCCATATCACAAGCAAGACGAGAACGCCACAATGCTTCCTTACATGCCTCACTTGCTCCAACATACTCTGCTTCTGTGGTGGAAATAGCTGTACATTCTTGAAGACGAGATCTCCAAGAGATAGCACCTCCAGCAAAATGAAAAACACACCCTGATGTAGACTTATGATTATCTACACAACCAGCATAATCAGAATCTGTATAACCAATAATGGATGCTTTCCCTCTACCTAAGCATAGACACTTGTCCTTAGTGCCACTCAGATATCTCAAAATCATATTGACCGCTTCCCAATGTTTCTTGCCAGGATTATACATATATCTGCTCACAACTCCCATTACAAATGCAATGTTTGGTCTCGTAGCTACCATAGCATACATGAAACTACCAACATCAAACTGATAGGGAATTTTGGTCATGAATTTCTTTTCCTCATCTGATTTGGGGCAATCATCCTTGCTCAATTTCACATATGTGGGTAAAGGTGTACTCAATGCCTTTCCACCTTGCATATTGAACTAGTGAAGTACTTTGGATATGTACTCACTTTGAGACAAGTATATGCATCTTTTACTCCTATCACGAGTAATGTGCATGCCAAGAATATGTTTGGCATCCCCCAAATCCTTCAGACCAAATGTATGACTCAATTTTTTTTTGAGAACTGACAAATCATAAGAGGACTTCCCAGCAATTAACATATCATTGACATAAAGTATCAAGCATATCAAGTTGCCATCTGAGCATCTCTTTGTGTAGAGACAATGATCCTCATTACTTCGAGAATAGCCTTGAGATTTCATAAAAGCGTCAAACTTTTGGTAACATTGTCTAGGGGACTGTTTAAGTCCATACAAGCTCTTCTTAAGCTTACAAACTAGACTTTCCTTGCTAGGAACCATAACCCTCTGGTTGTTCCATATAGATCTCATCTGTAAGATCTCCATGCAAGAAAGCAGTTCTCACATCCATTTGGACTAGCTCTAAGTCCTCCATTGCAACAAATCCAAGCAACATGTGCAAGGTAGTCATCTTGACCACTGGAGAGAAGATTTCCTCGAAATCAACACCATGTTGTTACTTAAAACCCTTTGCAACGAGTCGTGCTTTATACTTTGGAGAAGCACTATCTGATGTGAATTTCAGCTTATATACCCATTTACATGGTAAAGCTTATTTGCCCTTTGGCAAAGTTACTAAATCCCAAGTACCATTCTTGTGAATAGAATCCAACTCACTCTCCATGGCACTCTCCAACTTGACATGATCCTTTGTCTGCATAGTATCTTTGTAGCAAGAAGGCTCACCAACATCAGTTAGCATAACAAAATCTAAACCTGGAACATATCTATCAGGTGGATGTGAGACACGTGCAGAACGTCTCAATGTTTGCTGAACAGGAACATATGCAGACAGATCTGAATGGACATTCTCTTGAACATCCCTATGTGCAACATTTTTTGAATGCTAATCGGAGGACTAGTATCCTCAAACACCACTCTTCTCACTTCAACCTCCTTAATGAGTTGTTTATGCATCTTAGACTCATTGAAAATGACATCCCTACTTCTGATCACTTTCCGTGTTTCGGGATCCCATAACCGATATCCAAATTGTCCTTCTCGACCATATCCAAGGAAAATGCATTTCTTTCACTTATGATCCAACTTTTGTCTAAGATTCTTGGGTATATGAACAAATGCTTCACACCCAAAAACTCGAAGATGATCATAATATGGTGGTTTCCCTGTCCACAACTCTACTGCCACTTTTCAGACCTTTGGCAGTACTAGGTGAAAGGTTAATCACATGAACTGCATTCAATATTGCCTCTGCCCAAAAGCCTTGTGAGAGATTTGCATGATGCAACATAGAGACTACTCTATCTTGAATAGTTCTATTCATCCTCTTAGCTACACCATTCTGTATTGGGGTATAAGGAGGTGTAAACTCTCCACGAATCCCTCTCGACTAACAGAAAAGGCTGAATTCATGTGAGGTATACTCACCCCGTTATCTGAACGTAAGCCTTAAGCTTAGTTCCTTTTTCAGTCTCAATTGAGGCAAGCCATTTTCTGAAAGTGGGGAATACCACATCCTTCGATTTGATAGGATATACCCAAACTTTTCTAGTAGCATCATCTATGAAAGTGACAAAGTAGAGAGAACCACCTAAGGACCTAGGGGGCACAGGACCACACACATATATATGAATGACATATAAAGGCTGAATTGAAGAGTCAATGTGCACTCTATGCACATTTTTGGTTTGCTTTCTATATTGACAATGCTCACAAAATGAAAAATCGGAGAAAGATAACACAAGTAAGTAGCCAAAACGAGAAATATTTTCCATTACACTACGAGATATATGGCCCAAACAACCATGCCAAACACAAGCCATAGGTTGTTCGGTAACAGCCAACAAGCGTTCTTTCTGTGATACAAATAAAGGATAAAGTGAGCCAACTTTGCTTCCTTTTACAATAACCATATTGCCCTTTGATATGCGAAAGGACTTAGCATAGAAGACCAACTAACATCAAACTGTGTGATAACAGAGGTATGTGGCGTACATTATGCATAGTAAATCTTGAACCATCAATGAACTGCACAACCACATCTCCAATCCCCACAATATCACACTGGTGGTGTCACATGGAAAGAAGCACCAGAATCTAGCAGCCAGGTGTGGGAAAGAGAATCAACCATAAGTGCCTCAGATGGCATAGTGCTATCAAGTGTCAACATGTCAGCATCATCAGAAATAGCATTAATTTCTTCAATCTTCACAGTAAAAGTAGATGGTGCAGGTAACTGTTTAACATGCCCATCAACGTTCTCTCCTTTACCTTTAGCATTCTTTAATGCATAACAGTCTTTCTTCATATGTCCTTTCTTATGACAATAATGGCATTCGATATCCCTCTTCCTTGATTTATTTCTACTCTTATTCCGTTGACCATTCTTTTCCTTGTTCTTCGTCCTACCACGTTGCCCTTTCCTTGGTAAGAATCACAAACATTGTATGCATCTCCACTCTTGAGTGCCAACCATAGATTTTCTATGAATCTCCTCACTCAAGAGTGCTCCACATATGTCATCATAGACAAGTTTACCACCAGGTGCACTATTGCTAATAGCTATGCAAAATGTATCCAATGATGATGGCAAGGTGCATAACAACAATATTGCTTTCATTTTGTTATCCATATCCATTTTCTGAGCCTGTAACTGGGAGAATATAGCATCAAACTCATTTAGATGAGGAGCAACACTATTTGTGTCCTTCATGCGAAGGTCATATAATTTTCTCATCAGGTACACTTTATTTGATGCCGTCTCTTTTTCATATGTACTGCATAACTTCTTCCAAAGCTCCTCTGCACTTTCACACTCTAATACTGTAAAGTAAACAATATCTACCAGGTGCAAGCAAATAGTAGACATGGTCTATTGCTCTAGCACAATGGTAAGTACCACGTTAAGAAGCTCCACCTACTTAATGTCAATCCGTTGAAGAGATAGGAGTGATATGAAGATCGTGAATGTGAAATATAATGAGAGTGAAGGTGAGAAGCATAGAGATGCACACACACATACACACACATGTAGGAGACAAGCAAGACACAATGGAAGGTAGGTAAATAGACTCTATTCTCAAGATCTCAATTACAAGCTCAAGCTCACTCTAGCTCATACAAGTCTACACTAGCTAACCTCAATAATGAGCTCTCTAGCTCTATTTATAGTTTTTAGACTAGTTTTGACCGATTTCACATCTAGTGACTGGCATAGTTAAAAAATAGGTTCTAGGTGCTATTTGAAAGGGTAATCGAGGTCTAAAAATAACCAAGGTTGGTAGGCTCATTCTACCTAAGCTCCTTAAGCTAGAGGACTCCTCGACTTGCACAAAATGGAGCTACAAATTACAAAAGGGTTTTTCCTATGTTACATATGGTACAAAAGTGATGGAAATCATTGTTGAGTATTTGAAAAAGTGTTTTAAGACATATTTGTTTGAAAAACAATCCGTCTGGCTCCCCACTACTTCCTTGTGCTCTGTCTTCACATACTTCTGCGTCGTTTGTGCCTCTAGCTACTACCAACACCCCTCTCCCTCTCGCTTATGTTGTCCTTTATAGAACCTTGTTGTGGGGTCTATCGGATATAATTCTATAGTAGGTCATGAGCGCGGGTGTGCTCTGAAATGCGGATACCTCTTGCAAGATCTGCTTCGAGTTTTTCCCAATGGATGGGTTGAGGTTCCTCTGGTGGCGGGAGTCTGTAGTGTGTGGAGTATACCATTTGTTGACAGGCAAATAATTGGAGTAGGTGTGTGGGCCTGCTGATGAACACCTCTCAATGGTATTCCCAAAAACTGGTAGTAAACATTTCTTCAAAGGTCATTTTATAGCGTGCTGGTAGATGTTTGATGCGACAGTGCCAGGCTAACACACCCGGAGCAATGGTGTCGTGCTCATATCATATGCTAAATCCTGATTGCCATGCTCCAATCCCGAGGTGTTAACGTGTGGTGCATTGATTGGACGGAAGACTTTGAATACTATCTGCATCCTTTCAAAGATTTTGACAGTCATATGCATTGCTACATCATCCATTTGTCATAAGCGAGGGAGCAAGTGGCGAATCATTGCCGTCGTATAGCCTACCGTGGGTGGTCCGATGGGTGGTGTGAAATACAGGTAGTTGAGCCAGTCCTCTCACTGCTTGTTGTTCTGTACTTTGATTGCAAAGGCCTTCCAGGAGCGGCAATGTGGCATTGGTCCCCAACATGGGCTATACTTTAAATGGAGTGGTGCCTTGGCCCATGTGCTCATCATTCTGGATATTCCTGTAATAAGTCTTGGCACCAAGTTCGTTGATATATTTCTCCACTCTACGCGTCTGGTAGCAAATCATCAGGCTCAAACTGAGTTGCGTGGGAGGGTTTCTTGCCTGTTTCCTTTTACATGGCCAGCTGATATTCTGCCATTAACATAAAATATGGTTTGTATTGCAGCTCATGCCCAGATATATACTTGCAAGGGGCCAAGTGAGCAAAATAAGGGGATTGTATAATACGCTCTTCGATCATAGCCATTGCATGCAACTGAGCTTCCACACATGCTGAGTGGGTCTTGCCAAACTCTTCTACAGTCTTCATCCATGCGGGAGCATGGAGTTCGAATGTGGTCTGGTCCTCGACCGTGATGCGTCCGCCTGGGATGGGTTGGGGTTCATAGGCTTCTTCAAAAGTGTCCTCCACTAGGATAGTTACTGTTTCTTCATCCGTTGGTAGTTCCAGTGGAGAATTTGGCCTAGGGGGTGCTTCATATGCTGCTATCTATGTTTGAAGAGTCAATACCTGGGCCCGTAAGCCATTGAGTTGTTGGAAGTGAGGTAGGCTCTTAGGCTTATGTCACAGGTCCATGGTTCCATAGGTCCAGCATACACAACATTAATTCTAGCAATCTTCCATATTGACAAAACATGAACATACCACAACTTAATCATACAAATGATGAGACAAAGATAGAGAAAGAATAGACGTCATGTGTAATGTGTTACGTAAGCCATCGCTTACTCATAGTATCATATATACCAATGTTCAATGTACAATGTGGGAGCAAAATTCTCAACCATTCTATGTGATGAGAAATAGATGAATGAGTGAATGTACAATGTAACAAACATATTCAGATGTGTGGGCAGTAATCTGAATATACATGAGATGTGTGACCTAATAGGTTATAGAAGAGTGAATATGAGCGACTGAATGAGGAAGGATCAGTGTGAAACTGATGGTCAACAAACCTACATCTAAACTTAGGCTATGAAAGACCCTAAGTCAGATACGTGTGTGAAAAGATCACATACTTATAAAGTAGCATAGAATGCTAACAAGATTGTTGCCGGAAATCCTCAAACTCATGTGAACACACATTCTCAAACACCTCATAAAAATATGCATAAAGCATATAAGTACTGATTCTCTTGTACCTATGCCGAATAGGACTCCTTCTGATATGAACGCCACAGCCTCCATAAACTTCAAGTAGTACCTGTGTGCATAAAGAGAATATGTACCTGAATACTTAACATAAGATGTGAATCTTATGTTAAACACCATCCAATGTCTTTGAAGTAGCCCGACATCTTCTTGTAGAAGACAATCTTCAACCTAATATCTTCCTGTAGAAGATAATCTTCAAAATCATGTAGATGGTCCCATCCAATGTCTTTGAAGTAGCCAGACATCTTCTTGTAGAAGATAATCTTCAACCTAACATCTTCTTGTAGAAGATGATCTTCAAATACATCATGTAGATGGGCGATCCTCACCTTCAAGCTGCTTATGACCAAGTCTTCTTGCCATGAACAAGAGATAACCTCCTCTCCATGAGGTAGAGTGTGAGCACACCCTTCATCTTCTCCAAGAAGAATCACCAAGAAGAACTCCATAGCTGCTCCTCAACATGCTTCAAGTTAGCACCATGGCTGCCCCATGTGCTAGAAGAAACACCACCTCTACTGAGGTCCAAGCTCTAGAAAGCTTGTGTTGATCCTAGGTGAAGGATGAATAGAAGTGACCCCAAGCACTTCTTATATAGTCTTTGTTGTCCTTGAAAAGCTATACCAAAAGCTCATAAAAACTACGATCGCTAAAAATAAAACAAAATCTATCGCAATCGCTAATTGTCCGTCCTTCTTTCATCGCTGTCCACTTGTGCTTTATCTCTTGAAAAGGATTATATAGAAAACTGCCACGCGCTGCCGCCAAGGGGATTCGAACTCGAGTGGCCTTATTGAGAGGATATTGTCTTAACCACGGCGCCCAACGCCTTTGCTTGTACAAGGGCTAAAGACAACAGTTAATTATGCTATAAATTCAGGACAATCTTGACCAATTGGGACATTGTTTCCAACAATCCCCCCTGCAATGTCATATTGGTACAACTTGAACTGAATCTGCAAACTTTATAATCTGCAAATTACCACAAGCTTCAAGCTTGTACTTCCGATACTTCAGAAAAAGTCTTCTTCAAAACTAAAATTGACTTTCCTTCAAAAATCTAAACTTGTTGAATATGAACCATAATACTTGAGAAAATATGCAAACTAGATATCCAATAGTGTACACATCAAGCAATCACTGCTTGACAACAAATATAGCACGAACGGTCTCTGAACCTGCTATCTCCTGTCTTCAAAAACCTGAAAACATATACTAGGATCCACATATTTGCATTTACCTTCCAAAAAAGGTTTCTCAACGTACTTCTACTGTGTCATGTAAATACACTAAACAAAATCAGGAACTGAATCCTGGAACCTGTGACTGTCAACTCACAACTTAGTGCATTATGAACATTGCTGGTTCATCTCTGACTGTACTCAAGTCAATATGAGTCAAAAAATCTATGATGTCATAATGTCTTCATCCTTTAAATCCTTCATACCTCTTTCCTTCAGAACTTGGTATAAACATATATGTGCGCACTTTTGAAATATACCTCTCTGAAATATCAAGCTTCTCTTCAATAGAAATCTGGAACCTTCTTCTGAACAGGAACATCCTAATAGGAACTTTCTTCAAACATTCTCCTTCTTCCTTCTTCTTTCAAAGCTGGAACATAAAGAGAACCTGACAAAGGAAATATAGGAATACCTGAAATAGGAATACCTGTAGGTATGACTCTGTATTCTTTCACATATGGCTGAAAATAAGTCTTCATGTTTCATCACCCCTTGGATGACTTAACACTAGTATCCAGTATTCTTCAAATATATCAGACTTTATGAAATGTGGAACGTCTTCCTTATTCAATAAATCTGATCTTTAGTAATCCATACTTGTATCTGAAACAAAAGTTTAGGATCCATAATCTTCTGTAACATAACAAGTATCTTCTTTTTCTCTGCAACACAAATCTGATAGAATCTGAATCTTTGACTTACTTCTTCCAATGCTAAGAACCTTACCAAACAAAGGATAAACAACTGACTCATAAATGTTCAAGATCATACAAGATCATACAAGATCATACAAGATCAATGATCTCTCCTGTGTAGAATCTGCTCTTATCAAACCTTCAAGACTGAATGTTTGATTTGTTTACCTGAATGTCTCCAAGTGTCCATGCTTCTTACAAATTTGTAAAACTTTTCTTCAAACAAATCCTTCAAGGAATCTGCAATTCCTACTTGAAACATAAGTGGACAAACTTCTCACCTTGAGAACTCCAAAAGCTGCAAGTTGATACTTCATAACTTTCATATTTTACCCGGGTGAAATGTGATAGTACCTGCTTGATTTTCTTTTGGCTAACTCCACTTTTCAATCAAGTGATAGGATCTAATGGAACACCTTTTTGAATACAAGCATGTATCCAAAAAATCAAGACAATCATAGAAAGTAGATTCTTCAACTGACTGGTACATCAACAAGATTCTGAATTTTCTAAAGTTTTCTGAAAATACTGAATATGAGGTAATCTTTTCCAAACATAAAACCTCAACCCAAGTCTTCAACATCTGCTACAGAAAACTCTTTTACCTCAAGAGTTAGATAAAGAAGAAATATACTTCTCTGCAACTTGTCATATACCAAGTAGCTCTGTATTGACACTCCAAGAATTCTTTGAGGGAACATATAAGCTGCCTGCTCAAAAGCTTCAACATAACTCATACACATATGAGTGCTTTTGTTTCTCTCAATGCAATTCTTTGTCAAATCTACTAAATCATGACCAAGTGTAATGCAAAATAAGAAACTGCTTCTTCTTTAAACAAGATGTTCTCGTAGACTTGTCTTTGGATGTAGAGGATAAAATAGGAAAAGTATATGGAAAATATATGAGAAAAGGAAGCCTTACTTTTCTTTTGGACATGATGGACTTTCTTTTTCTGCATCTTTCTTCCACCTGATGATGTCAACATCTTCAAACTTCTCTTCCATACCTTTTGTTCTCTTCATCTTGAAGTAGCAAACACTCTTGACTTCTTCAACTGAACTTTTCTCTTCCTCTAATGCTAAGAGTAAGAGATAAAACAAACATGGTATATAAATGGAAGTTGAATATAGAAACATGTTTTATCATCTCCTCATATCTCTGAATCAAAATTCTGCTTCAAATGTCTGAAATGACTAAATCCACCAATCTTTTGTATGAATGATGATTTACCCTTCTAGAGTTACCTACATTTGTACCTTGATATCCAACCAACTTAGAACAGAAAATTGGCTGAAAACAAAACTCATCTCATCTCTGCACTTGTCTTCTTAGATGCACTTTCTTGCCATGAAAGAGATCTCTCAAAACTTTCTAGAAAAACCTCTAGATACCTGTTTTGATGTAGCCTTTAACTTTCAAATAATGAAAGTGTATAAAAGCATTCCTTGAAATTCTTCAAATCTTTTCATAACTGCTCTTCTAAGATATGACCTGCAAATGATAATCTGATAGTAGAAAGTGATACCTGTGATTTGATGTTGATCTGATTTCTTCATCTTCTCTAAACCATTGTTCTTCCTTGAATTTGAAGTACTCTTCTCTTCATCAAGTCTGGGTCTTCAAACAATACTTTTGTAAAGTATTTGCATACTCTTCCAAAAATATTTGGCTGCTAACAGATCATCAACTTCGTACTCCACACTGATGAATGTAACTGAAGTGTCTAATTCTCAAATCTCTACTCATCTAGATTAAGTGTGTATGTCAAATGTCAAATGTCAAATGTTAGAAGATGCTTTCAAATCATATGTTGTAAATCTGGAAGTCTAGGAACCTGGGATTATGAATGAGCCTTAATGCATTGATGCCAAAGATCTAAAGTTCTGTAACCAAAACCTTAGTGCTCTGATACCAAATCCCTAAAGCTCTGATACCAAATGTTGGAAGTGAGGTAGGCCCTTAGGCTCATGTCACAGGTCCATGGTTCCATAGGTCCAGCATACACAACATTAATTCCAGCAATCTTCCATATTGACAAAACATGAACATACCACAACTTAATCATACAAATGATGAGACAAAGATAGAGAAAGAATAGACGTCATGTGTAATGTGTTACGTAAGCCATCGCTTACTCATAGTATCATATATACCAATGTTCAATGTACAATGTGGGAGCAAAATTCTCAACCATTCTATGTGATGAGAAATAGATGAATGAGTGAATGTACAATGTAACAAACATATTCAGATGTGTGGGCAGTAATCTGAATATACATGAGATGTGTGACCTAATAGGTTATAGAAGAGTGAATATGAGTGACTGAATGAGGAAGGATCAGTGTGAAACTGATGGTCAACAAACCTACATCTAAACTTAGGCTATGAAAGACCCTAAGTCAGATACGTGTGTGAAAAGATCACATACTTATAAAGTAGCATAGAATGCTAACAAGATTGTTGCCGGAAATCCTCAAACTCATGTGAACACACCTTCTCAAACACCTCATAAAAATATGCATAAAGCATATAAGTACTGATTCTCTTGTACCTATGCCGAATAGGACTCCTTCTGATATGAACGCCACAGCCTCCATAAACTTCAAGTAGTACATGTGTGCATAAAGAGAATATGTACCTGAATACTTAACATAAGATGTGAATCTTATGTTAAACACCATCCAATGTCTTTGAAGTAGCCCGACATCTTCTTGTAGAAGACAATCTTCAACCTAATATCTTCCTGTAGAAGATAATCTTCAAAATCATGTAGATGGTCCCATCCAATGTCTTTGAAGTAGCCAGACATCTTCTTGTAGAAGATAATCTTCAACCTAACATCTTCTTGTAGAAGATGATCTTCAAATACATCATGTAGATGGGCGATCCTCACCTTCAAGCTGCTTATGACCAAGTCTTCTTGCCATGAACAAGAGATAACCTCCTCTCCATGAGGTAGAGTGTGAGCACACCCTTCATCTTCTCCAAGAAGAATCACCAAGAAGAACTCCATAGCTGCTCCTCAACATGCTTCAAGCTAGCACCATGGCTGCCCCATGTGCTAGAAGAGACACCACCTCTACTGAGGTCCAAGCTCTAGAAAGCTTGTGTTGATCCTAGGTGAAGGATGAATAGAAGTGACCCCAAGCACTTCTTATATAGTCTTTGTTGTCCTTGAAAAGCTATACCAAAAGCTCATAAAAACTACGATCGCTAAAAATAAAACAAAATCTATCGCAATCGCTAATTGTCCGTCCGTCTTCTTTCATCGCTGTCCACTTGTGCTTTATCTCCTGAAAAGGATTATATAAAAAACTGCCGCGTGCTGCCGCCAAGGGGATTCGAACTTGGGTGGCCTCATTGAGAGGATATTGTCTTAACCACGGCGCCCAACGCCTTTGCTTGTACAAGGACTAAAGACAACAGTTAATTATGCTATAAATTCAGGACAATCTTGACCAATTGGGACATTGTTTCCAACATGAGTTCCTCTATGATCTCAGGAGATGTGGCTGCAGGAGTTGGTGGTGCTTGTTGTACAGGTGCTCGTAATTGTAATATTTTGTGTTCCTCTTTGAGCTTCTGGTATTCCTCATTCATACTGTCATACTCCTCTAGTAGTCTGACATGATCTTCCAATAGTATCTTCATGGATTCAGAGGGGACAACTTTGAAACAATTGGAACTCAAGGGTTCATCCGGTTGATCTAGAGCAGCTTCAAGGTTCTCTCGATTTTGTTCCTACAAGCGTTGATTCTCTTCTTTAGCTGTTGCTAGGTGGCGTCTGAGTAGACCCATGTTTCTAGTGAGCGTCGCATTGCGAATGGTTTGAGTCCTTAACAAATTATCGATATCTATAATGGCCTCTTTTGTCTTCTGTTCACTTTCGAGTTCAAGTTTGTGGTAGGTCTGACGTAGCTCTTGGTAGCATGTGTTAAGGGAGGCGTTCTCCATTGATAAAGAATTGAGCTGCGACTGTAACTTGTTCGTGGTCTACTGCACCGTCTGGTAACTCGTGCCTAGAGATGTGAATTCATCTCTTACTTGTGTCATACATATGAACATTTGATGGAATGCAGTGTCGATTGTGGGTGATAATATTAATGGCGGGGTGAGAGAAGATGCTGTGGGTGTGGGTGTTGATGCAAGGGGAAGGGGAAATAGGGATGGGAAAGTGGATGCAGTGGTGATAGTGGAAAAATGTGATGTGCCTAAATGTGGTGGTGAAATGGATGAGGTGAGTGGTGGTGCCGTGGGTGGTGATATATCCATGTCACTAGATGTGGTGTCAAGTGCCGTGACCATGAATAGTGGAGTGACAGTGGGTGTGTGAGTGGGTGTGAAAATAGGATTTACAAAGGTTGCCGAATAATTTATAGATGGGGTTTCTTGTACTGCTTGGTGGAAAGGGGAAATAGGAAATACAGTGGGTCGGGGAAGTGAGACAGGGGAAAAGGTCAATGGAGGTGGAAATGGGAATAGGGGTCTTGGAGGGGTGGGGAAGGAAGGAAAGGATGGATGGAGAAATGGACTGGATAGAAGGGTGGATGTTCGAGGAAGTAATCTAGGTTGTGAGGGTGCGGACCGCACTATCGAAGGATATGGATGGTCTAAGGGAGGCAAGGTGTACGGGAGAGACTGGAGGGACGGGAGGTGAAAGAGGGGCGGTTGGCGTGGTGGGTATTTCGACAACAGTGGTGGTATGTAGAGTAAAAGTGTGGGGTGGGGAGTCGATGACGATCTTTTCTTCTGTTAAAGATCCTTCAGGAATGAGGCGGGCTTCTCGGGCCTGTTGTGATGACTGGCCATCCATTGATACATGAATATATTGACCCGGTTTTTATAGCAATCGAATTTGGCATGGGTCAAACTGCAGTAGAGGCTTTCTCTGCAAATAGCGCAATGCTTCATTAGTGCGTACTGACTTGACCAGTTCTCTGAATCCTTGAATGTAGGCTTCTTCAAAGCCTCTTGTGGCGAGTTCCTGTTCTACAAGCACTTGGCTTTCTTCTTCTGATAGCTTTTTACGTGCCCAAACTCCTTCCATGGTGCGGTATAACTTCTTGACTGCCAATGTGTAGGCCGCCGCTTCAAATGTTTCATTTGAAGTTACAAGGGAGTTGGTTATTCGGGATGGGAGTAATGTTAGACAACGGTTCATGAGGAGACATCTGGATACGTTTCGGTATCCATTTCCTAAGGGTTGCTGAGAGGGTGGTATGCTTCTGTTGAGGGACAAAAGGTGATATTGGATGTGGTGGTATTGAGGGGTCAAGAGATTTCTGAGGGGTATATATTACAAGGTTGGAGTGTTGAGCTATAATACACTGTTTGGGCACCCAAATCTACATGGGTGTGGGTCGATTTGTAAAGTACTTCTTGGCGATCCAGATCTATTGACTGTTTGTACTTGTAGAAGAAGGTCGAGGGAATGTGGAATATTTCCTCTGCTTCTGTTGAAACTTCATCTTGTCATAGTCTGCACTGTTGAAATCTATCGGTGCTTTCTGTCCTTTTGGCACCCATATTTGTCTGGTGCCGCTTGCTCGATTCTGCTGATACTGCTTCTTTCTTTGTGTCGTCTGATATAGTCGTCGGTCTGGGTTCCTCCATTGTGGTTGACTCCTTTGTGGTTGAGGTTAAGAGGTCCGATGGACACTCTACTTTGGAAAAGAAGGGAGGTCCAACACTTGTGAAACTTACCCATTAGGAAGTGCTTCGTTTTGTATCAAAAATCTAGGCTAGTCCACAGTAAGTGTGGAAGGATGGGCATCGCAGGATATAGTGCCCATTTGGCTGCTAATGTAGTCCACCTAATCACTGATGCAACCCACCTGACCGCTGTTGGAAGGTCTCAGAAAGATCTCCTGACCGTCTTCTGTCTGGAAACTATCCATCACCAAGCTCGCATGGGTTGACTTTGGAAGGAGCCTACTTAGCCAAGGGATTTGACCAAAGATCTTCCGGTCCTCCGTCGCATGCTTTTCATATGGTCTAGGGTTACATACCTCAGACAGAGTGTTGTTCAGGAAGTCAAGCGGTATCACTTGTTGCTGATCTAAGGTTGCAATGTGCAAGGAGCCTTGTCTAAGATTTAGGTCCACTGAGTGATCATATAGCCAATCTTGGCCAAGGATTAGGGGTTCTATCAGGTCGTCATCATGGCATACTAGTAGCTTGAATGTCATAATCACATCGTGTATGAGGATAGGAAGGTCCATCTCACCCATGCAAGGGATTTCCATGCCTCCTAGCACTATGAGGTATGCCTCAATTGGCCACATTTCTATTCCCGAGTCCTTATAGTGGGTCCATCTAATCACACTAGTCGCAACACCTGAATCAATTAAAGCCCTGAGCTCATGGCAAGGGTTGCCATGCTCTAGCCTGACTATAATGAATGGTCTCCTATCCACTATGCTAGGATGACTACTTGACTTTGCTTGACACATGGCCATGGGGTATCTGGGTGTTGTTTTCAGATGGTTATAATGTTCTCTCCCTAGTCCTTGTCTTCTTAACTTCATGCGCTTAATACGTTCTATAGCTTCTGCGTGAGCTTCAACTCGTATTCTATTTTCTTCCTCCTTATGCTTCTTTGCCAACGTGATTCATCTAAGCATATCCTCAGTAAGAGGTTCTTGATAAAGCTTGACTCTACAACCACTAATGTAATTAGGCATTATGTCTCCTTCTAGGGTGGCTAATTGTACTGCTCCACTTGTCGAGAGTCTGTTAATGATCATAGGTCCATAACCTCGCTTTTCTAATTTCTGTGCATGCTCTTTCATCATATACATTAGGACTAAATCTCCTTCTTTTAAGCCTTTATCTTTAACATCTGCATTGAAATAGGCTTTCTGTCGCTTCTTTGCTGCATATATACCTGCTTCTGCTTTCAGCCTGGTTTCTCCTAATCGTTCCAAGTCCATTATTCTTGATGATAATTCATGGCCGGTCCACTCATGTTCTTGTGCAACATTAAGGGTCGAAATCAAGAAGTCCAAAGGAAGCACAACAATTTGACCAAAAACCATTTGAAAGGGAGTTGCATTGCGTACGGTCTTGTATGCCACTCGATATGCCCAAACAGTGTGATGTAACTGTTTGTCCCAATCTGAACCTTTGTTGTTCATGAGTTTTGTCACTATGTTACAAAGGATCTTGTTAGTACTTTCCACTTGACCATTGGCCTGAGGATGATATGGTGCGGATTTCATGTGAATCACCATAAAATCCTATAACAAATATTCAATGACTTGGTTTAGAAAGTGAGTTCCTCGATCGCTCACTAACTCTATAGGTAGTCCATATCTTGTACAAACATTTTCAAATAAGAATTTTGCAGTCGTGTGTGCATCATTCTTTTTTGTGGCCTTGGCCTCTACCCATTTGGTAAGATAATCTGTGGCAACTATGATGTATTCGGCATGAGTACCTTTTGCAGGGGGGTTAATGGGTCCTACAAAGTCTATACCCCACTTAGAAAATGCACGTCCTCCCATCATGGGGTTTCAAGGGCATTTCATCTCTGCAGGTAGGAAATTGAGTTCTCTGGCACACATCACATCTCTTAACATAGGTATGTGCATCCATGTGAAGAGTGGGCCACCATAGTCTTGCAAAGAGGATGGCTTTTATGATCCTATCGGGGCCAAAATGACCTCCTGCAACACCTTGGTATGCAGTCTCTAGTACGCTCAAATAATCGCTTTCATGAACACATTGTCTTAGGTATCCATCTTGTCCTCGTTTGTATAGATTGTCACCAATAAGTGAATAGTCTTGAACTTCCTGCTCTAGACCTCGTCTTGGTAAGGTCATTTCTTGAGGGAATGTTTTCATCCTTAAGTATGTCACTAAGGGTTCACTCCATTCTGGTGTGAGAGACACATGATATAATGTAGCATGTTCTACTGGTGGTCTTTCACAACAAACATGGCATTCTCTACACCACTTGGAGACATCTGCTTCCATAGAAGGCCAATATACTCCTAGTCTATGCAGAGTCTGCAATGTACGATGTTTGGAATGATGTTGCTTTAATGCACCTACATGTGCTAATTGCAACCAATTCGCATGTTCTGATTCATCTACAAAACAAGCAAGAATCTTTTGATTATCCTGTTTATATATACTTCTTGCTATTATTTGATATCTTTGTAACTTGGTGATTTCTCCTTCTTTGATCCTTATCCTAGGATTCTTGGGTCCATATGTGAGAATAGGGACAATAGGCTTAGCCCATTCTGGTACTATCTCAAGGTTAAACAAATATGCATCGTGTAATTCATCCACTATTCCTTGAGGTGCTTCTCCTGTGGTTAATCTTGAGACGTGGTCAGCTCTGAGATGTGTTCTTTCCTTTCCTGACTACTACTTCAAAGTCGTACTCCATGAGTAATAGAAACCAACGTATCAACCGTCCTGTGTTACATGGCTTATTGACTAAGTACAATATGCTTGATGATCCATGAAGAATTTGAACTTATTTGCCAACAAATAATGTCTTAATTTCTTTACTGCATAGATCATTCCTAATCCTTCTCGTTCTGTAGTGGTGTAATTTCTTTCTGTTGCATTCAACTATCTGCTCGCATAAGCTATGGGGAGATCTACATTGCCTTCCATTCGTGTGTTGTGCCAACACACATCCTATGGCATAGTTGGATGCATCCACATGTACATGAAATCGCTTGCTCCAATCTGGGATTGTCAATATAGGTGCCGAGCACAAGTGTCGTTTAAATTCATTGAATGAATTCTCACATTCATCTGTCCATTCAAACTTGGTCAAAAGAGAGTACAGAGGCTTGGCTATGATTGCATACATGTGTATGAATCGTCTGTAATAACCACAATGACCCATGAAGGCCTGTACCTCTTTTACGTTATTTGGCCTAGGTAGATCTACAACTTTCACTTTTTCCTCATCTGTAGAGATTCCACTCTTTGACACAATGTGTCCTAGAATTTTGCCTTGTCTAACCATGAAAATGCACTTTTCTGGGTTCAGAAAACTTTGATATTCTCGACATTTGTCAAATACTTGCCTTAATTGTGGGATATGAGTCTTCCTCACATTCAAATGAGCACATATGTCATCGACATAAACTTTTAAATTCTTTCATAAGAATTCCTTAAAAACATGACACATGAGTCGTTGGAAAGTGGCGGGTGCATGTGTGAGCCCAAAAGGCATCACACAAAATGCAAATACACCCCATTTTGTGGCAAAGCCGTCTTGTGTTGATCTTGAGGAGCAAAGCCTACTTGATTATAGCCTGAGAAACCATCAAGAAAGCTGTAAACTTCCTTGCCCGCAACTCTTTCCAATAAATGTTTCATGATAGAAAGAGGATAACTGTCTCTAATCGTGACAACATTAACTTTTTTAAGGTTAATACACACACACAATTTTCCATTCTTCTTGGGCACGACCACAATGGGTGATACCGATTCGGTATGCTTAATTTCGTAAATGAATCCTGCTTCTATCAAACGATCTATTTCTTCTTTAATCTTCGCAGCGTAGTTACCATTGTACGTGTAGGGTTTCTGTTTCCTAGGTTTTGCATCTTGAGTCATAGGGATTCTATGGGAGCATATATCTGGGTCTACTCCTTTCAAGTCTTTGTAACTCCAAACGAATACATCTTTATATTATCGCAATAGGGCAACTAACTCTTCTTCTTCTTCATTTGTCAAATCATGCCCTATGTATGTACATTGTTTCTTCTTCTCCTTCTATGGTGACTATGATTTTTTTGGTTTTCTCTCGGTTATCATATACTTCTCCAATGTCAGCTTTTCTTTTAGGCATTCGTACCATTATTCTTCTACCTTCTATTTTGTACTTCTTGAAATTCTCCGGTACTTCCATGAGTGGTTCTTCTTCTTCTGTCTTAGGTGATTTATTTCTCTTTTTTTGTTTACTTTTTGTATCTCTCATGGATGGTTCATGTTGTTCCATTTGACTTCCCTTTTCCTCTTTCGGATTTTTGGCTTCAACAAAATAAAGATATTCCTCTTCTATGGAATAGAAGGGTTCCATGATGATGGATTCTAGGTCCTCGTCATCACTCTTGTCTAGTTCTTGGGTCACTTCCATGCATTCTTCTAGGATAAAGTCTTCCTCAACAGGTTCAATCATAAAAATGGAAATGTCATACCCGTCTTCATCACAATGAGGGGTCCATTGTTGTTCATTCACCGCTATGTCTATCGTGGCTAAGATTTCTACCCAACCGTGAGGCTCGAATTCCTTGTCTGGAAATACTATAGGTGCATAAGCCGGGTCTTGATGGGTTCGTGGATGTTGTTCTGAACCTAAGGTCCTAGCTTCTAACCGTTCTTCCTCTTGTTTTGCTACCTTACACATCCATAAATGAGTATCCTCGTGTAACCATGATGGGTCTCATTCCAATGAGTGTACCGACTCTATTTCTTCGTGTGTCTTATGGATGGTATTCCATTGTATTGGGGGTACATCTCGATGTGAATAGTCTTTAAGATTGACTTTAGTAGTCACTCCTAAATGTTGCAAGTACAAAGAATTAGTTCCCCAATCTTGTACAATTTGCAACTGATGCATGAATGGTCGTCCTAAAATCATCTCGTAAGCATGATTTTTCCCAAAATCACAAATGGAAAAAGTATGCTCAAACTCTACACCACAAGTGGTGAGAGATATGCCTTCTAGTAAGCCTAATGGTTTTTCTATATGTCCGTCGGCCATTTGTAGCTTCATCCTGGTAGGTCTTGGTGCTGGTTTACCCCATCGTTTTCATAAAGCAGTGGTAGCGATGGCTACTCCAGCTCTTGAATCTAAGATGGCTTTGGTGGTGTAGCCCTGATGGGTTATTGGAAGATAAGTGTTACCTTCCTCTCCCTCGCTTGCATCTCCAATTCTTTCCACGGGTATCTCTGGTACCTTCTTGTGTGATCCTATCTGTGAGGGAGCAATAGTAACCTCAGGGAATTGGTTTGCTACATGCTTCCACAATTCTCATTTAAACTTCAACAACTCCTCTGGAGTGAGATGGCATTGAACTTTGGTGTTCTTTATTACTTGCATGTTTCTAGGAATCACTGACTCTTCATTCCTCACTATTATCATGGGTGCTCTCATGCTAATAGACTTGGCTTCCCAAGGTCCTATGAACTCAGGTAATTCTTGCAAGGAATTGGATTCAAAATCTGTGTGTTCACTCAGTTGTTCTTCTTCTACATCATCATACATAGAGGGGATGTCTTGGGGAAATTGTTCCTATAAGTCGTCTATTTTTTTAATAGGAGGATGGGTTCCTTGTTATTTTCTCAACTTCTCTTCTTGTATTTCTCTTAGAAATTCATGTGAATACTTGTGTATGGAAGACAGGTTGTCTTCACCCTCTGTATTTGGTACTTGAGACAGGGATGGTGTATTCCTTTCCTATGTCTCCGGAATAGTAGGGTTCCTATGCAGATTCATTGCTATCAATCAATTATTCTAACCTCTCCAATCATCCTTGAAAGTGTAATTCGGGTTTTACCATGTTATTCCAATTAAGATAACGAGAGGCTTCGAACATAGTTTGTGCTAATTCTACCATCTTCATGAAAAGTTTAGTCCTCTCAATTTCTAAGTTTGCTCAAGGGTAGTTCTTACTCATTTCAGCTCTCTAGGGTCCTTTCAATCTCGCTTGATACGCACGAAACATCATGTCTAGGTTTTCTGGTATGGGTTTCGCTAACACTGATCTTGATCTCTGAGATAGGTTCTCCTGATTCGATTCTTGAGAATTAAATTCTAGGATTTTGGCTCTAGATTCCTTAAGACTTTCTTCCAACTCAGTTATCTTTTTACTCCATTTTCTCTTAATTCTTTCTCTAGAATCTTTCCAAGATTTTGTCTTTTTATTACTAGACTCTCCAACTTCGCTGGTTCCGACTAATTTCTCAGGATTGAGCTTCTCATTCTGTAAGAGCACATGTGCTCTCGTTATAGCTTGGATAGGCATGTATGTAGGGTTGGATCCATCTACGTTGTGCACAATACCTATCACGTTGATGGCTGTCACTTTTGAAGCATTGGTAGGGTTCTTGGGGCAGTCTTTTATGACATGCTCTTTACCACACTCGACACAAAATCCTTGTATGTTATAGTATTGTGATTGTCCTACTATTGGAGGATGTGGACAATCCTTTATGTAATGATCTCCTTGGCACCTAAATCATGGTTCTAGGCCCTTGTGGTCTTTGCTATCTTAACTGGGGCCGTGGATTAGGGTTTTTGTACATCACATTAGCGTAATCGGGCTCCCAACTGGGTTCCAATGGTGGACTATCATACTAATATGTCTCCACATGTTCTGGTGACTCTGTGTAATATGCGGGTGGACTATCTACATGAGTAGAGTCAAAAATATTGGAGTTAGGGTCACTTTCTGTGATCAGGGGTGAAGAAGGCACTAAAGCCCTATTGAGCTTCTCTTCTGCAACAACATATTTGACTGAGATGACATTTGCTGGTGGGGATGGCTGCTGAGCTAAAATAGATTGTGGTCTCTGTTGAGCCTGATAAGGATAGTTCTGAGGAGGCCTATAGTAATGAGGTTGAGCATTGTACTGAACTTGATACCTACCTAGTTGTGGGTATGCTTGTGGGTAGCTCTATCATACAACTTGTTTGTTGTAGGGGCAGTCTTGAGCCGTGTGATTCGTGTATCGTCTCTCAATTGTGCCGTATTGGCCACTAGGATTGGCTTGTGGTTGTGTTGCATTGGGACACATGTTCGCCATATGATCACCACCACAGGTGTAACAACGCTTGTTTGTTGTTAAGCTACGCATCTGTTTACTAGAAACTCCTAGTTTCTGGGCCACTTTTTTTGCTAGGTCTTCTATTGAACTAGAGAGCTTAGAGGATGCTAGAGATGAACAATCTGAGTCCTTGTAGACTTTTGAGAGTTCCAACTCGTCTCCTAAGTTGTCCTCAATGTCTATACGAATTCTTACACATTGCTCTAGCGTTCGGGGTTCCTTCAAGTACACATAGGAGCGTAGTTTAGAGCTCAAGAGGTTGTCTAAAAACAATGACACTTGCTTGGCTTGTGAGGGTAACTCTTGCATCGGACATCTCTCCACATATTGTCTAAGTCTACGTCTTGACAGTCTAACTGTTTCCTGAGGGGTCTGTTTGAAGCTATGAATCAATGAAGACGTATCATGTCGGATTCCACTCTTAGAGAATTCTGTGATGAATGACTCTAACAAGTGATGAATGTCCCTAAATTGCCTTTGTTGCAATGGTTGGAACCAAGTTAAAGTCGTGTTCTTTAATGTTAGTCCAACTGCATTCTATTGCATAAACATGTCTTCTACTTGCTCTGCTCTTAGCACTTGCTTAAACTCCGCAACATGGGCATAGGGATCTCCTGTCCCATCAAAGTAGTTTTTCATGGACTTTACTAGCTGAATGGGTCTTACCACCCTGTGGTGTTCACGTGGTCTAGGTAGAGGAAAATCATCTCTACCACCTGACATTCTAGGTTCCCTTTGTCTTTCCATTCTATCGGTGTCCATGGTGGTCCTATCTCTCCCTATGGGATGAGTGAAACTTATTTCAGGTCCTATCTCTCCCTAGGTTCTTCTCTCTGCGAGTACCATGGGATGAGGATGTTCCAGCACCTTGACGGCTTGTGTTTACATTTTCTCAAGATGGAGGGAATACTAAATCACCTCTCCATGTGTAGGTATTTCTCGCATGGTCTGGTACTACAAATACGTGTTCTGAAGTCTGATCCAGGTATACAACCTTTCAAGGAGTATTTGGGTCCTTGAATTCGTAAATCATGATGGAGCCTACCTCACTAGGTTGTTCCATTCTATACCTCCAAAATGCTTCATCAGTTTCCTTATTCAAGAACAATTCTATGCTTCTGTTGTCCTGAGGGATCCATTTTGGGATTAGTACTCTTGTCAGTACAGATTTCCCTATAAGTGTCTTCGGTTCTTCTCCTGCTGGTTCTTTTCCTTGGCTTCTCACTTTCGTATCTGGCTGAACTACACCAAACTCATTGGTATGATTTGGTTGAGTACTTATGATGTACATTGTTCCTTCTTTGTCTATGTATGTGTCTCTCTCAAATTTCACCACTGGACGTTCCAATCCAATGGGTTGATCAGGATTGAGCACTTGCACCACTGATCTTCGCAAAGCATCCTCATAGATGCGAGCACCTAAGTGGTTGGTTTGGACATATTCTAATTGGGTTCTATAGGGTCCTTCAGGTCTTTCTAAATATGCTATGTTCAACCCTCCTTCTGGTCTTTCCGTGCTAAAAGCGATTTTTGATTCACTGGTATCTGAGCTCAACTCGTAAGGATAACTATTCAATTGCTGAGCCCATGAACGTGTAGTAGTTCCTACACTTGCTTCTCATGATCTAAGGCTTCTTCGGTCTGACTTACCTATATGCTTGCCCGATCTAAGGTTCATGAATTTACTTCCTGGCACTCTCTTATCGTCAATGTCTCTTTGTTCTTTGTCGCTTCTTTCTTTTTAAATTCCTTTAAGTTCTTGTCTCATCTTACTGTATGCGTGAGGAATCGACTTTCCGTTGTACTTTTGAGTTCTCGTTCCATCAGACTTTAATTCTTTCCTTTAGGTTTTCATATCGGCCACTTTTACCTTAGTCTTGGACTTGAGAAATTTAATTCTCTTGAACTTGATGCATTCGTATCGTCGTTTTAATTTAATCCACAATGCTACCATTTAGCCTAAGCTAATAATTGATTGAGGGGGTTGAGTATTCTTCCAAACTCGAGTCAGCTGCTTTGATTGCTCTGATGCCCAAGAAGAGGCACTTCCCAAGCCTTGCATTCTTCACTCCCTTGTGTCGCTTGCCCTTGATAGGCCTTGCTAGACCTGTAAAAATTCAATGTTTAGCCCACTTCTCAAATGGATGCTCAAGCACTTTAATATATACACCTTTTAGGTTCCTTCTCCTTGGCCCAATTTTTTCCAATGCCCCCTTTCTTTTCTTGTAAAGAGCTTTCTAACGAGCTATAAAGCTCAAAAAACGAAATTCGAATGAAGAAGATATGAGCTCAAAAAGAACTCCTCCTATCCTATTGAAGTATTTCGATGCCAATGCACCACAGTGCGCTCTCCTTCTCGAGAGCTCCACGACGATATGCTCGGAGTAGAAAACCGAGCCCCTGAGGCTGCATAGAGTACTTCGCACAGATGTTGTACAATACATAGAAAACACAGTACACAGAGGAGCACGAAGACATACTTCTTAGGTCTTACAAATGCGGTTGAACTTATAGTCTATGACTGACCAGGCCACTATATGTTTTATTAAAGAACTTATACAAGGAAGTGTCCGGTGGCCATTTGGCCTTTCACATGACGGTAACAATCTCCCATTATAGGCTAACATGGCCAAAGTAACTATGGGAGAAAAATAAAGAATGATAAAGAATACCTGAGTGAAAGTATACAAACTATACCTCCCACCTGATGGGCATGTTACACAGTATACAAGTGACTGTGTAAGATCAAGAATCAAGTAACCCCCATCAAGTGACAACAGTGTCGAAAGCTATCCTGTGGTAGAGCTGTAGTCAAAACATCTACAACATTATCTCGAGTGTGAACCTTCCCAAGAATAATGCACTCAATGGCTAAGCAATCTCTAATAAAGTGATACCTCACCTCAATGTGCTTGGTCTTTTCATGATAGACCGCATTCTTAGCCAAAGCAATGGCACTCTGACTATCACTGAGCAAGCGAGGTATATGTTGAGGTAAACCCATATCGCAAGCAAGACGAGAAAGCCACAATGCTTCCTTACATGCCTCACTTGCTGCAACATACTCTGCTTTTGTGGTGGAAATAGTTGTACATTCTTGAAGACGAGATCTCCAAGAGATAGCACCTCCAGCGAAATGAAAAATGTACCCTGATGTAGACTTACGATTGTCTACACAACCAGCATAATCAGAATCTGTATAACCAATAATGGATGCTTTCCCTCTACCTAAGCATAGACACTTGTCCTTAGTGCCACTCAGATATCTCAAAATCATCTTGACCGCTTCCCAATGTTTCTTGCCAGGATTAGACATATATCTGCTCACAACTCCCACTACAAATGCAATGTCTAGTCTCGTAGCTACCATAGCATACATGAGACTACCAACAACAAACTAATAGGGAGTTTTGATCATGAATTCCTTTTCCTCAACTGATTTGGGGCAATCATCCTTGCTCAATTTCACATATGTGGGTAAAGGCGTACTCAATGCCTTTCCAACTTGCATATTGAACCGGTGAAGTCCTTTGGATATGTACTCACTTTGAGACAAGTATATGCATCTTTTACTCCTATCACAAGTAATGCTCATGCCAAGAATATGTTTGGCATCCCCCAAATCCTTCATATCACATGTCTGACTCAATTTCTTTTTGAGAACTGACAAATCATAAGAGGACTTCCCAACAATTAACATATCATCGACATAAAGTATGAAGCATATCAAGCTGCCATCTGAGCATCTCTTTGTGTAGAGACAATGATCCTCATTACTTCGAGAATAGCCTTGATATTTCATAAAAGCATCAAACTTTTGGTACCATTGTCTAGGGGACTGTTTAAGTCCAAACAAGCTCTTCTTAAGCTTACAAACTAGAGTTTCCTTGCCAAAAACTACATAACCCTTTGGTTGTTCCATATAAATCTCATCTGTAAGATCTCTGTGCAAGAAAGCAATTTTCACATCCATTTGGACTAGCTCTAAGCCCTTAATTGCAACGAATCCAAGCAACATGTGCAAGGTAGTCATCTTGACCACTAAAGAGAAGATTTCCTCGAAATCAACACCATGTTGTTGCTTAAAACCCTTTGAAACGAGTCATGCTTTATACTTTGGAGAAGCACTATCTGATGTGAATTTTAGCTTATATACCCATTTACATGGTAAAGCTTATTTGGCCTTTCGAAAAGTTATTAAATCCCAAGTACCATTCTTGTGAATAGAATCCAACTCACTCTCCATGGCCGCTCCCACTTGACATGATCCTTTGTCTGCATAGCCTCTTTGTAGCAAGAAGGTTCACCGACATCTCTTAGCATAACAAAATCTAAACCTGGAACATATCTATCAGGTGGATGTGAGACACTTGCAGAACGTCTCAATGTTTGCTGAACATAAACATGTGCAAACTGATCTGAATGGACATTCTCTTGAACATCCCTATGTGCAACATTTTTATGCATGCTAACCGGAGTACTGGTATCCTCAAACACCAGTCTTCTCACTTCAACCTCCTTAATGGGTTGTTTATGCATCTTGGACTCATTGAAAATGACATCACTACTTCTGATCACTGTCTGTGTTTCAGGATCCCATAAGCGATATCCAAATTGTCCTTCTTGACCATATCCAAGGAAAATGCATTTCTTTGACTTATGATCCAACTTTTGTCTAAGATTCTTGGGCATATGAACAAATGCTTCACACCCAAAAACTCGAAGATGATCATAATATGGTGGTTTCCCTGTCCACAACTCTTCTTCCACTTTCAGACCTTTGGCAGTACTAGGTGAAAGGTTAATCACAACAATCAATACTACTTTTGCCCAAAAGCCTTGTGAGAGGTTTGCATGATGCAACATAGAGACTACTCTATCTTGAATAGTTCTATTCATCCTCTCACCTACACCATTCTGTATTGGGGTATAAGGAGCTGTAAACTCTCTACGAATCCCTCTAGACTGACAGAATTCATGTGAGGCATACTCACCCCCGTTATCCGAATGTAAAGCCTTAAGCTTAGTTCGTTTTTCAGTCTCAACTGAGGCAAGCCATTTTCTGAAAGTGGGGAATACCTCATCCTTCGATTTGATAGGATAAACCCAAACTTTTCTAGTAGCATCATCTATGAAAGTGACAAAGTAGAGAGAACAACCTAAGGACCTAGTGGGCATAGGACCACACACATCTGTATGAATGAGATCTAAAGGCTGAATTGAAGAGTCAATGTGCGTTCTATGCACATTTTTGGTTTGCTTTCCATATTGACAATGCTCACAAAATGAAAATCCAGAGAAAGATAACACATGTAAGTAGCCAAAACGAGAAAGATTTTCCATTCCACTATGAGATATATGGCCCAAACGACCATGCCAAATACAAGCCATAGGCTGTTCAGTAACAACCAACAAGCATTCTTTCTATTATACAAATAAAGGATAAAGTGAGCCAACTTTGCTTCCTTTTGCAATAACCATATTGCCCTTTGATATGCGAAAGGAATGAGCATAGAAGACCACCTTGTAACCAAGGTCATCAAGTTGACCAACTAACATCAAACTGCATGATAACTGAGGTACATGGCGTACATTATGCATAGTAAATTTTGAACCATCAATGAACTGCACAACCACATCTCCAATCCCCACAACATCACACTGGTGGTGTCACATGGAAAGAAGCACCAGAATCTAGCAGCCAGGTGTGGGAAAGAGAATCAACCATAAGTACCTCAGATGGCACAGTGCTATCAAGTGTCAACACGTCAGCATCATAAAAAATAACATAAATTTCTTCAATCTTCAAAGTCGAAGTAGATGGTGTAGGTCACTGTTTAACATGCCCATCAACATTCTGTCCTTTACCTTTAGCATTCTTTAATGCATAACAGTCTTTCTTCATATGTCCTTTCTTATGACAATAATAGCATTTGATATCCCTCTTCCTTGATTTACTTCTACTCTTATTCCCTTGACCATTCTTTTCCTTGTCCTTGGTCCTACCACATTGTTGATTCTTTCCTTGGTAAGAATCATGAACATTGTATGCATCTCCACTCTGAGTGCCAACCATAGATTTTCTATGAATCTCCTCACTCAAGAGTGCTCCACATATGTCATCATAGACAAGTTTACCACCAGGTGCACTATTGTTAATAGCTGTGCAAAATGTATCCCATGATGATGGCAGGGTGCATAATAGCAATACTGCTTTCATTTCGTTATCCATATCCATGTTTTGAGCCTGTAACTGGGAGAATATAGCATCAAACTCATTTAGATGAGCAGCAACACTATCTATATCCTTCATGCGAAGGTCATATAATTTTCTCATCAGATACACTTTATTTGATGCCATCTCTTTTTCATATGTATTGCATAACTTCTTCCAAAGCTCCTCTGCACTTTCACAGTCTAATACTGTAAAGTAAACATTATCTGCTAGGTGCAAGTGAATAGTAGACCTGGCCTGTTGCTCTAGCACAATGGTAAGTACCACGTTAAGAAGCTCCACCTCCTTAATGTCAATCCGCGGAAGAGATAGGAGTGATATGAAGATCGTGAATGTGAAATGTAGTGAGAGTGAAGGTGAGAAGCACAGAGATGCACACACACATACACACACATGTAAGAGACAAGCAAGACACAATGGAAGGTAGGTAAATAGACTCTATTCTCAAGATCTCAATTACAAGCTCAAGCTCACTCTAGCTCATACAAGTCTACACTAGCTAACCTCAATAATGAGCTCTCTACCTCTATTTATAGTTTTTAGACTAGTTTTGACTGGTTTCACATCTAGTGACTGGCATAGTTAAAAAATAGGTTCTAGGTGCTATTTGAAAGGGTAAACAAGGTCTAAAAATAACCAAAATTGGTACGCTCGTTCTACCTAAACTCCTCAAGCTCGAGGACTCCTCGGCTTGCACAAAATGGAGCTAGAAATTACAAAATGGGTTTTTCTATGTTACATATGGTACAAAAGTGATGAAAATCACTATTTAGTATTTGAAAAAGTGTTTTAAAACATATTTGTTTGAAAAATAATCCGCTTGGCTCCCCACTACTTCCTTGTGCTCTGTCTTCATATACTTCCGCGTCATCTGTGCCTCTGGCTACTGCCAACACCCCCCTCCCTCTCGCTTCTATCGTCCTCGATAGAACCTTGTTGTGGGGTCTGTTGGATATAATTATGTAGTAGGTCATGAGCGAGGGTGTGCTCTGCAATGAGGATACCTCTTGCAAGATTTGCTTCGAGTTTTTCCCAATCGTTGGGTTGAGGTTCCTCTGGTGGCGAGAGTCTATAGTGCGTGGAGTATACCATTTGTTCACAGGCAAATAATTGGAGTAGGTGTGTGGGCCTGTTGATGAACACCTCTGAATGGTATTCCCAAAAACGAGTAGTAAACATTTCTTCAAAGGTCATTTTATAGCATGCCAGTAGATATTTGATGCGACAGTGCCAGGCATAACACACCCGGAGTGATGGTGTCCTGCTCATATCATATGCTAAATCTTGATTGCCACGCTCGAATCCCGGGGTGTTCACGTGTGGTGCCTTGACGCGACCGAAGACTTTGAATACTATCTGCATCATGTCAAAGATTTTGATAGTCATATGTGCTGCTACATCATCCATTCGTCGTAAGGGAGGGAGCCAGTGGTGAATTGTTGCCATCATATAGCCTACCATGGGTGGTCCAATGGGTGGTGTGAAATACGGGTAGTTGAGCCAGTCTTGGCAATGCTTGTTGTTCTGTACTTTGATTGCAAAGGCCTTCCAGGAGTGGCGATGTGGCATTGGTCCCCAACATGGGTTATACTTTAAATGGAGTGGTGCCTTGGCCCATGTGCCCATCATTTCTGGATATTCCTATAATAAGTCTTGGCGCCAAGTTGGTTGATATATTTCTCCGCTCTCCACATCTGGTGGCAAATCATCACGCTCAAACTGAGTTGCATGAGAGGGTTTCTTGCCTGTTTCCTTTTCGATGGCCAACTGATATTCTGCCATTAACATAAAATATGGTTTGTATTGTAGCTCATGCCTAGATATATACTTGTGAGGGGCCAAGTGAGCGAAATAAGGGGATTGTAAAATATTCTCTTCGATCATAGCCATTGCGTGCAACTGAGCTTCCACATGTGCTCAGTGGGTCTTGCCAAGCTCTTCTACAGTCTTCATCCATGCAGGAGTAGGGAGTTCAAATTGGTCTGGCCCTCGGTTGTGATGCGTCCACCTCGGATGGGTTGGGTTTCATAGGCTTCTTCAAAAGTGTCCTCCACTAGGATAGTCACTATTTCTTCATCTGTTGGTAGTTTCAGTGGGGAATCTGGCCTAGGGGGTGCTTCATATGCTGCTATCTGTGTTTGAAGAGTCAATATATGGGCCCATAAGGCATTGCATTCCTCTATGATCTCAAGAGATGTGGCTGCAGGAGTTGGTGGTGCTTGTTGTACAGGTGCTTGTAATTGTAATATTTTGTGTTCCTCTTTGAGCTTTTGGTATTCCTCATTCATACTATCATACTCCTCCAGTAGTTTGACATGATCTTCCAATAGTATCTTCATGGATTCAGAGGGGACAACTTTGATACGGCTGGGACTCAAGGGTTCGTCCGGTTGATCTAGAGCAGCTTCAAGGTCCTCTCGATTTTGTTCCTGCAAGCATTGATTCTCTTCTTTAGCTACTGCTAGGTGGCATTTGAGTAGACCCATGTTTCTAGTGAGCGTCCCATTGTGGATGGTTTGAGTCCTTAACAAATTATCGATATCTATAATGGCCTCTTTTGTCGTCTGTTCACTTTCGAGTTCAAGTTTGTGGTAGGCCTGACATAGCTCTTGGTAGCATGTGTTAAGGGAGGCATTCTCGATTGATAAAGAATTGAGTTGCGACTGTAAGTCGTTCGTGGTCTGCTGCAGCGTCTGGTAACTGGTGCCTAGAGATGTGAATTCATCTCTTACTTGTGTCATACACACGAACATTTGATGCAATGTAGTGTCGATTGTGGGTGATAATATTAATGGCGGGGTGAGAGAAGATGCTATGGGTGTGGGTGTTGATGCAAGGGGACGGGGAAATAGGGATGGAAAAGTGGATGCAGTGGTGACAGTGGAGAAATGTGATGTGCCTAAATGTGGTGGTGAAATGGATGAGGTGAGTGGTGGTGCCATGGGTGGTGATATGTCCATGTCACTGGGCGTGGTGTCAAGTGCGGTGACCGTGAATAGTGGAGTGACAGTGGGTGCGTGAGTGGGTGTGAAAACATGATTTATAAAGGTTGCGGAATAATTTACAAATGGGTTTTCTTGTACTGCTTGGTGGAAAGGGGAAAGAGGAAATACAGTGGGTCGGGGAGGTGAGACGGGGGAGAAGGTCAATGGAGGTGGAAATGGGAATAGGGGACTTGGAGGGGTGGGGAAGGAAGGGAAGGATGGATGGAGAAATGGACTTGATAGAAGGGTGGATGTTCGAGGAGGTAAGCTAGGTTGTGTAGGTGTGAAAGGGTGAGAGGAATTGAGGCGACAAAGGCTTTTGCTACCGCACTATTGAAGGATGTGGATGATCTAGGGGAGGCAGGGTGTATGGGAGAGACTGGAGGGACGAGAGGTGAAAGAGGAGCTGTTGGTGTGGTGGGTACTTGGACAACAGTGGTGGTATGTACAATAGAAGTGTGGGGTGGGGAGTCGATGACGATCGTTTCTTCTACCAAAGATCCTTCAGGAATGAGGTGGGCTTCCCGGGACTATTGTGATGACTAGCCATCGATTGGCACATGAATATATTGACCAGATTTTGATAGCAATCGAATTCGGCATGGGTCAAACTGTGGTAGAGGATTTCATTGCAAATAGCGCAATGCTTCATTAGTGCCTACTGACTTGACCAATTCTCTGAATCCTTGAATGTAGGCTTCTTCAAAGCCTCCTGTGGCAAAATCCTATTCTACAAGCACTTGGGTTTCTTCTTCCGATAGCTTTTTACGTGCCCAAACTGCTTCCATGGTGCCGTATAACTTCTTGATTGCCAATGTGTAGGGTGCTGCTTCAAATGTTTCATCTTCATGCGTGCTTGTGTCACCCTGGGTGTCAGTTTGCTGTTCCTGTGTGTTAGTCTGTACATGCTCTTGACAGTCATGACTGGCTGGCTGGCTTCATCATCTCCATCTTCATCATCAGTCTCTATCCTTTTTGCTTCAAAGCTGGAGACTACTTGCCCTTGTGGTTGATCAGGGGGAGTTGTAGGGTAACTTGGTCGTTCATATTCCTGAGAGAAAAATTGTCCTTCTGAAAATTGAATTCGTTTGAAAAAGCATGTGACATTTCAAAATCGAACGTGGTATTCATTGGTTTTGCATCCAGATTAGGTATCGAAAAAGTAAACGCTTTTGCACTGATGGTGGTGGGAATTTCTGCTGCTGTATTTGTGGGTTCCTGAACTGAGGTTGCATGGGAGGTTACTAAACAGGTAGTGCCTTCTGTGATGACAGGTCATGACAGTCGTATGCGAATGGGTTGTATCGGTGCAGGGGGTTCCGTAGGAGATTGTTCTGGAGAGGGTTGAGGTGACAGGGACTCTAGAACTTGTAGGCATGGGATAGAGCCTCTCATGCACTTGCCTGCACGTCCCTTGCTAGCTTTTATGGCTTTCTTGGTAGTTCCTTTGAATGCTTCCAATTCTACACTTGTCATCGCACGCTCTATAGGCAAGTCGTATGCCAAACACATATAAACAATTCTCGTGAGACCGCAACATCCATGGATGACTTTTTTCCTTTCCCATCTCTGCTACGCTAAGTACAACTGATCAATGATCCAAGTCGCGAGATCTATTATTTGGGGCCCAATACAAGCTAAATACAATCCAAACCAAATATGCTTGTGAGGCATAGTAAAATGATCCTGAGCGGAGAATGCAAAGTATTGCATATAGATACGTAATGGCTTAGATAGCTCAGGTGTGATGGCCGAAATGTCTTCCCATTTGATAACATCACCATGCTTCATCAGCTCTGGAATCAGCCTTTCTCGCTCTGTCGGCGTGTGAGTTCCGTGGATCTTAATCGCAGCCCGAATCAAATCCTTTGAAAGATAGCACTTTTTGAAAGGGGGTCATTTACTAAAGATGGTACAATAAAAGTGCCCGGCAAGTCCTTGTTCTCGGAGGTTGTCAGAGTGGTCGTTAGGTAGTAACATCTATAAAAATCCGGTTTGGGCAGTGGATCACTGAAGTATTCTATAAAACCTTCTCTAGCCCAAACGTGCTTTAAGTCTTCCGTGTTTTGGAGCAGTTCAAATTCTTTGGAGAAGAACTGATACTTGCCCCATTTACTACTATCAAAGGTCAATATGGCATCAAAAATGAAGTCTCCATCTGCCAAATGTTGTGCTAAACCTTGGAACCAATGTGAATTACGATGAACTTTTTCAGTATATCCCTTGGGAGGGTCATCAATCGGCATAGATCTTGGGAATCCTTGAAATTCAGGTGGTTGTACCGTGGGATGTGGTTCGGCTAGCAATTCACCAAAATTGATCACAAGTACACTAGGGCCAGCTTCAGATGGTCCTTCTGTCTGCATGATGAATGATGTGAGTGTGGAGAAGATGTGCTACAAAAGATTAGCACATTAGTATGGAAATTAATCATGATCATATTAAAGTGAGACCTCAATCCCTTTCCATAACCGATGTGTAACCCGTGTAGCCGTGTATGCTTTAGATAGTGCATACATTGCTTGATGAGGTTTTAGTACAAGTGATGTTGGGTTGGTGGAGATGAGTTTATATAAAGTTCAGTTCTGAGTGAATTATTACAAGGGAGTTGGTTATTCGGGATGGGAGTAATGTTAGACAACGGTTCATGAGGAGACATCTAGATACGTCTCGGTATCCATTTCCTAAGGGTTGGTGAGAGGGTGGTATGTTTCTGGTGAGGGACAAAAGGTGATATTGGATGTGGTGGTATTGACGGGTGAAGAGATTTCTGAAGGGTATATATTACAAGGCTGGACTGTTGAGCTATAATACACTGTTTGGGTACCCAAATCTGCATGGGTGTGGGTCGATTTGTGAGGTACTTCTTGGCGATCCAGATCTGTCGACTGTTCGTACTTGTAGAAGAAGGTTGAGAGGATGTGGAATATTGCCTCTGCTTCTGCTGAAACTTCATCTTGTCATAGTTTGCGCTGTGGAAATCTGTCAGTGCTTTCTATCCTTTTGGCACCATATTTGTCTCGTGCCACTTGCTCGGTTCTACTGATACTGCTTCTTTCTTTGTGTTATCTGATATTGTCATTGGTCTGGGTTCCTCCGTTGTGGTTGACTCCTTTGTGGTTGAGGTTAACAGGTCGGATGGACACTCTGCTTTGGAAAAGAAGGGAGGTCCAACACTTGCGAAACTTTCCCATTAGGAAGTGCTTCATTTTGTATCAAAAATCTAGGCTGGTCCGCAGTAAGTGTGGAAGGATGGGCACCACAGGGTATAGTGCCCATTTGGCTACTGATGCAGTCCACCTGATCACTGATGCAACCCACCTCACGTTGCTGGGAGGTTCGAGAAAGGTCTCCTGACCATCTTCTGTCTGGCAACTATCCATCGCCAAGCTCTCATGGGTTGACTTTTGGAAGGAGCCTGCTTAGCCGAGGGATCTGACCAAAGATCTTTCGATCCTCCATTGCATGCTGTTCATATGGTCTAGGGTTACATACCTCAGGCGAAGTGTTGTTCCGAAAGTCAAGCAGTATCACTCGTTGCTGATCTAAGGTTCCAATGTGTAATGAGCCTTGTGTAAGATTTAGGTCCACTGAGTGACCGTATAGCCAATCTTGGCCAAGGATTTTGGGTTCTATCATGTTGTCATCATGGCACACTAGTAGCTTCACTGTCATAGTGAGATCGTGTATGAGGATAGGAAGGTCCACCTCACCCATGCAAGGGGTTTCCATGCCTCCTAGCCCTATGAGGTATGCCTCAATCGGCCACATTTCTATTTCTGAGTCCTGATAGTGGGACCATCTAATCACACTAGTCACAACACCTGAATCAATTAAAGCCCTGAGCTCATGGCAAGGGTTGCCATGCTCTAGCCTGACTATAATGAATGGTCTCCTATCCACTATGCTAGGATGACTACTTGACTTTGCTTGATACATCGCCATGGGGTATCTGAGTGTTGTTTTCACATGGTTATAATGTTCTCTCCCTAGTCCTTGTCTTCTTAACTTCATGAGCTTATTGCGTTCTATAGCTTCTACCTGAGCTTCAGCTGGTATTCTATTTTCTTCCTCCTTACGATTCTTTGCCAACGTGAGTCATCTAAGCATATCCTCAGTAAGAGGTTCCTGATAAAGCTTAACTCTATAGCCGCTAATGTAATTAGGCATTATGTCTCCTTCTAGGCTGGCTAATTGTACTGCTCCACTTGTCGAGAGTGTGTTAATGATCATAGGTCCATAACCTCAGTTTTCAAATTTCCGTGCATGTTGTTTCAACATATACACTAGGACTAAATCTCCTTCTTTTAAGCCTTTATCTTTCATATGTGCATCAAAATAGGCTTTCTGTAACTTCTTTGCTGCATATATACCTGCTATTGCTTTCAACCTGGTTTCTCCTAATCGTTCCAAGTCCATTATCCTTTATGATAATTCATGGCCCGTCCACTGATGTTCTTGTGCTACCTTAAGGGTCGGAATCAAGAAGTCCAAAGGAAGCACAACATTTTGACCAAAAACCATATGAAAGGGAGTTGCATTGAGTACGGTCTTGTATGCCACTCGTTATACCCAAACAACGTGATGTAACTGTTTGTCCCAATCTAAACGTTTGTTGTTCACGAGTTTTGTCAGTACATTACAAAGGATCTTGTTAGTACTTTCTGCTTGACCATTGGCCTGAGGATGATATGGTGCGGATTTCATGTGAATCACCATAAAATCCTGTAACAAATATTCAATGACTTGGTTTAGAAAGTGAGTTCCTCGATCGCTCACTAACTCTATAGGTAGTCCATATCTTGTAAAGACAGTTTGAAATAAGAATTTTGCACTCGTGTGTGCATAATTATTTTTTGTGGCCTTGGCCTCTACACATTTGGTAAGATAATACGTGGAAACTATGATGTATTCGGCATGAGTACCTTTTGCAGGGGGGTTAATGGGTCCTACAAAGTCTATACCCCACTTAGAAAATGCACGTCCTCCCATCATGGATTTCAATGGCATTTCATCTCTGCGGGTAGGAAATTGAGTACTCTGGCCCACATCACATCTCTTAACATAGGTATGTGCATCCATATGAAGAGTGGGCCACCATAGTCTTGCAAAGAGGATGGCTTTTATGATCCTATCGGGGCCAAAATGACCTCCTGCAACACCTTGGTGTGCAGTCTCTAGTATGCTCAAATAATCGCTTTCATGAACACATTGTCTTAGGTATCTATCTCATCCTCGTTTGTATAGATTGTCACCAATAAGTGAATAGTTTTGAGCTTCTTTCTCTAGACCTCGTTGTCGTGCTAAGGTCATTTCTTGAGGGAATGTTTTCGTCCTCAAGTACGTCACTAAGGGTTCAATCCATTCTAGTGTGAGAGACATGTGAGATAATGTAGCATGTTCTACTGGTGGTCTTTCACAACAAACAGGGCATTCTCTACACCACTTGTAGACATCTGCTTCCATAGAAGGCCAATATAGTCATTGTCTATGCAGAGTCTACAATGTATGATGTTTGGAATGATGTTTCTTTAATGCACCTACATGTTCTAATTGCAACCAATTCGCATGTTTTGATTCATCTACACAACAAGCAAGAACCTTTTGATTATCCTTTTTATATATACTTGTTGCTATCATTTGATATCTTTGGGACTTAATGATTTCTCCTTCTTTGATCCTTATCCTAGGATTCTTGGGTCCATATGTGAGAATAGGGACTTCTTTAACGTTAGTCCAAATGCATTCTATTGCGTAAACATGTCTTCTACTTGCTTTGCTCTTAGCACTTGCTTAAACTCCACAACATGGGCATAGGGATCTCTTGTCCCATCAAAGTAGTTTTTCATGGAATTTACTAGCTGAATGGGTCTTAGCACCCTGTGGTGTTCACGTGGTCTAGGTAGAGGAAAATCATCTCTACCACCTGGCATTCTAGGTTCCCTTTGTCTTTCCATTCTATCGATGTCCATGGTGGTCCTATCTCTCCCTATGGGATGAGTGAAACTTATTTCAGGTCTCTCTTTGTTCTTCTCTCTTCGAGTACCATGGGATGAGGATGTTCCAGCACCTTGACGGCTTGTGTCTACATTTGCTCAAGATGGAGGGAATACTAAATCACCTCTCCATGTGTAGGTATTTCTCGCATGGTCTGGTACTACAAATACTCGTTCTGAAGTCTGATCCAGGTATACAACCTTTCCAGGAGTATTTGGGTCCTTGAATTCGTAAATCATGATGGTGCCTACCTCACTAGGTTGTTCCATTCTGTACCTCCAAAATGCTTTATCAGTTTCCTTATTCAAGATCAATTCTATGCTTTTGTTGTCATGACGGATCCATTTTGGGACTATGATGGAGAGTGTTAATCTCCAAAAGAACAAGCTACTCTTGAAGTTAGAGAACCTTTATATCAAGAGTAACTCAAAACCTTCATAAATTTGGAGGATTAATGATCAGTTACCAAAATCTTGAACAAATTGTGAAGAAGATGACTACACAGAAAGTCTGCTGCACATAACTCTCTCATTGACTTATCAAATGTGTAAAGTTTTTTATAAAATTTGCACAAGGTGTCGCCTATAGTTTGCGCACCTTCTCCAAGTTAAATCATTTCAAAAGACTTAGTAGATCTTGAGAAATGATCTCATCAAGTTACCTATGTCTAAAATTGTTCTTCTGAGAAGTCAATTCAGACACCTATAACTTCTAACACTTGATTCTCTCAAATTAGAACCCGTTTATACAAATGCTTTTAGCCAGAGGTAGCTTACCTTCTAACTTAAAGAATGAGTGCTTGCTTGCTCAAAACGTTACACTGTGGAAGGAGGACTGACCAAAACATTAGCATCAAATTTTGTGCCTCCTGCAACTTGTCTTCTTTCCATTTACACATGTAAATGTTCCTACACTCAACTCTCTCAGCCTGACCACAATTAGAAGCTAGAAATTTGTACAGAGGTCAATCAACTATAGAATTAGACTTGTACAAAATCATTTCGCAAAAGATTCAACACAGAAGGAGAATACTCAGAAAGATCGGGTGCAACATTTCTTCTTGATTTTCGGAAAATTTACATATGAGTGATGAGAGAGATCCTATTCACTTCTAAAGTGTCTAATGACATCTAATTCTCCTCAAGACTTGTTCTTACACATTCTCTCCTATTTGCCCCGACATTTTCTTTCTATATATAGGCAAATATTTACAAGCTCATGACCATACAAAAGTATAAGATGAACTGACTCTAAATTAATGTACATATGTATATACATCTTCATCTTCTGGATATGCACTTCCTTTATGCTTCATAACTTGATCTTTTCTTCAGTCCTTGACTTCCAAACCTTCATCAAAACTTCAATTGTTGATTGCCCTGCACCAACAGATTAGTACTCTTGTGAGTACAGATTTCCCTCTAAGTGTCTTAGGTTCTTCTCCTGCTGGTTCTTTTCCTTGGGTTCTCGCTTTCGTATCTGGCTGAACTACACCAAACTCATTGGTATGATTTGGTTGAGTACTTATGATGTACATTGTTCCTTCTTTGTCTATGTATGTGTCTCTCTCAAATTTCACCATTGGACATTCCAATGCAATGGGTTGATCAGGATTGAGCACTTGCACCACTGATCTTCGCAAACCATCCTCATAGATGCGAGCACCTAAGTGGTTGGTTCGGACATATTCTAATTGGGTTCTATAGGGTCCTTTAGGTCTTTCTAAATATGCTATGTTCAACACACCTTCTGGTCTTTCCATGCTAGAAGCCATTTTTGATTCACTGGTATCTGAGCTCAACTCGTAAGGATAACTATTCAATTGCTGAGCCCACAAACATGAAGTAGTTCCTACACTTGCTTCTGATGATCTAAGGCTTCGTCAGTCTGACTTACCTATATGCTTGCCCAATCTAAGGTTCATGAATTTACTTCCTGACACTCTCTGATTGTCAACGCCTCTTTGTTCTTTGTCGCTTGTTTCTTTTTAAATTCCTTTAAGTTCTTGTCTCATCTTACTGTATGCATCAGGAATCGACTCTCTGTTGTTCTGTCAGACTTTAATTCTTTCCTTTAGGTTTTTGTATCATACACTTTTACCTTAGTCTTGGACTTGAGAAGTTTAAATCTCTTGAACTTGATGCGTTCCTATCGTTGTTCTAATTTAATCCACAATGCCACCGTTTAGCCTAAGCTAATAATTGACTGAGGGGGTTGAGTATTCTTCCAACCTCGAGTCAGCTGCTTTGATTGCTCTGATGCCCAAGAAGTGGCACTTCCCAAGCCTTGCATTCTTCATTGCCTTGTGTTGCTTGCCCTTGATAGCCCTTGCTAGACCTGTAAAAATTCAATGTTTAGACCACTTCTCAAATGGATGCTCAAACAATTTAATATATACACCTTTTAGGTTCTTTCTCCTTGGCCCAAATTTTTCCAATGGCCCCTTTCTTTTCTAGTCCCACAGATGGTCAACCGTAGTGAGCATAAATCTGCTAATTCTGCACAATCAATCATAGACAACAAGAAAACAGAAAGCAGAAATTGTTTTGCAAGCATTGTAAAGCAAATGATCATGTCATAAAGAATTGTCCAAAACTGGCTGCAAAAGAGGCAAAGAAAAAAGAGATTGGAATGGGTATTGCATAGGCCTCTATATCAAAAATAGAGTCTGCTAATCTAGTGCAGAATGAAGAATGGATGTTTACTATTGTTTGTAGTTCTGACACATCTTCTCCCGAATAGTGTATGTCTACAGTAGACTCACATGTTTGATACTTTGATAGTGGGGCAACCAAACATATTATCTCGCACTCTAGTTTATTCACTTCACTCCAGCTTGCCTCTATAGGGAATACTATCACATGCACCAACAACTCCTCCTATCCTATTGAAGTATTTCAATGCTGATGCACCATAATGCGCTCTCCTTCTTGAGAGCTCCACGACGATATGATCGAAGTAGAAAACCGAGCTCCTGAGGCTGCACACAGTACTTCGCACAGATGCTGTAGAATACACAGAAAATGCAATACACAGAGGAGCACGAAGATAGACTCCTTAGGTGTTACAAATGCGGTCAAACTTATAGTCTATGACTCACCAGGCCACTATATGTTTTATTAAAGAAGTTATACAAGGAAGTGTCTGGTGGCCATTTGGCCTTTCACATGGACACTAACGGTAACAATCTCCCACTAAAGGCCAACATGGCCAAAGTAACTATGGGAGAAAAATAAACAATGATAAAGAATACCTGAGTGAAAGTATACAAACTATATCTCCCACCTCATGGGCATGTTACACAATATACAAGTGACTGTGTAAGATCAAGAATCAAGTAACCCCCATCAACTGACAACAATGTCGAAAGCTATCCTATGGTAGAGCTTTAGTCAAAGCATCTGCAGCATTATCTCGAGTGTCAACCTTCTCAAGAATAATGCACTCAATGGCTAAGAAATCTCTAATAAAGTGATACCTCACCTCAATGTGCTTGGTCTTTGCATGATAGACCAGATTCTTAGCCAAAGCAATGGTACTCTAACTATCACTGAGTAAGCGAGGTATATGCTGAGGTAAACACATATCACAAGCAAGGAGAGAAAGCCACAATGCTTCCTTACATGCCTCACTTGCTGCAACATACTCTGCTTTTGTGGTGGAAACAGCTGTACATTCTTGAAGATGAGATCTCCAAGAGATAGCACCTCCAGCAAAATGAAAAATGTACCCTGATGTAGACTTACAATTGTCTACACAACCAGCATAATCAGAATCTATGTAACCAAAAATGGATGCTTTCCCTCTACCTAAGCATAGCCACTTGTCCTTAGTGCCACTCATATATCTCAAAATCATCTTGACCGCTTCCCAATGTTTCTTGCCAGGATTAGACATATATCAGCTCACAACTCCCACTGCAAATGCAATGTCTGGTCTCATAGCTACCATAGCATACATGAGACTGATACCTGGGAATTTTGGTCATGAATTCCTTTTCCTCATCTGATTTGGGGCAATCATCCTTGCTCAATTTCACATATGTGGGTAAAGGTGTACGCAATGCCTTTCGACCTTGCATATTGAACTGGTGAAGTACTTTGGATATGTACTCACTTTGAGACAAGTATATGCATCTTTTACTCCTATCACGAGTAATGCACATGCCAAGAATATGTTTGGCGTCTCCCAAATCCTTCATATCAAATGTCTGACTCGATTTCTTTTTGAGAACTGACAAATCATAAGAGGACTTCCCAGCAATTAACATATCATCAACATAAAGTATCAAGCATATCAAGCTGCCATCTGAGCATTTCTTTGTGTAGAGATAATGATCCTCATTACTTTGATAATAGCCTTGAGATTTCATAAAAGCATCAAACTTTTGGTACCATTGTCTAGGGGACTGTTTAAGTCCATACAAGCTCTTCTTAAGCTTAGAAACTAGACTTTCCTTTCCAGGAACTACATAACCCTTTGGATGTTCCATATAGATCTCATCCGTAATATCTCCATGCAAGAAAGCAGTTTTCACATCCAATTGGACTAGCTCTAAGTCCTCCATTGCAACGAATCCAAGCAAAATGTGCAAGGTAGTCATCTTGACCACTGGAGAGAAGATTTCCTCAAAATCAACACCATGTTGTTGCTTAAAACCCTATGCAACGAGTCGTGATTTATACTTTGGAGAAGCACTATCTGATGTGAATTTGAGCTTATATACCAATTTACATGGTAAAGCTTATTTGCTCTTTGGCAAAGTTACTAAATCCCAAGTACCATTCTTGTGAATAGAATCCAACTCACTCTCCATGGCACGCTCCCACTTGACATGATCCTTTGTCTGCATAGCCTCTTTGTAGCAAGAAGGCTCATTGGCATCTGTTAGCATAATAAAATCTAAACCTGGAACATATCTATCAGGTGGATGTGAGACACGTGCGGAAGATCTCATTGTTTGCTGAACAGGAACATGTGCAGACTGATCCGAATGGACATTCTCTTGAACATCCCTATGTGCATCATTTTTATGCATGCTAACCAGAGGATTAGTATCCTCAAACACTTCTCTTCTCACTTCAACCTCCTTAATGGGATGTTTATGCATCTTAGACGCATTGAAAATGACATCACTACTTCTGATCATTGTCCGTGTTTCAGGATCCCATAAGCGATATCCAAATTTTCCTTCTCGACCATATCCAAGGAGAATGCATTTCTTTGACTTATGATCCAACTTTTGTCTAAGATTCTTGGGTATATGAACAAATGCTTCACACCCAAAAACTCGAAGATGGTCATAATATGGTGGTTTCCCTGTCCACAACTCTTTTGCCACTTTTAGACCTTTGGCAGTACTAGGTGAAAGGTTAATCACATGAACTGCAGTCAATACTGCTTCTGCCCAAAAGCCTTGTGAGAGGTTTGCATGATGCAACATAGAGACTACTCTATCTTGAATAGTTCTATTCATCCTCTCAGCTACACCATTCTGTACTGGAGTATAGGAGCTGTAAACTCTCTACGAATCCCTCTAGATTGACAGAAAGGGTGAATTCATGTGAGGTATACTCATCCCCGTTATCTAAACATAAAGCCTTAAGCTTAGTTCCTTTTTCAGTCTCAATTGAGGCAAGCCATTTTCTGAAAGTGGGGAATACCTCATCCTTCGATTTGATAGGATATACTCAAATTTTTCTAGTAGCATCATCTATGAAAGTGACAAAGTAGAGAGAACCACCTAAGGACCTAGTGGGCATAGGACCACACACATCTATATGAATGAGATCTAAAGGCTGAATTGAAGATTCAATGTGCGTTCTATGCACATTTTTGGTTTGCTTTCCATATTGAAAATGCTCACAAAATGAAAAATTGGAGAAAGATAACACACATAAGTAGCCAGAACGAGAAAGATTTTCCATTCCACTACGAGAAATATGGCCCAAACAACCATGCCATATACAAGCCATAGGCTGTTCAATAACAACCAACAAGCGTTCTTTCTATGATACAAATAAAGGATAAAGTGACCCAACTTTGCTTCCTTTTGCAATAACCATATTGCCCTTTGATATGTGAAAGGACTGAACATAGAAGAACACCTTGTAACCAAGGTCATCAAGTTGACCAACTGACATCAAACTGCGTGATAACTGAGGTACATGGCGCACATTATGCATAGTAAATTTTGAACCATCAATGAACTGCACAACCACATCTCCAATCCCCACAACATCACACTGGTGGTGTCACATGGAAAGAAGCACCAGAATCTAGCAGCCAGGTGTGGAAAAGAGAATCAACCATAAGTGCCTCAGATGGCACAGTGCTATCAAGTGTCAACACGTCTGAATCATCAAAAATAGCATTAATTTCTTCAATCTTCACAGTCAAAGTAGATGGTGCAGGTAATTGTTTAACATGCCCATCAACGTTCTGTCCTTTACCTTTATCATTCTTTAATGCATAACAATCTTTCTTTATATGTCCCTTCTTATGACAATAATGGCATTCGATATCCCTCTTCGTTGATTTACTTCTACTCTTATTCCGTTGACCATTCTTTTCCTTGTTCTTGGTCCTACCACGTTGCTGATTCTTTCCTTGGTAAGAATCATGAACATTGTATGCATTTCCACTCTGAGTGCCAATCATAGATTTTCTACGAATCTCCTCACTCAAGAGTGCTCCACATATGTCATCATAGACAAGTTTACCACCAGGTGCACTATTGCTAATAGCTGTGCAAAATGTATCCCATGATGATGGCAGGGTACATAACAGTAATACTGCTTTCCTTTCATTATCCATATCCATTTTCTGAGCCTGTAACTAGGAGAATATAGCATCAAACTCATTTAGATGAGCAGCAACACTATTTGTGTCCTTCATGCGAAGGTCATATAATTTTCTCATCATATACACTTTATTTGATGTCGTCTCTTTTTCATATGTATTGCATAACTTCTTCCAAAGCTCCTCTGCACTTTCACAGTCTAATACTGTAAAGTAAACATTATCTGCTAGGTACAAGTGAATAGTAGACCTGGTCTGTTGCTCTAGCAAAATGGTAAGTACCACGTTAAGAAGCTCCACCTCCTTAATGTCAATCCGTGGAAGAGATAGGAGTGATATGAAGATCGTGAATGTGAAATGTAGTGAGAGTGAAGGTGAGAAGCAGAGAGATGCACACACACATACACACATGTAGGAGACAAGCAAGACACAATGGAAGGTAGGTAAATAGACTCTATTCTCAAGATCTCAATTACAAGCTCAAGCTCACTCTACCTCATACAAGTCTACACTAGCTAACGTCAATAATGAGCTCTCTACCTCTATTTATAGTTTTTAGACTAGTTTTGACCGGTTTCATATCTAGTGATTGGCATAGTTAAAAAATAGGTTCTAGGTGCTATTTGAAAGGGTGAACGAGGTCTAAAAATAACCAAAATTGGTAGGCTCATTCTACCTAAGCTCCTCAAGCTCGAGGACTCCTTGGCTTGCACAAAATGGAGCTACAACTTACAAAAGGGGTTTTTCTATGTTACATATGGTACAAAAGTGATGAAAATCACTATTGAGTATTTAAAAAAGTGTTTTAAAACATATTTGTTTGAAAAATAATCCACCTGGCTCCCCACTACTTCCTTGTGCTCTGTCTTCACATACTTATGTGCCGTCTGTGCCTCTGGCTACTGCCAACACCCCCCTCCCTCTCACTTCTGTCGTCCTCGACAGAACCTTGTTGTGGGGTCTATCGAATATTATTCTGTAGTAGGTCATGAGCGACAGTGTGCTCTGAAATGCGGATACCTCTTGCAAGATCTGCTTCGAGTTTTTCCCAATTGATGGGTTGAGGTTCCTCTGGTGGCGGGAGTCTGTAGTGCGTGGAGTATACCATTTGCTCACAGGCAAATAATTAGAGTAGGTGTGTGGGCCTGTTGATAAACACCTGTGAATGGTATTCCCAAAAACTGGTAGTAAACATTTCTTCAAAGGTCATTTTATAGCATGCCGATAGATATTTGATGCGACAGTGCTAGGCATAACACACCCGGAGCGATGGTGTCATGCTCATATCATATGCTAAATCTTGATTGCCATGCTCGAATCCCAGGGTGTTCACGTGTGGTGCTTTGACACGACGGAAGACTTTGAATACTATCTGCATCATGTCAAAGATTTTGTCAGTCATATGCGCTGCTACATCATCCATTCATCGTAAGCGAGGGAGCGAGTGGTGAATCATTGCCATCATATTGCCTACCGTGGGTGGTCCGGTGGGTGGTGTGAAACACGAGTAGTTGGGCCAGTCCTGGCAATGCTTGTTGTTCTGTACTTTGATTGCAAAGGCCTTCCAGGAGCGGCGACATGGCATTGCCCCAACATGGGTTATACTTTAAATGGAGTGGTGCCTTGGCCCATGTGCTCATCATTTCTGGATATTCCTATAATAAGTCCTGGCACCAAGTTGGTTGATATATTTCTCCACTCTACGCATCTGGTGGCAAATCATGAGCCTCAAACTGAGTTGCATGGGAGAATTTCTTGCCTGTTTCCTTTTCGATGGCCAGCTGATATTTTGCCATTAACATAAAATATGGTTTGTATTGCAGCTCATGCCCAGATATATACTTGTGAGGGGCCAAGTGAGTGAAATAAGGGGATTGTAAAATACGCTCTTCGATCATAGCCATTGCATGCAACTGAGCTTCCACACATGCTCAGTGGGGACTTGCCAAGCTCTTTTATATCCTCATCCATGCGGGAGTAGGGAGTTTGAATGTGGTCTGGCCCTCGGTCATTATGCATCCACCTGGGATGGGTTGGGGTTCATAGGCTTCTTCAAAAGTGTCCTCCACCGGGATAGTCACTGTTTCTTCATCCGCTAGCAGTTCCGATGGGGAATCTAGCCTAGGGGGTGCTTCATATGCTGCTCTCTGTGTTTGAAGATTCAATACCTGGGCCCGTAAGGCGTTGAGTTCCTCTATGATCTTAGGATATGTGGCCACATGAGTTGGTGGTGCTTGTTGTACAGGTGCTTGTAATTGTAATATTTTGTGTTCCTCTTTGAGCTTCTGGTATTCCTCATTCATACTGTCATACTCCTCTAGTAGTCTGACATGATCTTCCAATAGTATCTTCATGGATTCAGAGGGGATAGCTTTGAAACGGCTGGGACTCAAGGGTTTGTCCGGTTGATCTAGAGCAGCTTCAAGGTTCTCTCGATTTTGTTCCTACAAGCGTTGATTCTCTTCTTTAGCTGCTGCTAGGTGGCATCTGAGTAGACCCATGTTTCTAGTGAGCGTCGCATTGCGGATGGTTTGAGTCCTTAACAAATTATCGATATCTGTAATGGCCTCTTTTGTCTTCTATTCACTTTCCAGTTTAAGTTTGTGGTAGGCCTGACGTAGCTCTTGGTAGCATGTGTTAAGGGAGGCGTTCTTGATTGATAAAGAATTGAGCTACGATTGTAAGTCGTTCGTGGTCTGCTGAAGCCTCTGGTAACTCATGCATAGAGATGTGAATTCATCTCTTACTTGTGTCATACATACGAACATTTGACGGAATGCAGTGTTGATTGTGGGTGATAATATTAATGGCAGGGTGAGAGAAGATGCTGTGGGTGTGGGTGTTGATGCAAGGGGAAGGGGAAATAGGAATGGGAAAGTGGATGTAGTGGTGACAGTGGAAAAATATGATGTGCCTAAATGTGGTGGTGAAATGGATGAGGTGAGTGGTGGTGCCGTGGGTGGTGAAATGTCCACGTAACTAGACCTAGTGTCAAGTGTGGTGACCGTGAATAGTGGAGTGATAGTGGGTGCATGAGTGGGTGTGAAAATAGGATTTACAAAGGTTGCCGAATAATTTACAGATGGGGTTTCTTGTACTGCTTGGTGGAAAGGGGAAAGAGGAAATACAGTGGGTCGCGGATGTGAGATGGGGGAGTCTGGATAGGGTTGAGGTGACGGGGACTTTGGAACTTGTAGGCATGGGATAGATCCTCTCATGCACTTGCCTGCCTGTCCCTTGCTAGCTTTTCTGGCTTTCTTGACAGTTCCTTTGAACGCTTCCAATTCTTCACTTGTCATTGCACGTTCTATAGGCAAGTCGTATGCCAAACACATATAAACAATTCTTGTCAGAGCGCAACATCCATGGATGACTTTTTTCCTTTCCCATCTCTGCTGCGCTAAGTACAACTGATCAATGATCCAACTCGTAAGATCTACTGTTTGGGGCCCAATATAAGCTAAATACAATCCAAACCAAATAGGCTTGTGAGGCATAGTAAAACGATCCTGAGTCGGGAATGCAAAGTGTTGCATACGGATACGTAATGGCTTAGATAGCTCAGGTGTGATGGCCGAAATGTCTTCCCATTTGATAACGTCACCATGTTTCATCGGCTCTGGAATGAGCCTTTCTCGCTCTGTCGGTGTTTGAGTTCCATGGATCTTAATTGCACCCCGAATCAAATCCTTTGAAAGATAGAACTTTTTGATAGGGGGTCATTTAGTAAAGACGACAGAATAAAAGTGCCCGGCAAGTCCTTGTTCTCGGAGGCTGTCAGAGTGGTCACTAGGTAGTAACATCTATAAAAATCTGGTTTGGGCAGTGGATCACTAAAGTATTCTGTAAAACCTGCTCTAGCCCAAACGTGCTTTAAGTCTTCGGTGTTTTGGAGCGCTTCAAATTCTCTGGAGAAGAACTGATACTTGCCCCATTTACTACTATCAAAGGTCAACATGGCATAAAAAATGAAGTCTGCATCCCCCAAAGGTCCTACTAAAGCTTGGAACCAATGTGAATTACGATGAACTTTTTCGGTATATCCCTTGGGAGGGTCATCAATCGACATAGGTCCTAGGAATCCTTGAAATTCAGGTAGTTGTACCCTGGGATGTGGTTCGGCTAGCAATTCACCAAAATTGACCACAAGTACACTAGGGCCAGCTTCAAACGGTCCTTTTGTCTGCATGATGAACGATGCGAGTGTGGAGAAGATCTGCTACAAAAGATTAGCACATTATTATGGAAATTAATCATGATCCCATTAAAGTGAGACCGCAATCCCTTTCCATAACTGATGTGTGACCCGTGTAGCCGAGTGTTGTGAGGTGATTTATGGGATGGTTTTTTGCAAAACTAATGCAGTTCTCTAGACACCTACATGCTTTAGATAGTGCATACATTGCAGTGCATACATTGCTTGATGAGGTGTTAGTACAAGTGATGTTGGGCTGGTGGAGATGAGTTATACAAAGTTCAGTTGTGAGTGAATTATTACAAGGGAGTTGTTTATTCAGGATGGGAGTAATGTTAGACAACGGTTCATGAGGAGACATCTCGACACGTTTTGGTATCCATTTCCTAAGGGTTGCTGAGAGGGTGGTATGTTTCTACTGAGGAACAAAAGGTGATATTGGATGTGGTGGTATTGAGGGGTGAAGAGCTTTCTGAGGGGTATATATTACAAGGTTGGAGTGTTGAGCTATAATACACTATTTGGGTACCCAAATCTGCATGGGTGTGGGTCGATTTGTAAGGTACTTCTTGGCGATCCAGATCTCTCAACTGTTTGTACTTGTAGAAGAACGTTGAGGGAATGTGGAATATTGCCTCTGCTTCTGCTGAAACTTCGTCTTGTCATAGTCTGCACTGTTGAAACCTATTGGTGCTTTCTGTCCTTTTGGCACCCATATTTGTCTCGTGCCGCTTGCTCGGTCCTGTTGATACTGCTTCTTTCTTTGTGTCGTCTGATATTGTCATCGGTCTGGGTTCCTCTGTTGTGGTTGACTCCTTTGTGGTTGAGGTTGAGAGGTCACATGGACACTCTGCTTTGGAAAAGAAGGGAGGTCCAACACTTGCAAACTTGCCCATTAGGAAGTGCTTTGTTTTGTATCAAAAATCTAGGCTAGTTTGCAGTAAGTGTGGAAGGATGGGCACCGTAGGGTATAGTTCCCATTTGGCTACTCATGCATTCCACCTGATCACTGATGCAACCCACATGACCGCTGCTAGAAGGTCCGTGAAAGATCTCTTGACCGTCTTCTGTCTCGCAACTATCCATCGCCATGCTCTCATGGGTTGACTTTGGAAGGAGCCTGCTTAGCCAAGGGATCTGACCAAAGAACTTCCGGTCCTCCGTCGCATGCTATTCATATGGTCTAGGGTTACATACCTCAGGTGGAGTGTTATTTGGGAAGTCAAGCAGTATCACTCGCTACTGATATAAGGTTCCAATGTGCAAGGAGCCTTGTCTAATATTTAGGTCCACTGAGTGACCGTATAGCCAATCTTGGCCAAGGATTAGGGGTTCTATCAGATCGTCATCATGGCACACTAGTAGCTTCACTATCATAGTCACATCATGTATGAGGATAGGAAGGTCCACCTCACCCATGCAAGGGGTTTCCATGCCTCCTAGCCCTATGGGTTGTCTTCACCCTCTGTATTTGGTACTTGAGACAGGGATGGTGTATTCCTTTCCTATGTCTCTGGAATAGTAAGGTTCCTATGCAGATTCTTTTTCTCATTGCTATCGATCAAGTATTCTAACCTCTCCAATAGTCCTTGAAAGTGTAATTCGGGTTTTGCCATGTTATTCCAATTAAGATAACGAGAGGCTTCGAACATAGTTTGTGCTAATTCTACCATCTTCATGCAAAGTTTAGTCCTCTCAATTTCTAAGTGTGCTCGAGGGTAGTTCTTACTCATTTCAACTCTCTGGGATCCTTCTTTCAATCTCGCTTGATACGCACGAAACATCATGTCTAGGTTTTCTGGTATGGGTTCCGCTAACACTGATCCTGATCTCCGAACTAGGTTCTCCTGATTCGATTCTTGAGAAGTCAATTCTAGGATTTTGGCTCTAGATTCCTTGAGACTTCCTTCCAACTCAGTTATCTTTTTACTCCATTTTCTCTTAATTCTTTCTCTAGAATCTTTCCAAGATTTTGTCTTTTTATTACTAGACTCTCCAACTTCGCTGGTTCCGGCTAATTTCTCGGGATTGAGCTATTGATTCTGTAAGAGCGTCTGTGCTCTCGTTATAGGTTGGATATGCACGTATGTAGGGTTGGATCCATCTGCGTTGTGCACAATACCTATCATGTTGATGGGTGTCACTTTTGAAACATTGGTAGGGTTCTTGGGACAGTCTTTTATGATATGCTCTTTACCACAGTTGGCACATAATCCTTGTATGTTATAGTATTGTGATTGTCCTACTATTGGAGGATGTGGACAATTCTTTATGAAATGATCTCCTTGGCACCTAAAGCATGGTCCTCTAGGGCCCTGTGGTCTTTGTTGTCCTAACTAGGGCCGTGGATTAGGTTTTTTGTACATTGCATTAGCGTAATCGGGCTCCCAACTGGGTTCCAATAGTGGACTATGATACTAATATGTCTCCACATGTTCTGGTGACTCTGTGTAATATGCGGGTGGACTATCTACATGAGTAAAGTCAAAACTATTGGAGTTAGGGTCACTTTCTGTGATCAGGGGTGAAGAAGGCACTAAAGCCCCATTGAGGTCCTCTTCTGCAGCAGCATATTTGATTGAGATGACATTTGCTGGTGGGGGTGGCTGCTGAGCTAAAAAGGTTGTGGTCTCTGTTGAGCTTGATAAGGATAGTTCTGAGGAGGCCTATAGTAATGAGGCTGAGCATTGTACTGACCTTGATACCTACCTGGTTGTGGGTAGCTCTATCGTACAACTTGTTTGTTGTAGGGGCAGTCTTGAGCCATGTGATTCGCATATCATCTCTCAATTGTGTAGTATTGGCCACTAGGGTTGGCTTGTGGTTGTGTTGCATTGGGACACACATTCGCCATATGATCACCACCACTTAACAATGCTTGTTTGTTGTTAACCTAGGCATCTGTTTACTAGAAACTCCTAGTTTCTGGGCCACTTTTTCTGTTAGGTCTTCTATTGAACTAGAGAGCTTAGAGGATGCTAGAGATGAACAATCTGAGTCCTTGTAGACTTTTGAGAGTTCCAACTCGTCTCCTAAGTTGTCCTCAATCATCAATGTCTATACAAATTCTTACACATTGCTCTAGCATTCGGGGTTCCTTCAAGTACACATAGGAGCGTAGTTTAGAGCTCAAGAGGCCATCTAAAAACAATGACACTTGCTTGGCCTGTGAGGGTAACTCTTGCATCGGACATCTCTCCACATATTGTCTAAACCTATGTCCTGCCATTCTAACTGTTTCTTGAGGGGTCTGTTTGAAGCTATGAATCAACGAAGACGTATCATGTCTGATTCCACTCTTAGAGAATTCTATGTTGAATGACTCTAACAAGTGATGAATGTCCATAAATTGCCTTTGTTGCAATGGTTGGAACCAAGTTAAAGCCATTAACGTTAGTCCAGATGCATTGTATTGCGTGAACATGTCTTCTACTTGCTCTGCTCTTAGCACTTGCTTAAACTCCGCAACGTGGTCATAGGGATCTCCTGTCTCATCAAAGTAGTTTTTCATGGACTTTACTAGCTGAGTGGGTCTTAGCACCTTGGGGTGTTCACGTGGTCTAGGTAGAGGAAAATCATCTCTACCACTTGGCATTCTAGGTTCCCTTTGTCTTTCCATTCTATCGGTGTCCATGGTGGTCCTATCTCTCCCTATGGGATGAGTGAAACTTATTTCAAGTCTCTCTTTGTTCTTCTCTCTTTGAGTACCATGGGCTGAGGATGTTCCAACACCTTGATGGCTCACGTTTACATTTGCTCAAGATGGAGGGAATACTAAATCACATCTCCATGTGTAGGTATCTCTCGCATGGTCTGGTACTACAAATACTCGTTCTGAAGTTTCATCCAGGTATACAACCTTTCCAGGAGTATCTGGGTCCTTGAATTCGTAAATCATCATGGAGCCTACCTCACTAGGTTGTTCTATTCTGTACCTCCAAAATGCTTCATCAGTTTCCTTATTCAAGAACAATTCTATGCTTCTGTTGTCTCGAGGGATCCATTCTGGGATTAGTACTCTTGTTAGTACATATTTCTCCCTAGGTGTCCTAGGTTCTTCTCCTACTGGTTCTTTTCCTTAGGTTCTCGCTTTCGTATCTGGCTGAACTACACCAAACTCATTGATATGATTTGGCTGAGTACTTATGATGTACATTGTTCCTTCTTTATCGATATGTGTCTCTCTCAAATTTCACCACTGGACGTTCCAATCCAATGGGTTGATCAGGATTGAACACTTGCACCACTGATCTTCGCAAACCATTCTCATAGATGCGAGCACCTAAGTGGTTGGTTCGGACATATTTTAATTGGGTTCTATAGGGTCCTTCAGGTCTTTCCAAATATGCTATGTTCAACCCTCCTTCTGGTCTTTCCGTGCTAAAATTCATTTCTGATTCACTGGTATCTGAGCTCAACTCATAAGGATAACTATTCAATTGCTGAGCCCACGAACATGCACTAGTTCCTACACTTCCTTCTGATGATTTAAGGCTTCGTCGGTCTAACTTACTTATATGCTTGCCCGATCTATGGTTCATGAATTTACTTGTTGGCACTCTTTGATCGTCAATGTCTCTTTGTTCTTTGTCTCTTGTTTCTTTTTAAATTCCTTTAAGTTCTTGTCTCATCTTACTGTATGCGCTAGAAATCGAATTTCCGTTGTACTTTTGAGTTTTCGTTCCGTCAGACTTTAATTCTTTCCTTTAGGCTTTCGTATCGCACACTTTTACCTTAGTCTTGGACTTGAGAAATTTAAATCTATTGAACTTGATGCGTTCCTATCGTTGTTCTAATTTAATCCACAATGCTATCATTTAGCCTAAGCTAATAATTGACTGAGAAGGTTGAGTATTCTTCCAACCTCGAGTCAGCTTCTTTTATTGCTCTGATGCCCAAGAAGTGGCGCTTCCTAAGCTTTGCATTCTTCACTGCCTTGCGTTGCTTGCCCTTGATAGCCCTTGCTATACCTGTAAAAATTCAATGTTTAGACCACTTCTCAAATGGATGCTCAAGCACTTTAATATATAGACCTTTTAGGTTCTTTCTCCTTGGCCCAAATTTTTCCAATGCCCCCTTTCTTTTCTCGTAAAGAGCTTTCTAACGAGCTATAAAGCTCAAAAAACGGACTTCGAATGAAAAAGATATGAGTGTTCAGGTCCTCGGGGGTAAAAACTGACAAACAGGTTTTTTTAACCTTTTGGAAGCTTTCTTGCTGCTTTAGAGCACTGTACCTGCAAGAAAACTCAAAAACACACAAGCACATACAAGCACAAAAGCTCTCTCTCTCTCTCTCTCTCTTTCTTGCATGCACAAATGAGGGAAAATGAGGAGAATGGGTGGATATGGTGAATTTTTTTTTTTTTTTGGAGTGGAAAAAGATGATGCGGTGGTGAAGAAGGAGTGTAGAGGAGATGAAAAACACTAAAAACTAATTAAAAACAATAGCAAAAATTGAACCTTCCAATGCCACTTCTTGGTATACTCTTACCATCACACATTTGTCCTAGACTCGATCCCCGACAACGGTGCCAAATTTGGTGTTGCTCTAGCACAATGGTAAGTACTACGTTAAGAAGCTCCACCTCCTTAATGTCAATCCGTGGAAGAGATAGGAGTGATATGAAGATCGTGAATGTGAAATGTACTGAGAGTGAAGGTGACAAGCATAGAGATGCACACACACATACACACACATGTAAGAGACAAGCAAGACACAATGGAAGGTAGGTAAATAGACTCTATTCTCAAGATCTCAATCACAAGCTCAAGCTCACTCTAGCTCATACAAGTCTACACTAGCTAACCTCAATAATGAGCTCTCTAGCTCTATTTATAGTTTTTAGACTAGTTTTGACTGGTTTCACATCTAGTGATCGGCATAGTTAAAAAATAGGTTCTAGGTGCTATTTGAAAGGGTAAATGAGGTCTAAAAATAACCAAAATTAGTAGGCTTGTTCTACCTAAGCTCCTCAAGCTTGAGGACTCCTCGGCTTGCACAAAATGGAGCTACAAATTACAAAAGGGGTTTTCTATGTTACATATGGTACAAAAGTGATGAAAATCACTGTTGAGTATTTGAAAAAGTGTTTTAAAACATATTTGTTTGAAAAATAATCCGCTTGGCTCCCCACTACTTCCTTGTGCTCTGTCTTCACATACTTCAGCGTCGTCTGTGCCTCTGGCTACTGCCAACATGGCCATTTCATCTAACTCATCCCAATCATCTTCATCCATGTCAGCAGGCTTCTTCAAAATCCCATTTACTGGCTTCCATTGCCTCCTTTGAATCAGCATATCTTTAATCTGATTCTTCCATAGAGCAAAGTCTGTGCCATCAAATTTTCGGATCTCAAAATGGTCTTTGCCCTGCAAGTTATAACTCCTCCTCGGATGTGCCTGAGACCTCTGATGCCATGATGGTGGAGAACTGATAGACTGATAATGGAGCTAGAAGAGTCCGAACACCAACGAGTAAGTGTATCAAGGAGTAAGTTGACCACTGTATAGTTGACAAAACCAGAAATCTGGAAAAACTTTTCCAGAGTATCCTCTACAAAATGAGCGTATGACCAGTGTCAAAATATCATAAAACTTCAAGTACTGACATGTTTTCCTGCATAGTGAATCACTGACTCCATTGCATATAATCAGTTACCCAATAGAAGCCAACTAGGCTTATCGAGCACCTATGAACAACTATCATACATCTCCTATGGCGAAGCTGTGTAAGTCTTCCACCTACATCATTAAAGAGACTCCGACATCTGGGTGTCTCCCAGTTAAGAAAACCTCAACATGACCCTCTTTATCAAACGTAAAAGGCTTTATGCAAAGAACATAATCGCTATATCAATGACCACATGGACGTACATAAGCGGTATCCATAGAAGCATACATGGTGGGTATGTGCTCAATATATGCAGTAAAATGACACTAAAGGCTGAATACATAGCCCAAAAACTAGCCAATAACACCTACAAGTGTCTGTCAACTCTAATGTTTTAGGCACAAAAAACTTGCATAAATTTACAGCAACTGCTCCCACCAAAATTGAAACCTTTCAAGAAACCTGTAGTTTTACAAGTGTGGCTGAAAACACAGCCCCAAAGGTTGATATTTATTGTCGGAGAAGTACAACAAACACTCTTCTTGATGTTCTTGGACTTGTGTGAAGAGAACTATGTGCAGAAGTACTCCAAAGTGGCTCCAAAAGACACCCAAAAATGCTTCAAAAATAGGCTTTGAAAGCAAAGAATGAAGCTTTGAGGGACCAAAACATGTTCAAGGTAATGTCAACCTTAGTCTTTCCCCTTCTTCAAACACCACAAAAGTGTAGCTTAGTGGCAAGAGATTGCCACGGTTAAGCGAGCTCTAGGGGGAACAGTACTGGGATGGGTGACCTCTCGAGAAGTACCAGGAACCTCTATCTTCCTTGATCATTGAGGTCCTCCCTCGGGTGAAGCCAATGGCGCCAACGGTGACTTCAGTGACTCGGATGACAAGGTATGCCAAGGTCTATGCCTTGGTTGCCGCCTTAGTCATAAGCCTTGGCGGGGATGCTCGCTTCGCTTGCACAAAAGGAGCAAAGCTTTTTGCATCGAACCACTCTGATACCAGTGAAGTATTTCGATGTCGATGCACCGCAGTGCGCTCTCCTTCTCGAGAGCTCCACGACGATATGCTCAGAGTAGAAAACCGAGCTCCTAAGACTGCACACAGTAATTCGCACATATGCTGTAGAATACACAGAAAATGCAGTACACAGAGGAGCACGAAGATAGACTTCTTAGGTCTTACAAATGCGGTCGAACTTATAGTCTATGACTAACCAAGCCACTGTATGTTTTATTAAAGGAGTTATACAAGGAAGTGTTTGGTGGCTATTTGGCCTTTCACATGGACGCTAATGGTAACACCTATCATGGGAGTTGATAAGATCATTCTGACTACTTTTGATGCTAGTTCTTTTATATTATCGGATGCTTTATTTATGCTAGGGATCAAGAAGAATCTGTTATCAGTTTCAGCTTTAGCAAAGATTGGCTTGGTTGTGAAATTTGTTGATGATAGATGTACAATTCATGATCTGTCAAATGGAGATGTGATTATTGCTTCTGGCATTTTATGTCATGGGCTATATAAGCTCATAGACTATGAAAAATATGTGAATGATTTGGTATGTGCAGTACATGATTCTCAGGCTATGTCAGATGTAAAGCTTTGGCATGCACGCTTTGGTCATCTGAATTTTGCTAGTTTGCGATGCCTGCAAAATTTGAAATGGTTTCCACTATGCCCAAACTTGAGGCACCTAGTAAACATGTATGTGAAGGCTATATTTTGGGCAAAATGCAACGTTCCTCATTTCCAAAAGATGGTTAAGTCCGAGCTACTCAGAAATCGCAGCTTGTTCACAGTGATGTTTGTGGTCCTATGCAAACACCCTCTTTTGGGAACTATCTTTACTTCGTGACTTTCATCAATGATTTTTCTAGGCATGCATGGTTATAGCCATTGAAAGCAAAGTCTGAAGTGTGTATGTGCTTCAAATAGTTTCTGGTTTTGGGTGAAAATCTGTCAGCATGTAAAATGGGCACCCTCCATTCTAATTGAGGGCGGGAATATATGTCTTCTGACTTTAATGCATTTCTGGTTGAACATGAGATAAAACATCCAAGAGTTAGGCTTTACCCCATAGTTTCTGGCTTGAGGCTGTCATGTGTGCAGCATATGTACTTAACAGGTGTCCCACTAAAGCGCTGTGGTCGCGAACCGAAAACTTCATTGGACCATTCAATCGGAGTGTCTCACTTAATTTAGGAGAAATCTCTCATATTTGGAAGGGGGGCTGCATCATTCGAGCTGTGTTTTTGGACCGAATCAAGGCTGCTCATGACGGTGAATCCAAAACTAGCAAGTCTTCTGATGGATCGGGAATTTTGCTAAGGAGTTGCACGGAGCTATGCACATGTGTCTGGTTTCTATGTGCGTCTTTAACCGTTCCTGTACTCAATTTTTTTTTCTAGAGCATATAGTTCATCTCGATTGGCTTATGCGGATGGAGGGGCGGCCTTCTGTTGTGGCAGAGATAGCAGGAAGGGGAAAAAGAGGAAGAATGCTACTCTCGCAGGGGCTGAGAGATATGCAGAAAGAAGTGGACGAAGCATCAAGGGAGATTGCGCGCTGGGCAGATGGGGTTCAGCCTGAAAAACAAGGAAGGGAGGTTTTGACGAGATAGAGATCATCAAGGACATTACGGGAGGAGGTAGCAGCCTTGGCCTGAAGGGTTTTATTGGCAGAAAGAAGACGACTCATGGTCGAGGATCAGAGATGATGACAAATGGGGAAGAGAGAGACTATAGCGTAGATAATTGGCACTTTTCTAATCAAGTTCACAGGGAGCGCAGGTGTAATTTTGACTAATTGTGGTGAAGTGAGCACATCCATATGTGGCGGTCTTTCTGTGACGCTCATGATCTTTGCAACCGGACATATCTCTAAAGCCGGTGTCTTCCCTTGGAAATAGGTTCTTCCTTACATCTTATAAAAAATTATAGGTTCTTTATTGTCATCTACAAGTTTACAAGTTATAGCATGTTCAATCGCATTCAAGATTTCAGAGCTTATCTCTTCATTCACCCCGTACCGTTGTTTGTCTGTCTGTAATTATACCTTTTGGGGAGAGAGAAGGGACTATATAGATGCTCTTTGTACCATTTTCTACAACTTCATGGAATCTCACTATTTGGCAAAGGTCATTATTAATGTTGTATCAGGAAGGTCAAGAGGGTTCACATTTGTTAGATTTATCTCAGATAGTCATGCGCATGTTGCTTTGAATGAATGAGCCATTCCTTCTTCTTTTGAACCATATAGATCTAAAGGTGGATGATGCCATTATTTGGGTTATCTTGAGCTTCTACAGAACAAGCATTGTTTTTCTAGATGGAATTGTATCCAGGGTGCAAGACAGCTGTTCTCCAACTCTCGAAGTATAATATGGTGTACGATGGTTGCTTATCAAGGAGACTGGCGATCACGACTCCATGAGTTCCATCCTCCAAAGTTCATTTAGCATTTTCATAGAGAGGACAGGTTCACATGATCATAGGACAAAGCAGCTATGGAGCACTCGTTAAAGTAGAAAATGATTGATTTGTGTTTGAATCTTTCAAACGAATAGATGAGAACATGACTTCAAATGTTGAAACAATCGAAATTCCTCTCTCTTTTGGTACAATTGGACTTGGTTTCCCTCTTAGCATGGAAAAGTGTAGGGAAATGAGGAGAGCTATGCTATCCTATTGCAAAGAGAAGTAAGAGGACTTCTCCCTCCTTGTAACGAATCTTCGCGACATCGCAGTAGTCTATCACTCCATATGAGGCTTGGCATGGTCGCAAGCCATCTATTGCTCATGTGTATGTTTTTGGTTGTTTGGCATATGCATTAGTGCATGAACAACAACACAAAAAATTGGATGATAAAGCAGTGAAATGCATTTTTTTTTGGTATAGTTCTTAAAGCAAAGTCTATTGTCTGTATCATCCACATACTAAATGCATTTTGGTTATTCGTGATGTTGTTTTTGTGGAACATGTTATTCAACCACTACTTTCATGCACTGAGGAGACATATGTTAGCTCCAAAGACATGTATGATACTTTGCTTCCTCTTTTTACAGGTGGATAGTCTAGTGCTGGTCCTAATGGGGTAACTTGTCACCCTTTATAGGTTTCATGTGATGATGTAGATCATTCCATTTCTGATGCAAATTTGCATGATGCACTTATTGATGATAGAGCTTATATTGGGGAGGCAAAAACTATGCCAAAATGGCTGGTGCAAACTTTGCATGACAACAAATTAGATGCACCTCTATCATATCATACTTGTTCAGGCTCTCATAGTGCCTTTTTTGCATCTGATTCCTATGCTATGGCTACCTCTAGTCTCTCTGATGAGAATGAGCTTGTTTCATTTGATGAAGCACAAAATTCAGAAAATTAGATGGCTGCTATGCAATCTGAATATGATGTTATAATGAAGAATGGTACCTGGTCTTTGTATGACTTGCCTCCTGGCAAGGCCATTAGCAGTAAGTGGGTATACAAGAAGTGTAAGCCTGATGGAACAGTTGACAGGTATAATGCTAGGCTTGTTGCAAAGGGTTATGCTAAGAAAAGAGGCATTGATTTTCATGAGACCTTTGCTCTTACTTTCTGAATGACTACTTTTCATAGCATCTGTGCACTGCAGCTCATCATGGTTGAAATGTACATCAATTGGACATTAAAACTACATTTTTGAATGGTAATTTGCATGAAGAATTGTATGTTTTTTAGCCCTGCGGCTTTGTGCAAAAAGGGTATGAAAACCAAGTGTGCAAGTTAAAGAAGGCATTATATGATTTAAAGCAAGCACCACGTGCTTGGCATGAAAATATACATGCCTATCTGATTGCACATGGTTTTGAGAATAGTCCAACAGAGAGCACCTTATATGTTAAACGTGCTAATGATGTGTGTTTGACCATTGTTGTGTATGTTGATGACATGCTGCTCACTAGTCCTCATGAGAGGCATATTGTTGATTTTAAGGCTGATTTGCATGGCTCATTTGAGATGTCTGATTTGGGGCATTTGCATCATTATTTGGGCATTCAATTTATGCACGTTGATGGAGGAATACCTTTGTGTCAAACAAAATATACTGACACATTATTGCATCATTTTGGCCTTGAAGACTGTAAACCTATTGCCACTCCTATGGAAATAGGTTTAGGATTGAGACTTCACGATGTTGGAGATGCATTTGATGTTGTTCTCTATCAGCAGGCTATTGGATGCTTGATTTACCTATGCCTTACTCAGCCAAATATTCAGTTTGCTATCTAACAGATGAACATGTTTATGCATTGCCTAGGTGTCAAGCATTGGTAGGTGGTTAAGCACATCTTTCACTACTTGAGTGGTACCCAGCTACTTGGATTGTTTTATCCCAAGAGGGTTCACTATGGATATTTACATGCTTTTTCTGACTCAAACTAGGCTAGTTGCTAGGACACTTATGTGTCCACTAGTGGTTTTTCCTTCATGCTTGGTAGTTCATGCATATCTTGGTTGAGCAAGAAGTAGCCTACTGTGGACACTTCCAGTTGTGAGGCTGAGTATAGGGTAGCTTTCACAGTGACTATTGAGTGTATATGGCTCAGATGCCTTATGGCTGATTTGGATGTTGGTAAGTCTTCTACCACCACCATCTTCACTTACAATCAGAGTGCATTGGCAGTTGCAAAGAACCTTGTGTTCCATGCTTGCACTAAGTACATTGAGGTGTGTTATCATTATGTCAGGGAGAGGTTCTATGTTAGAGAGATCAGCTTGGCATATGTGCCCATGCAGGAGAACATTGCAGGCCTTTTCATGAAGGCTCTGCCTAGGGAGAAGTTTGAAGCTTCCTACAAAGCTTTGGGCTTACTTCCTTTTGTGGATTGATTCCACATAGCTTGCCACTTCCTTATACATGTGTGCGAGCTCCTTGTTCACTGCATCACTCCTACGAGGGATTTGTTGATATATTTAGATAGTCATGTATGTGAACACACTAAGACCACTGGGGCACGCTTTTCCTTCTTTAGGAGGTTCCCCCCCCCCCCCCCGGCTTGTATATATTCCTATTGCCCTAATGGGTTACTTATCTTTGTACATTCTATTGGTAATACATTCAGTATTATGTGTTTTGCTCCAAGCTTCTTCTTCTTTCATGTGCTATTAGCATACTTCCGCAAACCTCGAACTCCAACAGGAGACATCAATTAGCTCCTAAGATGTGTATGATGCTTTACTGCCTCTTTTTACACATGGACAATCAAGTGGTGGGTCCAAATGAGGTAATTTATCAACCTTAACATGTTTCAAATAATAATGCAGGTCGTTCCATTTCTAATGCAAATTTACATGATGCACTTGTTGATGGGAGCACTCACATAAAGGAGGCAAAACCTATGCATAAATGGTTGGCACAAAAACTTGAGAGATATCAAATCGGATGCATCGTTGTCATATTGTATCCATTCAGGCTCTCATATTGCTTCCTTTGCATCAGATTGTTATGCAATGGTTTCCTCTAGTCTTTGTGATGAATGAGCATGTTGCTTTGGATGAAATAAAAATTTCAAAAAAATGGATAGATGTTATGCATCATAATATGATGTTATTATGAAGAATGGTACTTGATTTTTATGTGATTTGCCTCCAGGAAAAAAGCTATTGATAGTAAATGGGTATGCAAGCCAAAGTGTAAGTATGATGGAACAATTGACAAGTATAAGGTGAGGCTTCTTGAGGAAGGTTATGCTCAAGAGAGAGGCATTGCTTTTGATGAGACCTTTGCTCCCACATGTTGAATGACAACTGTTCATAGCATTTGTGCACTTATAGCTCATCGTGGTTGGAATGTACATAAGTTGGACATTAAAATTGCATTCTTGAATAGTGACTTACGTGAATAAGTGTATGTATTTCAGCCCCGTGGTTTTATGAAAAAAGGACATGGAAACAAAGTGTGCATGTCAAAAAAGGCATATATGTTTAGAAGCAAGCACAACGTGCTTGGTACGAAAAGATACCTACCTACTTGATTGTACATGGTTTTCGGAATAGACCAACTGAGAACATCTTATATGTTAAGCATGCGGATGATGTACTTCTCATCATTGTTGTATATGTTGTCATAAATGCTGCTCACTGGAGCTAATGAGAAGCATGTTGTTCAATTCAGGACTAATTTGCACGGCTCTTTTGAGATGTCAGATTTGGGGCATTTGAATCATTATTTGGGCATTCAATTTATGGAAGTTGATGGAGGAATAGCTTTGTTTCAAGCAAAATATATCAGCACATTGTTATAGTGTTTTGGCCTTGAAGATTGCAAAGCTATTGCCACCCCCATGGAAACAGGTTTATGGTTGAGTCTTCATGATGTTGGAGATGCATTTGGTATTGTTTGCTATAAAAAAGGCATTGGATACTTGATTAACTTGTGCATAATGTAGCCTGATATTCAGTTTGTTGTCTCTCATATGAGCAGGTTTATACATTGCCCAAGTGTTAAGCATTGGTAGACAATTAAGCACATCCTTCGCTACTTGAATGGTACCTGAGTACTTGGATTGTTTTATTCCAAGGGGGGATCATTACTGCTAGATTAACATGCCCTTTTTTTACTCAGACTAGGTTGGATGCTATGATATCATGTGCTTGCTAGTGGTTTTTTCTTCATGCTTGGTAGCTCATGCATATCTTGTTTCAGCAAGAAGCAATCTACTATGGCCACTTCTAGTTGCAAGATCTTGCCAAACTGAGACGCTCTTGCGGCAAGAGAAGAAGAGGTGGACAATGTCTTCTTTAGTCCTATAGCAACACTTACACCAATGGGGGGCCCAAAAAAAATTTTTAGTTATACAATATGCCAAATCCATCATTAATGATCAATTACTTGAAAAATTTTGGATAATGCCATAAAACCTTCTTATTCTATGAAGATTTTCTTTTGCTTTACCAATTTTTTCTATTCAATGCTAAAGGGTACCAATGGTGACTTACACATCAAGAAGATCTGATTGTTTAGTTGTGCTGAGAATCAAAGTTTCCTTCTAACGTTGGAATCACTTCGATACAAACATTAAAACACCTTTTCATCTTTCCGTGGTTGTTTCACAGTACCAAAATTTAAGGAGTGAAATTGAATTGAAACATATATAAAGGCTTATATGAAATACTTCCACTTACAGATTTATTAGTTTAAACATATATAACATGGGTATTCTTTACTAGTTGTATAAGTATTGTTAAAAATGTATCCTGCTGGATAAATAAGTAAATCAATCAAGAATATTTAGAATATGCATAAAAGAACTGACTTTTTCCTTTGAATGCAATATCAACATAACATTTTATTGATCACACTACTTTCTCATCAATATTGTTGTCTTGTGAAACAGTTGTTAAGATTCTTAGATTATTCAAAACGTTTGCTAATATCTTGTAACAATGCAATCTAGTCGCATATAATTACATTTGCAAGTACCAATGCTTCAACAACAATCAATTATGGACCTGTTTTTTTGGTCCTACAAAGGAGCTATGTCATCCATAAATCACATGCATTCATTTTATCTGCATGTTATAGCTTTATTTTATATAGTCCCTCAGTGAGACATATCAATTACTCTGTAAATTGGTCCTATTGACAATCATGCTCAACAAAGTAAACTTAACCATTACCACGACACAGTTTAACATAAGAATAGAACCACATGACTGCAACTTTTTCTTCTTTATCAATAAAAAGGGTATATATATATATATATATATATATATAAGGTCGTGTTATCTATCCTTGAAAAAGTTCATTCTAGAACCAAACATATAAACTTTGGTTTAATTGAGCGAATCCCAGTATACCTAAAGGAGATTAGGTTATAACTTTCCTACACAGAAAGCTTATATTAATCAAACATGTAAATGTTATATTAGATAGTGTAAGAATTGCAGGCCAAAATAAAGCATTACAATAGATCATGCCGGTTGTAAGGTTTTCACAAGGTCAATTGTCGATCACAAATAAGCTATTGAGAAGTCAGTATTTTTTTTAGTTCCATATAATCTCCAAACGTGACCTTTAAATTTCCGCAATACTTGCATTGTTATCATTTCCTGCGAATCCATAAAACTTTCAAAGAACCCATCATTATTAGTTCATAGAGATGTGGTTATTGGAGCTCCTTTGGAGAAATGCACAATCCAAAGATTCACTTGAACCTGAAGCGTATAACTTTGGAGAAATGCACAATCCAATTTGCACACTTAGTTCATAAATAACCAAACTACCTCTTGCCTGCTAATTAGAGATAACTTACACACTATACAGAGTTCTTAGTGCATATTACTTGCACTCAATCAATCGAGAGTTCTTAGTGCATATTACTTGCACTCAATCAATCGAGCTAAGGCAGCGGTCTTTAACTTCCTAAAGGATACCATAGATTTTTGACCCTCATGCATATTAAATTTTAATTTATTTATGGGTGTGAACCTTAAAAAATGTTAATTCAATAAAGGTTCATGTTCAATCCGAAGTACTTAGTCAATACATCATAGGCTTCAACAAATACATTCTTGAAGGGCTTTGGTGTGCAGAACAAGAGGAGCAAGGAGGAGATGGAAAATAGAGAGGAGAGAAGAGACGCGCACAGATGCGTGGGAGCCTCGAAACCCACATAATGATCTCTCTTTAGGCAATGCTCTATATATGATGTATATATATGAATATGGGGGTAAGGTCACATGACCCTTATGTCCCCAACAATCTCCCACTTAAGGGTCAATGTGACCATAAGTGGTAACATATACAAAGAATGATTTAGGACTATACAATAATGTACAGGAAGAGTCCGAATCTCAACCCATACGGATGAACCTACACCAACTGCCTCGAACAAGGTGTATCCATGCACCTCAAACTGCTCAGATGAGAGTCGAGCTCATATCTGACAAGTGCAAGAACTGATGAAGTTCTTGCAAAGCTCCCACTCTCTATGCCTATGTCAATCATCAAATGACTGACAACTTCAAGTGCAAATGCTCCAATAGCAACTGCAATGTCTAGTCTCGAGCATAATAACTCGTACATCAGACTCCCGAATGCTAACAAAACATATGCTATCGTGGGTAACCTAAGCATGTAAACCATGCGTGTATCCAAGGCATCCAAAGTGCCATCGTCAAGAACAACATCTCTTGACATATTTGTGTCAACATATGGCATGAGCAAATCCAAGATTGACTGCATAACTGCTGACTGCTCAGCATCCAAATCAGCCATCCTATCAACCAAGGATATGTCTAGGTATGCATCCTGAGAGCTAGTATGCTATGGCATACACTGTGTATCATAAGAGCTATCCTTCTCTACCACACCAAGTGTATCATCATGCTCCACATGAGCTAACTGCACAACATCGATACCAAGGTCAAACTGATGATCTAACTCTAACTGAGTATCATCACAATGCTCTACATGAGCATCCACGTCATGCTCTAAAGCATACAATTGATCATCCAAAGTGTGCTTTGTAAAAGCATCCACATTATCAATAAAATCATGCTTTATATAAGCATCATGAGCATCCAAGACATGCTCTACATGTGCATCCATTTGAGCATCTGAATCTTGCCATACATGTGCATCATGAATGTCAACAAACTTATCTGTAGATATATAAAATGAGACATGATGAGTCTCACATCACACATAAGGCTGAACTCCCAATGAGACAACATTGCATCTCACATGAAGTACCTGCAGTGGATACTTGTGCCCAATCCTAGCACCTCTAACAAGCATAAGTTGTCCCAACTGCAACTGAAAATGATGCTCACCAAGGAATGCATAACATCTGCTCTCTTGTAACTGGCTAACTGAAATCAAGCTCATAGGGAATGAAGGCACATAGCGTACATGTCTGAGCATAAGTGATGCTCCACTAGGTAGCATAAGGCATACATCTTCTGCACCCTCAATGTCATATGTCATACCATCAGGAAAGTGCACACATCCACGACTCTCACCTGAGAATCGACAAAACCATTTACAATGTGGAGTAACATGAAAATCGGCTAATTCATCAAGCAACCAAGTCATATGTATGCTATCCAATGAACAAGAGCAATCATGAGATGAACCATAGGAGAAAGTGATATCA
>CM035439.1:113961453-114113953 GCA_020310875.1 Ceratopteris richardii | reverse complement strand
TTCATATATATGAGCAATCTTCTTACTGCTTGAATGTGTGCCACTTTGGTTCATGCACGTAGTGAGACAATAGACCTACATTATATGCCCTATCAAGCCTTGCTATGATTTCATAGTGCAAAGAACCCACCAAAGACCTATATAATGATATTTCCTTGACTAGCACACCTTCATATGAAGTGATTTTAACATTCACTTCCAAAGGATTTGCAATTGGCTTGCTCTAAGCATGCAATACTTCCCCAATAAATCCATCAAGGACTTCCTTTGCCTCAGACATACTCCTCCTCTATAAACCACTTCAATACCTAAGAAATACTTCAACTCACCAAGTTCTAAGATTTCAACTCCTTCCCAAGGCTTTGCTTTATTTCCTTGGTGCCATTTCGATAGATCATCATCTATGGTTAAAGATCATCAACATGTATATATGTTTACCCTCTCCTCCCTTTGTGAATAATGAGGGATTTGTTTGCCTTTGTTTGAATCCACAATTCTATAATATTCCACTAATTTTTTATTCCAAGGTTGTGGACCTTGCTTCAAGCCATATAGTGTCCTGCTAAGCGTAAAAGCATGATCAAGTAACTATTATGATAAAAAATAAGAGGTCGATCCATGAACACTACCTCTTTCAAGTCTCCATTAAAAAATGCATTTTATACATCAAGATGATACAATCTCCACCTCTTCAAAGTAGCAAAGGCAATTATGGTTCCTAGGGTAGTCATCTTCACCATGGGTCTAAATGTATCCTCATATTCTATTCCTTCGACTTGAGAAAACCCCTTTATTACCAATCTATTTTTGTCTCTAGTTATGGTACCATTTGCATGCCTCTTAACTTTATAGACACATTTGCATCCTATTACATTCATCCCTTCCTTCTTTGGCACTAGTATATGTGTATGGTTGTCCTCCAATGCATCAATATCCTCCTGCATAGCTTTATTCCATTCTTTATACTTGCAAGCATCTTCATGCCTATCTGGCCCCTTGTCTTAAACTACTTTGTTCATGTATGGTACATGTTTAGCCATATATGAATCATATGTCAATATATCCATAGGATACTTAGCCCTATCTAACATCATGTTCTGCTTCTTGTTTTACTTTTATAAGATTGTGTTCCTTGAGCTGACTGGATTCTTGCTCTACCCCTCCATGGTGAAGTCATATACATATGTGTCATTCTTCTTACCATACCATGGGAGTAGTTCATCAAATACTATGCATCCCCGAGGTTGGGGCTCTATTCATTAAGTAAACGTATGAGGTAATTGCATCAGCCCAATAACAATTAAGTATATTCATTTCATTCATCATAAACATTGCTACCTTTTCTGTTATATATGTTCTTCCTCTTTGCTACCCATTTTGTTGGAATGTGTACATGCAAGTGAATTGTCTCTTGATCACTTGGGACCATAGCTAATTAGAGAATTCTTGGTAAAAATACTCTCCCCATCCATCTAACCTTAGAACCTTCACATATCTATCTACCTCCTATACACAACTTGAATTGTTTGGAACAAATAAATACATTTGCTTTATAAAGTCGATCCATGTCATCCTAATGCAATCATCTATGAATGTAATAAAATACTTACTTCCTCTCAGTGATGCTTCCTTGGTTGGATCCCAAACACCTGTGTATATGAGCTCCAAAGAATGATTGCTTGTGTAGGTATTACTTTTGAAAGGTAACATGTTTTGCTTGCCTATTTGATAAACCTCACACAAGTGCTTCACATTTAAGAGTGGAAGTCAATAGCCCTTCCACAATGCCCTTCCTTTGCATATCTTTTACCCTTTGAACATTATTGTGACCTATTCCTTTTTGCCATAAGTACAAGACTTGCGAAGGTACATGACAAGGATTTTACGTCCAAAATAGCTTTCCTTTGAAATAGACTAATCCTTTTGCCTCATTTCTTGGTATTTGTGTTGAGTCTCCACACATGTTTTGATGTCAATTTTTCTTTCATGTCACTATTGGGAGTGATTCCAATAAACCCCAAGCAACTAGAAGTTAATATTACCCTCATAAGCTATGAAAATTTCATCTCTAGATACTAATCCTCACTTTAATCAAAGTTGATAAAAAAAGTTTCCTTTATCTTCTACAAGTATATATGACACTCAAACTCTCAAACAAACATGATCTGACTTGAGGTACATCACTTGAGGTACACTCCTAAATATAGTTCATGCCACCAACAATGCCTTCTTGACATCTTCTCTATGAACACTAACAATTGCCTATACTTGATGAAATACAATTACTCCCAAGATATATAGAGTTTGGACCCGATAGTTGGACTATATTGCCAAACCAATACAATTGAAATCAATGCAAAAATTATGCATGAGCTAAGAGAACCAGTAGTGACAACATAGACATGCTAGTCGTCATCTAACACACAAGACAGATATGGTGCATCAAAGTTTGGATGGAAGCAAGCATGGGGTTCGCTCCCCTTATTCAATACAATTAGAATACTCGATGAACAAATGAAAAACTCATCAAAAACTCATGATCAAAACTCATACAAGTGGTTTTATTCAAATGAAATTGAGAAATTGCACTCCTAAATTTAGGAGTTAGTTTGTAATCAGCTTTCACCTAAAAGTAAAATGTTGATTGAAAGTTGTGAAAATGGATGTAGTATGGTGGGGAGGTAGAACTCACAATCCTTTTTTGATTGGTTGGCATCCACAAGTTGCAGCTTGAACATACATTCATACATACATATATACATACACACATACATACGTACATATGTACATACATACATACATACATACATACATACATACATATATACATGCATACGCACACTTGTATATGTGTATGTGTGTGTACATGCATGTATGTAGTGTGCATATGTGTGTATGTGGGGGGAAGGCACCCTTGTGTGTGTGTGTGTGTGTGTGTGTGTGTGAATGCACGGGAGTTGCTGCTCCATGATGGACATGCTGTAAAGAACTGGAACTTTTGAATGGCATTCATCAATTATCAGAGGATCTCACAAGAAAATACGCATGCAAAATAGCACACTAAATAGCTCTGACACATGGCACGGAATGATTCATGTAATATGTGCAGAACAATTGCTAACATGCTCACTCTGTCTACAAAATCTCTGAAGGCCCACCACAGAGAATGTCACCCAAGAAGCATACTAAGCATAACTTAATACTGCTCCATAGATGCAAAAATGAATTAAGCTCGCTGGGTATGAAATAACAGGATTTACATCATTTATAAGTACCCTGAAGGCCCAAAACATATGACTACAAGAGGAAGAGCTAGAACCGTAATCAGTGAAGATATTAATCTACCTACATTGTTCAAGGGTAAGGTGTCAGGCATGGCACATTCATTACCGTCAAAGAACACCTTCTTTGGATAGAAGTCCTGTAAGGAAACATTGTTTTTCTGAGCATCTAATGTGAAGGAAAAAACAGATTGCTGTATACCCGGATAGTTGTCATAGATGCCATTGAGGTAGCTTAGGCCTTGATTAAGTCCGTATACAAAAATGGTATTATTGCCTGGGGTAGAGTAGTTGAAGCTGTATGTTTTCTGAAATCCAGAGAAGACTGAATCACCAAGCTCAACAGCAGCAGACCAATCTGCAAACTGGAGTCCTTGCCAGTTGAAAATAGTCATCCTTGCACTCCATCCGTCTGTGTAGTCAGATACAAGATGCCAATTTACACTTACCCCACAGTTATCTGGACAAGGAAGAACCTTGGGTACAGGCCAATGGTTGAGCTGTGCCCATGCAAGTGTTTTTGTTGTCCGGTTCACAAACGGCACAGTTGCAAGCTCTATTGGTATCAATAAAGCCTCTGCACTTTTATTGCAAGAATTCTCAGAGGTACAGCCACAAGCACAAGTACTGCAAGGGACAACCGATTGGTTGTTATAAGCAGAAAATGATACACAGCACTTTGGTATCACTGGCACTTGCGTCACATTGCATGTAACCTGCCAACTCATGACAGCTGATTCTGTGCGTTGAGATACACTGTCATCAGCATAGAGGGTAGGCTCCACCAGACGTGGTTGGCCACATTTATAGTCTGAATTAAATGTTCCTGTCAAATTCCAGTCAATTGGAGGGGTTATTAAAGTGCTGTTTTGGCTTTGAGGTGGAAGTTTATACACTATCATTTGAAAGACAGACTTTGATTTGCTGGGATCCTGAATTGAAGGAAGCAGTGTGCCATTGCGACAGCAGTATTCAATCCTGCCAATTGCAGAATCATTGGCTTTGTATTGATCAAGATCTATGATGGTTGGCCGTGCTTGGCAGCTTGTGACAGTGGAGAAATCTACTCCGACAAAAGAGCTTCCTGCCTTCCCAAATATACAAGCATTTTGGTCTTGTTCCAAAGTGGTAGCACCCTTCATTGAATATATAAATTCTTCATTCTGCCAGGTCCATTGTAAATTCCAGTAGTCCAACCGGCCTGTGGGACTGTCATTGGACAGTGTAACCTGTGCATAATACTGATTTGGATAAGCTTTCAGGATATCATATGAAATTGTTACATCACCCTTGTAACGGGGCAGATATTTATTGCTGGTCAATATGATGGTTGAATTTATCTTCTTGCAGCAGGTCCGTATCATCCTAGTGGTTACTGCAAAAAGCACAATCAGCTGACATGTAATATATTAATTGATCCTATTATGAGCTTAACAGCTCCTTATTGCTTTTAAATCCACATGCAAATCATTTACACATTGAAGAGAAAATAAAAACCAAGTACCCCCATCACATTACATCCTCTTACATTCTTTTTAATACAAAACCTATGCAAATAAGCATCCTTGAAAGCAGAGCAAACAAATGTAAGATTGTAGAACAGAATCAAATCTGTTACATAATGCCACACAAATAAAAAAGCCAAAAATTATCAGATTTTTTATTTATATACAACAATAATAGCAAAGTCGCAGAAGCATGTTGGAATAACCAGGAAGCATGTAAATTGGAAACAAGTTAATCGTGGTCAGGATGAAGTTCTCTGCAGTAAACATCTGTTTCAAAATCCTGAAGCATTTAATATTTTATGACACATATGAATCTAGTTAGACAATGCTACACAAAGAATGGAACTAAAAATTATTAACTCATTCATGAATTTATTAAATTAATTTATAAATAAACATTTAATAATTCAGTATTAAAGATTATTTAGTTGTAGCTACAAGTTGCCAGGAATGCTGTAGTGCACAGGATAATTTGAACCTTGCAAGGTCAACACATTGCACATGATGCAAGAAAGCAAACTTTTCCAACATCATATCGCAATATAAGCCTTTTGTACTCATCACCATAGAGGAGGAATATGAGAACTGTTGTTGACTCTGTAATAAACCCTAAATTTCAGAAATGATCAAAATGGTCAAAAATTTTTATTACATATTAAGTACTCTCAAGAGCTTTCTACTGATATATACACTGACCATTTCGTACTTAAAAAACTGAAACCCTAATACTTGCTTTTCATAGTGTTCTTTTATTAATTAAATTGGATGGCTATGATTAAAACCTTGGAAAGCAATCTAAATCAATGTTCCATATCAAATCAACCAAAAGCATGCAATTAAAACAAAACTCAAATTTTATTTTTTTTTACTGCGTCTTGCTCAGTTATTTGAGTAGCTCCATTATTTCTTGTTATCTTCAGTACTTGCTTCTGTACTAGGTCATATATCTTTTAGTTCAGATGTTGGAGACTTCATTGCTGCTGCTGCTGCTGCTGCTTATACAAGAAGACCATATTTCAGATAAGGTTTGCTGCTGATCTTTTCTATCCAGCATCTTGACTGTACACGGTCAATTCTACAGCACTTGAACTCTTCCTTAGCTCCTAGACACTCTTCCCATATTTCTGTACCTAGAATCCTCAACATTCAGCCTTGTTTCCAGATTTTGTATATTATCCACATACATTGTATTGACATTCATGTTGATTTTTAAGGCCCACAATCAATATAAAGAGAGAGTATAGAGAGAAAATAGAGAGAGACAATAGAGATAATGTACACAAAAGATATGCAAAGGAGCAAAATCAGCTCCATATATAAAACCCTAAATTGAAAAGAATACTTGCAAAATTGTTTCTCACAAACCCTAGGTAGGTTGAGCTTGAAGAAGTTATAATACAACATGAAAATAATGTATACAATGTGTTCTTTATATAGCTAGAGCGCGTTCTCAAAAACTCCGACGAAAAAGCTTCTAAAAAGCTGAACTAAAAATCAAAAGCAAAAAGCCTCCTATTGAATATTTGTGCCAAATTTCTTCATGTGTCTTGTATGTGTATTTTTGTGGCTTGATTTATGCGTTTCATACTTTAATTAAGTCGATTTATTCTCAGCCTTAGAATCATCTGTTTTTTGTATTTTAAATCTCAGCCTTTGGATTAAAAATAAGATTAAAAATAAGTGAAAAGTATATTTTGACCTGAAATTAGGTTTGGCTTTTGGACCCTCAAATCTCCTTCAAATTTAGCATACTGAAGCTCTTGAGAAGTACTTTCCAAATATGTGACTCAAAAAAAAAAAAAAAATCTTCATATTCCAACCGAAGTTGACCTCCTGTTGACCAACCTTTGACCTTGAAAAATCCTCGAAAAATAGATAGACCCTCTTGTGGAAGGTTCATTTCCAACAATCCCCTCCTAACCTAACACAAGGGGAATATATCGAGTGGGTATATAGTGCTCATGGAAAACAAAATGTTGTTGTAGTTCCTGTAAAGCTCATGCCAATGTGCATAAAAATACAAAAGGACCTTGCAACAAGAAGAGCACATAGAATATAGACTTAAACACATTTTCTTCAACTAAGCCTTTCTAATTAAGATCATATGTCCTTATCTATACCTATCCACAAATAAAAAATACAAAAACAAGATGATATGGTTTAACATGAATAGTTGATGGATGAAGTAGTGTCATCATCCACACCACCAATTTCATCTTGAACATCTTCTTTTGCTACCTTTGCTTCCTCATCTTTTTTTTTGAAACAAAATTTTGTTTTGTGTTCTTTCACCACAAATTCTGCATGGGTTAATACTAAAACAATCTACCTCTTTGTGGTTTGTTATGCCACAACGATTGCATTTCTTGTTGTATATGAACTTCCATTGATGTTTTCTTCCTCCCTTAACCTCTTCTTCTTCTTTTGGATTGTTATCATTACTGTGTCAAGATTTGGATTTGTCTAATTTTGTAGAACAGTGACAACCATACTATATGTAGGAGATAAACTAGTTTTGAAACAGGTTTGCTCATTCTAGCTGAGTTTGCTGAGTAGTTTTTAAACTTATTCAAATGTTTTACCACTAACGTTGAGCCCTTCATTTCTAATTGGAAGAAGGATATAAAAAGTGATATAAGAGACTATTGTGTCAGAGTCACCAGGGGACGGGGATGGCCTTTGATAACGGTGGTGTCCTCAGGCGGGGGACGAAGTCTAGAGTATCCCGAGGATGTATCTCCGAGACGGCACTAAAAAAATCTTGATTTTTTTCAAAATAATAAAATGGAAGTAATGTACAATGAATCTATTAACATATGAAACGACCAATAAGAAGAAAGCCATTTAAAAAAATAATAATAATAAGTACAACCAATAAACATTGAACAATGAACATGTACGAAATACGTTGACGGTTTAGCATTCAAAGTTACTCAAGAGTTAAAAGTGTATGTATTGTATCATGTCAAATAGTGTGGATATATCATCATAATCATATCAAAAATATGTTACATCATGAGAACAAAAAGATGTTACATCAATGATCATAGTACATACCATCGATCGACAAAAAAACTACATATGGCTGTTGGCTAGAACATAAATGTAGAGGCAACAACATAAATGTAATGATTATGGAAAATCCAAGTGAGGAGTCTCATTTTCTACAACACAATCACTCTACTTCTTCATGTTCTTCATTTGCCACTTAGTCTCAACCTTGCTCTACCTCCCATTCTCTAAAAGGATCGCCTTCCATGCATCGAGTCCTCCGAAGCATCTTCAAGCATTGATAGCACAAGATCACTAGCACGTTGCACACCAAGTTTATTCCTCTTTTTAGAGGATACATGCCTATACACACTCCATAGTTGCTCAAGGCAACTCGTGGTGCATGCCTGACTAGGTATACAAATGGCCAATTCTTGAAGATCTAGACCATCAAAACCAAAGTCCTCCCACCACAGGAAGGCACCAACATCTAATCTATCCTCTTGGGCATCTACACATGCATATGAAGCATCTTTCCCGGTCGTATATTTGGATAGTTGATTTCTAATAAGTCTTCTAGTTGTCCTACCTAGGATAAGCCTCTCCAATATGATCCTCCATCCATTAGCCACCTCTGGATGCGCATATTCATTTTTATCTTGGAATTTTGGATCTACCATCTACGTTGCTACATGAAGTGAGTAGTATGCATTCCACCTACTAACACAAATAGCTGCAATTTCTTCATACCTATCATTATCATTCACCAATGTTTTTAGTGACTTAATTGTGTGATCCATAACTTCATACACTTCACCTATGCATGGCTCCATGGAATCCACAACTTTCACAAAGTGCAAAAGTGGATGCACAATATCCACAATGTGAGAAATGTTCTTCCACCATGTTGCATCATCCGTCAACCTTCAAAAGTGCTTTCCTATTGAAGTAGAATTGAATCCTCGCGAGTTCATTGATCAATAAGGGCCCTCTCAAGACTCCACTACATTTCACTACTCGATGTAACATAGTGAAATTGTATGCAAATCTTGTGTCTGAATACTTGAACAAAGCAAGAGTAGACCTCTTGCTAAAGTCATACTTCATACGTCTATGGTTGTTGATGAAACTAACCAATCAATTTGCCTCATGAATTGGAGACAAAATCCAATCCAAACTCCCAATATCTTTGAGAATATTATTTAAATAATTGGCCATGTAGAAGCAAACAATAATGTGAGGGGTACAGATTTTCAATAATTGCACATGCAGCTCTGTTTGTTGCCTCTCCATATGAGACAATGCAAACAACATTCGATGGCCCCACAATCTCTATGGCACTTGCCCACTCTGTCGTTAGTACATCCGCTGACTTCCCTGTCTCGAATGCATCGTATGATAAGATGAAGTACATCTCCCCGCGAGAATAAGCCACCACTCCATGGATAGAGCGTCGTTGAATATCACTCTATCCATCCACAAGTAATGAAACTCCATTTCTTTCCCATGATTTTTTTTTATGCTCTCGCATGCGACTTCAACAAGCTTCTTCTCTTTCTCCAATAAAGTGGTGTGCAAGTTCTCGGAAGGTAGAGGCACATTGTGTGCTCTAGATTCACCTATCTTCTTTACCATGTCTTTGAAGTATGGCGATCTGTGGAAAAAGGATCAATCATAAAACAAATAACATTCATAAGTAATGGTCCATGGATTATCATTTATGATTTATGACATAAATTAATAATAAAGATTGAAACAAAACAATAGAACCAAGATTCAATATTTATCGTGCCACATTGAAAGCTATGTGATCATGGTAAAAAATGTGCCACTACCGTTTCCACCTCCTCCTTCAATATGGGATTCCAATTTTCATGAAGTGTTAGTTAACGTGATTGATGTACATAGGGCATTCCCGATGGCGTGGAAGAGGGAGTAGTAAGAGTAGGAGTGTGAGTAGGAGTAGGAGCACAAACCGAAGCCGATGAACATGATGCTCTTGAAGTGGATGGCATAGAAGACTTCACAAATGATGTCAGATCGATGGGAGCTTGTGAGGCACGATGAGCATGAATTTGGGCATCACTAATAGCAAGTTCATTGAGCAATTCTTGCTTCTTTTCCAAAGTGATTGTGGGACAAAATCTTACTTCATGTCAACATTCATGAAGTAAGTGTGCATGCACCTTGTTTAATCCACCAGTTCTTTTGTGGCCACATAGCTTGCAACCCCATGGCCTTGCATCACCTCCTCCCACAGATATAGAGTCCATCTCTTCCCACCATGTCCATTTGCTTGTCGCATGCCTCTTCTTGTTGTCTGATGCACTTGTTCACGATGAAGAAGCCATAGGGGACGAAAATACTATGAGGAGAGGAGAAAAGAGAATGATGAAGAGGGTTGAGAAGATAAAGGGAAGCCCTTGAATATGCAAGGGTGAAGATAGCTCAACCTTTTACACAAAAGTTACTTGCAATGAAAGCTCTAAATGAACTTGTGGCTAGATGAGCTGAAATAAAGCCTATTTATGCTTATATCTAGCACTCAAGGAACTTCTAGATGCCCTAAATTTGGGTGCCAAAATATCCCTTCAAAAAATCGTAAGTTAAATTTGATTTTTAAACTTTAAAAAAATCCCGCCCCAAGCAATCCGTCCCCATCCCATCCCGGATATGGGCTTCTCACATAAAAACGTCCTGAAAACACTTTTGTGTTATACATGGGGGCATAGTTATTTTAGGACTCGTATGGAAAAAATACCATACTTCCGTACCCGTATGCGTATGGTTGGATTATGAAATTTTTCATACCTCAAATTTTTCTCCTCTCTCATTGATTCCAATTGAGGACAAATCCATACCAATTTCATATTGTTTTTATTCAAATTCACTCTCATCTACTCTCCTCAATTATAACCATACATATATACTACATCCTAAGCTATAGGAACCAACAAAATTCTAATCTTTACTATTATATTACTGTACATATAATAGTTCAAATTTTCAATATTTTTTGTGCTAGACATATGATATCGCGTATGATATTTTTGAAAAGATTCCATACTTTTTTCCTACCTCCGTACCCATATGCATTCGCCGTATGGTTCACGTACAGAAAGACTATGCATGGGGGGACGGCATCCAAGCATCCCTAGGACCCGAAACCGGAATATGTTCCCAAAAGCTCCAACGAAAAAGCTTTTAAAAAGTTGAACTCAAAAATCAAAAGCAAAAGGCCTTGTATCAAATATTTGCCAAATTTCTTCATGGGCCCGATATGTGTTTTTTCATGGCTTGATTTATGCTTTCATACTTTAATTAGGTGGATTTATTCTCAGCCTTTAAATCATCTGCTTGCTTTATTTAAATTTCAACCTTGGGATTAAAAATAAGTGCAAAATGTATTTTGACCTAGAATTCGGGTTTTACTGTTGGACCCTCAAATATCCTCGAAATTAGCATATGATATATCATTGGATAGCTCTTGAGAAGTACTTTCCAAATATGCGATAATAATTTTTTGCATATTTTGACCAAAGTTGAACTCCTATTGAGTGGCCTTTGAGCCTGAAAAATTCTGCAAAAATAGATAGACCCTTTTGTGGAAGGTTCATTTCCAACAATTTATTCATCAACCATTTATTTTTTGAGTAGCACTTTGCTACTCTTTAAACTCTCTCTTGTCTCTTGTCGAGTTCATAGTCATTCATCTATCATACTTGATCCAAAGTGTGTCCTTAAGGATTCTAATTTCTAAGTGTTGGAAAGATCATGTGGTTATATTGGGCCTTCCTCACTTCTAACATTTAGCATTAGAGCCTTGTGCACATGCATATCTAGTTCCCAAGATGTGATTATAGAGATAGATTGGCACAAACAAGCTTGATGGAATGTCTAATTATTAGCACAGACAAGCTTGCAAAGTTTCATGATGATGAATTTGCTAGTTTAACCAAGGACTTGTGGAATATTGTCAATGGCAAGTATCCAAGACCAAGGCAATTGGTTGAAGATATTGGCTCTTCTTGCAAGAAGCTTGTTGCCATTTCGGCCTAGCAACCAAAAGAGGAATAAGAAGATGAAATTGTTTTCATCATCCGCAAACAAAGGGAAGCAAATTCTACCTTCAAAAGAGAAGTCCATATGGGATTCTAGAGATACTCAAGCACTCTCAATTATTTATATGGGTATTAAGCATCACATCGTCCCTCAATCAGATCATGCAAAACCTCTCATTAGGCTTGGTTGGAGTTGGAGAATCTCTATCAAAACAAAAATCATGAAGGCTCATCTAAGAAGATAGTTAGCCCACACAGATGAAAGTTGATGAGTCAATACAATCTCATATTTTGAAGCTAAGGACATTTGTGATCAACTTTTAAATGTTGGAGCAAGCATATTTGATGAGGAGATGGTGAACACACTTATCAGTTCACTTCCATCTACATATTGTTCTTTTGGTACTTCTCTTTCTCTCTCTACAGAGATAGAGAAATGTCATTTGAAGAGTTGCAATTCATGTTACTTCAAGAGGAAAATCAGCAAAAAAGTATAAAAGAGAATGAGGAAGCTATGGTCTCATCATCCAAAGGCAAGAAGAAGGAAACTACCAAAAAGAAAAAGGAGACTCAACAAAGCAAAAAAGAAGTAAGTCCTCTACTACATCTTCTTCAACCTCTATTTCAACTACTTCTACCACACCTAAGGAGAAATCTACTTCATAAACATTTGTCTAGCAAATATTTGCTATGTGTTTCTCTTTTGCAACCTTATTATCAAGCAATGCCTATCCATGTGTACAATGTCCTCGATGTGTGGCTCCTCATGAGACTATGAAACATGCTTTTTTGGTTATGCACACTACCGAGCACGTGTGGAATGCATTCTTCTTATTTCCCATCCGGCAAAAAGGTTTTCAAAAACAAAGTGCAAATTTTCGGAGTTTCAAATGCAAGATAAAGACACGATGACAATTTTACATAGGGCTGTATTCTACTTACTCTTGCATAATTAGGATAGCAAGAAGAAAAGACCATTTTAAAGTGTCACTATCTCAAGATCATGTGGAAGGCTCTCAACAATATGTTTTCCATCAACCACCTTGTCAAGGTGTTAATGTGGTGTATAAAGGCTTTCTAAGTGGTAGAATATCCAAAGTTAGAAAGTCAAATCCATGGTGGAAGTATGAAGTCCTTGAAAATTGATAGCATAGTCCCATTGATTTTCATTGTCCTTGTTTACCCTCTTCTCATTTCCTATCCTTCTCCTTCATACTTCTCTCCCCTTCTTTACATTTGCCACTTCACTCACACACCCCCTTCCATATCTTCTCACTCCCCTTATCTCCCTTTCCCCTCCCCATTCTTCTTCCTCTTCCACTTTGTTTTTCTACACATCCCCCATCCACCTAAGTTACATAATACACCATGTTATCGAGCTTGTTCCAAAAACAGAAATCCATCCGTATAACGTACTATTAACAGCTTTCATTTCTGATGATGAAAATCAAGTTGAATAGCAATGTTATTTCCTCAAAGCATGTCCTAGAGAAAGAATGTAATGTGAGACATTCAAAGCCATGTGGCAAAGCTAAAGTGGTGTGCATTCTAACAAAGTAAATCGCTGCAAAGTATCTAAATTAACACACACACCCAATATATGCATACATACATACATACACATACACATACACACACACACACACATATATATATATATATATATATATATATATATATATATATAACACACCCAATATATGCATACATACATACATACACACATACATATATATATATATATATATATATATATATATATATATATATATATATATATATATATATATATATATATATATATATATATATATATATATATATATATATATATATATAGATAGATATACATATACAATGTACATATGTATATGTATGTGTGTATGTATGTGTGTGTATATATATATATATATATATATATATATATATATATATATATATATATATATATATATATATATATATATATATATATATATATATATATATATATATATATATATAGATATATATATACATACATACATACATACATACATTATATATATATATATATATATATATATATATATATATATATATATATATATATATATATATATATATATATATATATATATATATATATATATATATATATATATATATATATATATGTGTGTGTGTGTGTGTGTGTTTGTGTATGTATGTGTTTGTGCGTATGTGTGTCATTATATGACACGAGAGCGACAAACATGCCAAACAATGAGCATCAGTGCATAGCACTGTTGACTTTAGAAAGCCCGTGAGAAGCAAGGTACTAGGAAACATACCATTGGGGACCGCTTTGCTGCACTCATAGTTTGGGTCCAAAAGCGTAATGTTGCTAGGGAGAGACGTCTCATTCTGCCCGAACTCAACACCTTTAAGAATATAAGTTGCACCCATTTGAGAAGTGTCCATCGCAGTTTCAATGCCTGTCTTCAATATCGTGGAGCTTGTCAAATTCACGCCGTTGGTGGCATTATACGGCAGCGATGATCCATCTGCTATTAGAGCTCCACCTCCATCAACCAGGATCTCCCTGTTAACATAGTCTACAAAAATTTCCCATCCCTCCAGATCTTCTTTGCCTGCATTAAAGATCTGTAGGTTTGATGTGAATGCATAAGGCTGATCTGCCCTATTCTCCACAAAAGGATAAGCCTTTTGAAGGTATTGAAATGTGTAAAGTATTCCGACGCTGTCGTTGCATGTGAGAGCCACATTATCATATGATACGCTCTGAGCGTATACTACGGCTGGAAGAAATATCAGAATAAAGAGAATGAGAAAGAACTGACTCATGTCAGTCCACTGTAGCGTGAAAGTGTCCAAGCGAATGATGGATTTGATAATCACGCAATCCTGCGAGATTGATACTGTCCAGCGACGAACAAAGAACACTACGCTGATTTTATGTCAACGCATGGAAAAAAGGAACCTGCATCTACATAAGAAAGTGTTACAACGGAGTTTTTGAAATAGAAAAACCTCAGCACATTACACATCAACAGTCAAAACATGGGAGGTTTCGTGAATCAGGTGATGGTGCTATGAGCATTGTCGAATTTCTGAGTGGCACCTGTGGGTGTCGCCCAGCTCGGAACGATGAACGGTGTCTCAGGGGATCGAGCCGATGAAAAGGACGAGAGCGTCAAGGTGGCCGCATTCTATGTGGTGCGTAGCATTCAGTTGAAGGCACCTTCATTAGCTAGCGAGTACATAATCGAGAAACATAGTTCGTGCGCGTAGTCGATACGTGCGCTCCCTCTCTCGAGTATAATATGCGTTCTTCGTGTCCTAGTGTCGTGTTTGTGTGTGTGTGTATGAGAGAGAGAGAGAGAGAGAGAAGACTCCACGTTTGACAGAGACCCTGGGTTTAAACTTTACAAGGCATGGGACCGACCATTCCAGGCCAGGGGAATTGGCGCTCATGCTTTTGCTTTTTCAAATTTCTTGCGATCGAGGAGGAGAAGACCATCCCACGTATATTACCTCCGCAAGCATTGCAATTATCAAATGCTAGAACACTTTTGGAGGTCGACCATCCTCGAGAGGGGAATTAAAGCCTTATATGGGGCACATCATACATGTAAGAGAGCAACACCTAGTATTTTATATGGTAGTATGAACAAAAAGGCAATGGAAGTTTAAGCCCGTGTAGTTTAGTGGCTTAAGTTTTGAATATGTGGGAGGAAGTCTTGAGTTTAAATTTTGGCTGGACATATTTATGAATTTTTTAAGATGGGAGGCACCTTACGAGGTCAAGTGTCTGTCTTTCTTTCTAATTCATTGTACGTTCAAAAAAAAGGCAATGGAAGGTGATGATGAACCATGACTTGAGCAAATGCCTCGATCCTTTTACTCCATATGGTTCAAAAGGGGCGATAATAGCAACCCTCCTTCTACCATAATACCACATGGCACCTTGTAATGTAGAGTGAATGAAGGCTTCTTCTCAATCCACCACAAACCATGGTGCTAGATACCTATTCATATAGACCTACATGTAGTATTCTAGAAGTGGATCTAAACAACTCTAAGATCTAGCTATTGTTTCCACTTAGCATGGTTGAACCTTTTGGTTCAAAAAGAATCACATCTTCCTTTTAGTCGAGATGTCCGCAAAAGGAAACTTTATGGAAGTTCATGGAGTTTCTTTTGTAATAGAATAGTTGTCTCTTACTAGTGGGATAATGTTGGAGTACACATGATCTTCTTAAGCATTGACTTACTCTCAAATTTCATATAAAATTAAATAATCCTCTTTGAACAATACATTTTGCCTCAACAAAACCCTTGCCCATAGACTACATACAACAACAACAACAATTTTGATATTTTTAGGTAGTGATGTGTGTGAACACACTAGGACCGCAGGAGCTTTTTTTTCCTCTTTAGGAGGTTTTTTCCCCCTGGCTTGTATATACGCCTATAACCCTAAGGGGTCACTTATCTTTGTACATTCTAGTGGTAATACATTCAGTATTGTGTCTTGTGCTTCAAGCTTCTTCTTCTTCTTCCTTGTGCTATTCACATGCTTCTGCAAACCTCAAACTCCAACAATTGGTGTCAGAGCAAGTTCGCGTTTCATCTAGGGCATCGTCGACACCCCTCCGGTCACAGTCTCAGAATCGCATGAAATTTGTTGAGCATACTCAAGCCGATTAGAAATTCAAAACTGCTTCGCTTTATGGTGTCGAAATTGCCATTTGAGCTCGTTTCGACCTCCGAACTCACTATCATACTACTTGTGGAAGCAATTTTGTCTTTTTGTGCCAATGATATATATAGGTTTTGGTTTGCCAGTATGAGCACCTCAAGGTCTGTCACAGGTTTAGCAGAACTCAACAGGGTAGTTCTGTTCAACTTTTTGAGATACAGTCATTTTTTTGCATCAGTGGGCATGGCTGAAATCAATGATGTATTCCGTATGTTGGTTGTTGAGAATAAGTTGGACGATACCAATTATCCATTGTGGGCTTATATGATGTTTCATGTATTGGTTGCAAAAGGATTGTGGAAAATATGTGCAGGGTGTTGAAAAATGTCCTATTACACTTGCAAATATAGTTACTAAAGGTGATGCAGATGGCATTGAAGATGGCGATATCCTTCATGTTCCTATTTGTGTTGTGGTTCTTGCTGCACCTACTGCAGACCAAATTCATTGGGATGTTAGAGATGCTTAGGCACATGCATTGATAGCCTTTTCTGTCAAACGTGCCATTATTCCTGACATTCGATCTTGCAGAAGAGCAAAGGATGCTTGGGATACACTTACCACTTTATATCGGGCAAGGAATGAGGCTCGTGTTACGTACCTCTAAAAATAGTTGGAAAGTGAGCACATGAATGAAGGAGATTCCATGGACACTTTTCTAACAAAGATCAAAGATTTGAAGGAGAAGTTGATTTCTACTAATGAAGTCTTACTTGATAGTTCACTTGTGCAGAATGTTCTGAATGGTCTTCCGAATTCATATTAGAGTTTTGCTTCTACTCTTCGAGGCAATCCAAATGCCTTAACATTTGAGGAGTTGGTTTCTGTTCTGTTGCAAGAAGATCAGTCTAGGCAGAACAGGTCCATCATGTGTGTTGTAGATCAAGCTTTCCTGGCTAGTAAGAATGGCAAAGGAAAATGGAGCTCATCTACTAGTAAGCAAAAATCTGCTAATTCTACACAATCAAAGAAGGATAACAAAGATAAGAAGAAAATAGAAAAGCAGAAAGACAAGAAGGATCATGTCATAAAGAGTTGTCTAAAACTCGCTACTAAAGAGGCAAGGAAGAAAGAGGCTGAATGGTTGTTGCAGAGGCCTCTACACCCAAAATAGAGTCTACTAATCTTGTGCAGAATGAAGAATAGGCATTTACCACTATTTGTAGTTATGACCCATCTTCTCATGAACAGTGTATGTTTGCAGTAGACTCAGATGTTTGGTACTTTGATAGTGGGGAACCAAACATATTACCTCGCAGTGCAATTTCTTCACTTCACTCTAGCATGTCCCTACAGGGAATACTATCACATGCACCAACAACTCCTCTTATCCTTTCATGGGAGTTGGTAAGATCATATTGACTATTGTTAGTGGTAGTTCTTTTACATTGTCGGATGCTTTATTTGTGCCAGGGATCAAGAAGAATCTATTATTAGTTTCAGCTTTAGCCAAGATCGGTTTGGTTGTGAAATTTGTTGATGATAGATGTACAGTTCATGATATGTCAAATGGCGACGTCATTATTGCTTTTGGCATTCTATTTCTTGGGTTGTATAAGCTCATAGACTATGAAAAATCTATGAATGATTCAACATGTGCAGTACATGATTCTCAGGCTATGTCATATGGGAAGCCTTGGCATGCATGCTTTGGTCATCTAAATTTTTCTAGTTTGCTAGGCCTACAAAAAATTGAAATGGTGTCCTCTTTGCCCAAACTTGATGCACCTGGTAAACATATATGTGATGGCTGTATTTTGGGCAAAATGTAGCATTCCTCCTTCCCAAAAGATGGCTCACTTCGAGCTACTCAGAAATTGCAGCTTGTTCATACTGATGTATGTGGTCCTATGCAGACACCTTCTTTTGGGAACTATCTTCGTGACATTCATCGATGATTTTTCCAGGCATGCATGGGTAGATCCATTGAAAGAAAAGTTGGAAGTGTTTATGTGCTTCAAAGAGTTTCTGGTTTTGCCTAAAAATATGTCAGCATGTAAAATGGGCACCCTCCATTCCGATCGAGGAGGGGGGGATACATGTCTTCTGATTTTAATGCATTTTTGGTTGAACATGGGATAAACATCAGCGTATAACAATGTTGTGTTCACCTCAATAGAATGGAGTTGGTGAAAGGAAGAGCAGATCACTCATAGAGATGGCAAGATGTATGGTCAAGAGTGAGGCTTTACCACATAGTTTTTGGCTTGAGGTTGTTATGTGTGCAACATGTGTACTTAATAGATGTCCCACTAAAGCCTTGCAGTCTATCACTCCATATGAGGCTTGGCATGGTCATAAGCTATCTATCACTCACCTGTGTGATTTTGTTTGTCTGGCATATGCATTAGTGCATGAACAACAACGTAGGAAATTGGATGATAAAGCAACAAAATGTATTTTTGTTGGGTACAGTTTTGAAATCAAATGCTATCGTCTATATCATCCATAGACTAAGTGCATTTTGGTTAGCCATGATGTTTTTTTGTGGAAGATGCTATTCAGCCATTACTTTCATGTACTAAGGAGACATTTGTTAGCTCCAAAGACATGTATGACACTTTGCTACCTTTTTTTACAGGTGGACAGTATAGTGTTGGTCCTAATGAGGCAACTTCTCAGCCTTTATAGGTTTCATGTGATGATGTACATCATTCCATTTCTGATGCACATTTACATGATGCACTTGTTGATGGGAGAGCTAGATTTTGGAGGCAAAAACTATGCCAAAATGGTTGATGTAGACTTTGTGTGACAACAAATTAGATGCACCTTTGTCATATTGTACTCGTTCTAGCTCTCATAATGCTTCGTTTGCGTCAAATTGCTATGCTATGGCTGCCTCTAGCCTCTGTGATGAGAATGAGCATGTTTTGTTTAATGAAGCACAAAATTCATGAAATTTGGATGCTTGTTATGCAATCTGAATATGATGCTATAATGAAGAATGGTACCTCAAATTTATGTGATTTGACCCCTAGCAAGAAGGCCATTGGCACTAAGTGGGTATACAAGCTGAAGTGTCAACTTGATGGAACAATTGACAGGCATAAGGCTAGGCTTGTTGCAAAGGGTTATGCTCAAGAAAGAGGCATTGATTTTGATGAGACATTTGCTCCTACTTGCCGAATGACTACTGTTCATATCATTTGTGGACTTGGAGCTCATCATGGTTGGATGGTACATCAGTTGGACATTAAAACTACATTTCTGAATGGTGACTTTCATGAAGAAGGTTATGTTTTTCAGCCCTGTGGCTTTATGCAGAAAGGGCATGAAAACAAAGTGTGCAGGTTGAAAAAGGCATTTTATGGTTTGAAAAAGCACCATGTGCTTGGTATGAAAAGGTACATCCTATCTGATTGCACATGGTTTTGAGAAGAGTCCAACTGAGAGCACCTTCTATGTTAACCACGCAAATGATGTGCTTCTGATAATTGTTGTCTATGTTGATGACATGCTGCTCATTGGTCCTCATGAGAAGCATATTTTTTATTATAAGGCTGATTTGCATGCCTCATTTGAGATGTCAGATTTGGGGCATTTGCATCATTATTTGGGCATTCAGTTATGCAAGTTGATGGCGGAATAGTTTTGTATCAAACCAATATATTAACACATTATTGAAGTGTTTCGGCGTTGAAGAATTCAAACCTATTGCCACTCCTATGGAGACAAGTTTATGATTGAGTCTTCATGATGTTGGAGATGCATTTGATGTTGTTCTCTATCAGCAGGTTATTGGATGCTTGATTTACTTATGCATTACTTGGCCAGATATTCAGTTTGCTATCTCACAAGTGAACAGGTTTATGAATTGCCTAGGTGTCAAGCATTGGGAGGTGGTTAAGTGCATCTTTCGCTACTTGAGTTGTACCCGGCTACTTGGATTGTTTTATCCCAAGGGGGGATCACTACCGCTAGATTTACATGCTTTTTTTTACTCTAATTAGGTTGGTTGCTATGACACTCATGTGTCCACCAATGGTTTTTGCTTCATGCTTGGTAGCTCATGCATATTGTGGTTGAGCAAGAAGCAGCCTACTGTGGCCACTTCTAGTTGTGAGGCTAAGTATAGGGAAGCTTTCACAATTATTATTAAGTGTGTGTGGCTCATACGCCTTATGGTTGATTTGGGTGTTGGTTAGTCTTTTGCCACCACCATTGTCACTGATAATCAAAGTGCCTTGGCAGTTGCGAGGAATCTTGTGTTCCATATTCGCACTAAGCACATTGATGTGATCTATCATTATGTCAGGGAGAGGTTCTCTGTTGGAGAGATCAGTTTGGCATATGTGCCCACACAGGAGAACATTGGAGACCTTTTCACAAATGCTCTACCTAGGGAGAAGTTTGAAGTTTTCAGCAAAGCTTTGGGCTTACTTCCTTTTGTGGATTGATTCCACATAGCTTGGCACTTCCTCATACATGAGTGGAAGCTCCTTGTTCACCACATCACTCCCAAAGGGATTTGTTGATATATTTAGGTAGTGATGTGTGTGAACACACTAGGACTGTCGAGGCACTTTTTTCCTTCTTTAGGAGGTTTTTTCCCCTCGGCTTGTATATATGCCTATAACCCTAACAGATCACTTATCTTTGTACATTCTAGTGGTAATACATTCAATATTGTGTGTTGTGCTCTAAGATTATTCTTCTTCTTCCTTGTGTCGTTCGAGTGCTTCTGTAGACCTCAACAAACAACAAATGAATCTCAACATTGCTTTTGCAAGATGATATGTGCAAAAATTAATAGTCACATGAAATTTACTCTACAAAAGAAATCAACTATTATTAAAAGCATTCAAGAGTTGAAATGGGTAACAATTCAAAAACTAAAATGTGCAAAAAATAAAACCCACATGGAACTTATTCTACAAAAGAAACCAACTATTGGGAAAAACATTCAAGAATTGAAATGGGTGACGATTCAAAAACTGAATTGATGCACTTGAGTCAAATGTTTGGATGGGATCATGCATACATAGGGTAACATGGTCAACTAAGTATAAGACATAATTTATATTAAGAATAATGGATAGCATATCCCAATATGTAAACAAAATTATGGATAGCGAAGTCCACTATGCAAACAAGATTTTCCTTCATTTTGTAAGCATCTTCCTCATCTTATTTTCTTCTAGTCAAAAAGAGAGTATCCTTATTCATGGTTATGTTTTGTCATGTGCTTGTTAGGCATGACTATTGTATTACCTCCTCTCCCTTTTCCTCCCTTTATCTCTAGCTATTAGAAGCAGTTTAGACACTTTGTTTAGTATTTATGGGTGAGGTGTATGTTGTAGGTAGATTTTGCGTGATTTTTCCCTTTTCTAGGGGTCTTGGCATGTTTTGCACACAATGGAACCATCATCTTCTCCAAACTCTGAACCAATCATGAGATTTGTAAAGTCACATGGAATCTAAGGTTTAGGATGGTTTCCTTTGTGTCCATGATAGAAGTAGGGTTTCCTGCAGATCACTAATTTGCTCATAACTTGAGGCACATTTGTTAGATTCGACTAAAAATATGACCATTAGATGTGTCTCATCAAGAGCTTTGAAAAAACACAGTATTCACATATTCGAGTTCAAAGTTGAGAGAAAAGTTTGAATTTGTGCTTACTATTATTACAAGTATCACAACATGCATTTTCATAGGATTAATGAGTAGGAGAGGTAGCTGAAATGAGTCCCATGCATTGTAGCATTGTCAGGTCGCTTACCATCATGTGTGCACATGCCTTCATACACTTGATATGTCTAATCTCAAGGATTGATAATTAAGCATGTATTAATCCACCACTATATGCACTTGTGGGATGATTGAGGTACAATCTCAATTGACACAAGTCCCTAAGACCTTACAACTTAGGTGCACACGTTTTTGGCACAGTGGTTGGGGAACTAGTCCAATCAAGGTGCCTTCGTGATGGTGATAGCTAAGGAGTGAACGAATCGTGTGATTAGAGGTAGTTTCAATTAGTGGCAAGTCACCAAATACTTCAGCACTTGTTACTTCACACTCTAGGGGTGTGTGTAATGAGTTAGTAGAGTTTGAAGTGAAGGAGTGAGAAAGAGTAGGGATTACTTATCTTTGTACATTCTAGTGGTAATACATTCAGTATTGTGTGTTGTGTGCCAAGCTTCTTCTTCTTCCTTGTGTTGTTCCTGTGTTTTCGCAGACCTCGAACTCCAACAATTGATATCAGAGCAGGTCATTGCTTCATCTAGGGCATCGTCGACATCCCTCTAGTCATAGTCTTAGAATCACACGAAATTTGGTGAGCATAGTATACTCAAGCTGATTAGGAGATCAAAACAACTTTGCTCTCTGGTGTTGAAATCGCAATCTAAGCTCGTTTCGGCCTCCAAATGCACTATCGTAGTGCTTGTGTAGGCTATTTTGTCTTTTTATACCAAAGATATATATAGGTTTTGGTTCTCTAGTATAAGCATCTCAAAGTCTATTATAGGTCTAACAGAACTCATGAGGGTAGTTCTATTCAAATTTTTCAGATATAGTCATTTTTCTGCATCAGGGTATTTTAGTCAGTGGCCATGGCTGAAAGTAGTGATGTACTCCGTATGTTGGCTGTTGAGGATAAGTTGGATGGTACCAATTACCCATTGTGGGCTTATATGATGGGTTGTTGCAAAAGGACTGTGGAACATTGTGTAGGGTGTTGAAAAACGTCCTATTACACCTGTAAATATAGGTGTTGAAGCTGATGCAGATGGCATTAAAGATGTTGATATTCTTTGAATTCATGTTCGTGCTATGATTTCTATTGCGCCTACTCTAGAGCAAATTTTTTGGGATGGCAGAGATGCTTAGGCACATGCATTGATAGCCTTATCTGTCAAAAATGCCATATTCCTCACATTCGCTCTTGCTGAATAGCTAAGGATGCTTGGGATACACTTACCACATTGTACCAGGCTAGGAATGAGGCTCATGTTGCTTACCTCTGAAAACAGTTGGAGAGTGAGAATATGAATGAAGGTGATTCTATGGATAGCTTTCTAACAAAGATCAAAGACTTGAAGGAACAATTAATTTCTGCTAATGAAGTTATACCAGATAGCTCACTTGGGCAGATCGTTCTGAATGGTCTTCTTGATTCATATCATAGTTTTGTTTCTATTCTTTGTTTGATGATGAAAAGAAATCCAAATGTCTTGATATTTGAGGAGTTAATCTCTATTCTGGTGTAGGAAGATCACTCTAGGCGAACAAGTCCATTATGCGTGTTGCAGATCAAGCTTTCCTGGCTAGTCAGAAGGGCAAAGGTAAATGGAGCTCATCTACTAGTAAGCAGAAATTTATAAATGTTGCACATTTGAAGAAGGAAGACAAAGATGAGAAGAAATCAGAAAATAAGAAATTCTTTTGTAAGTACTATAAAGGAAACGATCATATCATCAAGAACTATCCAAAACTGGCTGCAAAAGAGGCAAAGAAAAAAGAGGCTAGAATGGTTGTTGCAGAGGCCTCTACATCGAAAATAGAGTCTACAAATCTTGTGCAGAATGAAGAATGGGTGCTTACTATTGTTTGCAATTTTGACCCATCTTCTCCTGAAGTGTATATCTACAGTAGACGCAGATGTTTGGTACTTTGATAGTGGGGCAATCAAACATATTACCTTGCAATGCAATTTCTTCACTTCACTTGAGCCTACCCTTATAGGGATTACTATCATATGCACCAATGACTTCTCTTATCCTATCATGGGAGTTAATAAGATCATTTTGACTACAACTGATGGTAGTTCTTTCACTTTGTCGGATGCTTTATTTATGCTAGGGATCAAGAAAAATCTGTTATCAGTTTCTACAAAGCCAAGTTTGGCTTGGTTGTGAAATTTGTTGATGATAGACGTGCAGTTCATGATCTGTCAAATGATGACATGATTATTGCTTCTGGCATTTTATGTTGTGGGTTGTATAAGCTCATAGACCATGAAAAATCTATGAATGATTCAGTATGTGTAGTACATTATTCTAAGGCTACGTCAGATGCAAATATTTGGCATGCATGCTTAGGTCATGTGAATTTTTGTTAGTTTGCTATGCCTGCAAAAATCTAAAATGGTGTCCTCTTTGCCCAAACTTGAAGCACCCACAAAACATGTCTATAAAGGCTATATTTTGGGCAAAATGCATCATTCCTCCTTTCCAAAAGATGGTTCAGTTCGAGCTACTAAAAAATTGCACCTTGTTCACAATGATGTTTGTGGTCCTATGCAGACATCCTCTTATGGAAACTATCTTTACTTCGTGAATTTTATTGATGATTTTTCCAGGCATGCATGGGTATATCCACTCAAAGCAAAGTCCAAAGTGTTTATGTGCTCCAAACAGTTTTTGGTTTTGACTAAAAATCTATCAGCATGTAAAAGGGGCACCCTCCGTTCTGATCAAGGGGGGGGGGGATATATGTCTTCTGGTTGAACGTGGGATAAAACATTAGTGTAGAGTGCCATATGCACCTCAACAGAATGGAACTGTCGAATGGAAGAAAATGTCACTCATGGAAATGGCGAGGTGTATGGTCAAGAGTCAGGCTTTACCACATAGTTTCTGGCTAAACGGATAAGATATAGATGGTGATATATATATATATATATATATATATATATATATATATATATATATAGAGAGAGAGAGAGAGAGAGAGAGATAGATAGATGGATGGATGGATGGATGGATGGATGGATGGATGGATGGATGGATGGATGGATGGATGGATGGATGGATGGATGGATGGATGGATGGATGGATGGATGGATAGATAGATAGATAGATAGATAGATAGATAGATAGATAGATAGATAGATAGATAGATAGATAGATAGATAGATAGATAGATAGATAGATAGATAGATAGATAGATAGACAGACAGACAGACAGACAGACAGACAGACAGACAGACAGACAAACAGACAGACAAACAAACAGACAGACAAACAAACAGACAGACAGATAGATAGACAGACACACAGACAGACAAATAGATAGATAGAAATATAGACACACAGACAGACAGACAGACATACAGAGAGATAGGCAGACAAACAGACAGAGAGACAGACAGATAGATAGACAGACAGACAGACAGACAGACAGACAAACAGATAGACAAACATACAGACAGATAGATAGACAAACAGACAGACAAACAGACAGACAGATAGATAGATAGACAGACAGACAGACAGACAGACAGACAGACAGACAGACAGACAGACAGACAGACAGACAGACAGACAGACAGACAGACAGACAGACAGACAGACAGACAGACAGACAGACAGATAGATAGATAGATAGATAGATAGATAGATAGATAGATAGATAGATAGATAGATAGATAGATAGATAGATAGATAGATAGATAGATAGATAGATAGATAGATAGATAGATAGACAGATAGACAGATGGATGGATGGATGGATAGATAGATAGATAGATAGATAGATAGATAGATAGATAGATAGATAGATAGATAGATAGATAGATAGATAGATAGATAGATAGATAGATAGATAGATAGATAGATAGATAGATAGATAGATAGATGGATGGATAGATGGATAGATGGATAGATAGATAGATAGAAAGATGAATGAATAGATAGATAGATAGATAGATAGATAGATAGATAGATAGATAGATAGATAGATAGATAGATAGATAGATAGATAGATAGATAGATAGATAGATAGATAGATAGATAGATAGATAGATAGATAGATGGATAGATATATAGATGGATGGATGGATGGATAGATAGATAGATAGATAGATAGATAGATAGATAGATAGATAGATAGATAGATAGATAGATAGATAGATAGATAGATAGATAGATAGATAGATAGATAGATAGATAGATAGATAGATAGATAGATAGATAGATAGATAGATAGATAGATAGATAGATAGATAGATAGATAGATAGATAGATAGATAGATAGATAGATAGATAGATAGATAGATAGATAGATAGATAGATAGATAGATAGATTGACAGACAGACAGACAAATAGATAGAATGGAATCGCCAAATGGAAGAACATGTGACTCATGGAAATGGTGAGGTGTATGGTCAAGAGTCAGGCTTTACCACATAGTTTCTAGCTTGAGGATGTTATGTGTGCAACATATGTACTTAACAGGTGTCCCACCAAAGCACTGCAGTTTATCATTCCATATGAGGCTTGGCATGGTCGCAAGCCATCTCTGACTCATCTGCGTGTTTTTGGTTGTTTGGCATATGCATTAGTGCCTGAACAACATCGCAGTAAATTGGATGATAAAGCAGTAAAATGTATTTTTGTTGGGTATAGTTATGAAAGCAAAGGTTATCGTCTGTATCATCCACAAACTAAACACATTTTGGTTAGCCGTGATGTTGTTTTTGTGGAAGATGCTATTCAGCCTTTACTTTCATGTATGAAGGAGACATTTGTTAGCTCCAAAGACATGTATGATACTTTCTTGCCTCTTTTGACAGGTGGACAATCTAGTGCTAGTCCTATTGAGGCAACTTCTCAGCCTTTAGAGGTTTCATGTGATGATGCAGATCATTCCATTTTTGATGCAAATCATTCCACTTTCGATGCAGATCATTCCATTTCTGATGCACATCTGCATGATGCACTTGTGGGTGAGAGAGCTGATATTGAGGAGGCAAAAGGTATGCCAAAATGGCTAGTGCAAACTTTGTGTGACAGCAAATTAGATGCACCTTTGTCATACCGTACTCATTCATGCTCTCATAGTGCCTCTTTTGCATCAGATTACTATGATATGGCTACTTCTAGTCTCTTTGATGAGACTGAGCCTGTTTCATTTGATGAAGCACAAAATTTTGAACATTGGATGGCTGCAATGCAATCTGAATATGATGCTATAATGAAAAATGCTACCTGCTCTTTATGTGACTTGCCTCCTAGCAAGAAGGCCATTGGCACTAAGTGGGTATACAAGCTTAAATGTAAATCTGATGGAACAATTGACATGTATAAGGCTAGGCTTGTTGCAAAGGGTTAGGCTCAAGAAAGAGGCATTGATTTTGATGAGACCTTTGCTCCTACTTGCCGAATGACTACTAGTCATAGCATATGTGCACTTCTAGCTCATCATGGTTGGAATGTAAATTAGTTGGACATTAAAACAACATTTTTTAATGGTCAGTTGCATTAAGAAGTGTATGCTTTTCAGCCCCATGGCTTTGTGCTAAAAGGGCATGAAAAGCAGGTGTGCAGGTTAAAGAAGGCATTATATGGTTTAAACCAAGCACCATGTTCTTGGTATGAAAAGATACATGCCTATCTGATTGCACACAATTTTGGGAACAATCCAACTCAAATCACCTTATATATTAAGCGTGCTAATGATGTACTTCTGATCATTGTTGTGTATGTTGATGACATGTTGCTCATTGGTCCTCATGAGAAGCATATTGCTGATTTTAAGGCTGATTTGCATGCCTCATTTGAGATGTCAGATTTGGGGCATTTGCATCATTATTTGGGCATTCAGTTTATGCACGTTGATGGTGGAATGGCTTTGTGTCAAATGAAATATATTGACACATTATTGTAGTGTTTTGGCCTTGAAGACTGTAAACCTATTGCCACTCCTATGGACACAAGTTTACGATTGAGTCTTCATGATGCTGATATGCACTTGATGTTGTTCTCTATCAGCAGGCTATTGGATGCTTGATTTACTTATACATTACTTAGCTAGATATTCAATTTTCTGTCTCACAAATGAGCAGGTTTATGCATTGCCCAGGAGTCAAGCATTGGGAGGTAGTTAAGCGCATCTTTTGCTACTTGAGTGGTACCCAACTACTTGGATTGTTTTATCCCAAGGGGGGATCACTACTGCCACATTTACATGCTTTTTCTGACTCTGACTGGCTTGTTTGCTATGACACCCATGTGTCCACTAGTGGTTTTTGCTTCATGCTTGGTAGCTTGTGCATATCTTGGTTGAGCAAGAAGCAACCTATTGTGGCCACTTCTAGTTGTGAGGTTGGGTATAGGGCAACTTTCACAACAACTATTGAGTATGTGTGGCTCATACACCTTATGGCTAATTTGGGTGTTGGTCAGTCTTGTGCCACCACCATCTTCATTGACAGTCAGAGCACATTGGTAGTTGCGAGGAACCCTGTGTTCCATGCTCGCACTAAGCACATTAAGGTGCATTATCATTAATTCAAGGAGTGGTTCTCTGCTAGAGAGATCAACTTGGCATATGTGCCCACACAGGAGAACATTGTAGACCTTTTCACAAAGGCTCTACCCAGGGAGAATTTTGAAGCTTTCCACAAGGCTTTGGGCTTACTTCCTTTATGGATTGGTTCCACATAGTTTGGCACTTCCTTATACATGAGTGCCAGCTCCTTGTTCACCGCATCACTCCCAGGGGGGGTTTGTTGATATATTTAGGTAGTGATGAGTCTGAACACTCTAGGACCATCGGGGCACTTTTTTCCCTCTTTAGGAGGTTTTTTTCCCCCGGCTTGTATATATGCCTATAGCCCTAATGGGTTACTTATCTTTATACATTATAGTGGTAATACATTCAATATTGTGTGTTGTTCTCCAAGCTTCTTCTTCTTCCTTGTGTTGTTCACATGCTTCCACAGACCTCGAACTCCAAGAACCCAAGGCCTTAAAATTCAAAAACCCTTCAGTTTTGCAGTCACTTATTTTGAAGCAAGTATCATCTCAGAGCAGTGACTGGTATCGCGGGTGGAGTATCGTGGAGAGCGATCATATTTGCTGATTTTTGAACACAAGACTTGGAAGACATATTCTTGAACGTGAGAACTTTAATCTCCAAAAATAAAAAAGGCACTCACAAATGTGACACGACGCATTATCGGTATCGCGGGATAGGATAGAGGGTTTGGAGTGAGTTTTTGTTATTTACAGTGGGCCAAGAAAGAAGAGGAGTGTGAGACACATTGTGCACATAAATTTTTAAATTTTAGATCACATTTGGCTATAGTATCATGGTTGATTGAGTTTTGGTATCGTGATACCAAAACTCCCTAGTATTGCAATACTTGCCAGGTATCATGTATCACCTAGCACCTAGGTGGTGAATGAACTTGAGATCTGGACGAGTGTTAGTCAGTCAAAGAAGCATCATATCTTCTGCAGGAAGTGCAGTCCAATCAAGCCATCATTGTATCTACTCTGGCACATCTAGTGACTCTGAGGAGGAAATACCCATGGCTTCTAAGGACATGCATAGCTCTGTACCTAGGGGAGGCTTTATGTCTACTCTAGAAGGAGAATACTGGACCCCTCTATAGTATGTGTCCAAAAACCTACAAGGAGTACCCATTTACCTCTAAATAGGTCAGTAGCAAGAATGGTAAACACTATGGAGTCAGAAATAGTTTTGAGGCTAGCTGTCAAGTATGAAGGTGGTGTTTACATGGACAAGAGAGGCCGTATTTACATATTGATAGAAAATCCTGACCAGATTGACAAAAGGGGAGAGCTAGAGGGACAAGAAATGCTGAGAAGACCCAATCATGGAGCCATTGTGACTACCCCAAGGGGAAAGTCAATAGTGACTCAAGTATTGAGAGGGGATGTACTACCTCAAGATGACTATTTAATGGATGTGTATTTGATATGTGGATCATATTTGCTCCGACAAGTTGATTCACCTACATGAGGAGAAGGGATAAATCCATTGACTATATATGAGCTAAGTGATCCGGAGGATGTGTCTAGAGTTACCTACCTAGACCATAATCAAAGGAGATATAGGCGGGTAGATGAAGTGGATAGGTCATGGATCAACTATATGAGATTGCATGTCTTCCCTCCTCGAGAGCAGGCAACTACCTCACAAAACCCCTTTGGAACCCATCAAGGGATGAGAAATGTGACTTCAGGACAAAATCCAAGGAATAGGAAATTTAAATAGGCCAACCTTTAGGCAAGATCACCTCAAGGTGTAGGACCAAGAATACACCCATTAAGACTAGCAGTGCCTATAGTAATCATACCCCCAAAGCCAGGGAGAAGATTGTGACGAATCCAAGTGGCCAAAGGCATGTGGAATCATTATAATGGAATCGGAGAGCCTTATGACCACATAGCAGAATTCAAACAAGTATTGCGAGCAGAGCAAGTGGATGACTTTTTGTGCAATATGAATCCTTTGGGTTAACCCTCACAGGAACAACCTTGACTTGGTTCTAACCCTTGGATCTAAATCGCTTTGGTAATATCAAACAATTATTCCAAGAATTTATTGAGGAATTCACAAAGCAAGGGATTAAGCAAAATTCATCACCCTTAATCCATAGTTTTAAAGAAGTGCCTACTGAAACTTTGAAAAATGCAATTAGTAGATTTAATCAGTATGTTGATCGATGTCCTATGATGGAGAGGCCATCTCAGCAAAAAATGATATCCTTATTTCTAGATGGACTAACTAATGGATGGTTGAGAACCTTATTATATGTAAAACAATTACAAAAATTGAGTGAGTGCCTTCAAGAGTGTATAGATTTGGAAGATAATTTAGCAGTCGATCTTAAAACTACAGAAAATTGGACTAAAACAAAGGACACGAGAAGCAACACGACTTCTAATTCAATTAACATAGAGGAACTAATAGAGTTGGTAGCAAAAAAATTGGGAGTGGGATAGAGGAATGATCAGAACCCCCCTTTGAGAGTACCAATGTTACGAAGATGTACATTGTGCGGAGGAGACCACCCATCCCATGTTTGTAGAAGAGGAGGTTTAGAGATGTCACAACCTTATCCCTACCATAGACAGCCAACTCAGGTACCCACCATGTACTATCACGTTGATAAAAATACACCAACCACAACACCAAGAACTACCCATTTAACAGGCAGCCAAGACAAGTGGTACAACCACAATATAGACCATATGGATACCCTCCTAGGGAACAAGGTAGAGAAGCTCCTAGGTATAACCCTTACCCAGGACCACAAGGAGCACCTAGACCATATGAACATGGAGGATATGGTCAACCATAGCATGTACTAGGACAACAACCACCCCATCCCTAGAATGTAGTGCCAGTTAAGTACACTCAATTGGAGGAAAACTTAGAAAGAGCTATAGTACCAGCAACACCCTTGGCCAGTGCAAAAATAGTTTATCAGGGATTTGAACATACCCAAGGAGAGTATTCCTCTTATGATGCGAGCCTAATGGAATATGTCAAGACTTATGATCAACAATACTATGGATATGATGGATATGAAAATTCCTATGGACAAGAGTATGCAAATCTCATGTACAAAACACCCAAGGTCCAAGCTCCAATGAGACCAACCACTAGACCATCAACCCCAAGAGGATCATGCTATATGTGTGGAGGAGATCAGTTTATAAGGGAATGCACTTTGCCATACAACCCACCACCCCCCGAGTATGGGAAGGTTACTATAATGACTGTGGCAAGGAACACTTGTTTCAAGATTGTCCAAAAAACCTCAACAAAGTTCCTACCACCACACAGACCAATGTGATTGAAGTAATTGAATAATCTAGAAGTGATAGCGAGTACACAGTGCCACTAAAAGCTATCACTAGAAGGAGAGTGTGGTAAAGGAAACGCCATGAAAATTTGAGGTGGATAAAGATTAGAACCTAAAATTCAAGTATTTGAGGATTCAAAAGACCTGGAGGACATGGATAAAACTAATAAGACCCAAAGATGGAAGGAAAGAAGAGGAAAACTCAAGAATAAATGGAGAACAAAGAAAAGTGAAGAGGAAGAGAAAACAATACAAGGGAAGAAGAAACTTCAAGAATGAGAAGTGCAAAGGAACTCTCATCAAATGATCCAAGCATTTAAGCCAATAGTGATAGGATCAATATTAGCAGATCCCATACCAAAAGACTTGAACATGTGGTTGAAAGCTTATCAGTCTAGAATCAAGACAAGACTGAGTATAGAGCAACATGAAAAACTCTATCCACGAGGAGACTTGGAAAAGGAGAGATTGGAAATGTGTAGGAAACTCATAGAAATAGCTCAAACCACACTTGAACTTACTATCCCAATCCTTCCGGAGATGAGAATACCAAAAAACCTATTCAACAAATGCATGGAATCTAACAACCTAAAATCAGTGAAGGAACAACAAGAGAAAAAAACAAAGGAAGTCATTACAAGAAATAAGGAAGATCAAGTGTCAATAATCCCAGAATTAGAGGCAAAGTGGCCACATGACTTGTGGCCGAGGATTCAAGAGGAATGGTGGAAAAAGAATGAGAACTCTCCACCACCCTTTGAAGAATTAGACACTTGGGAAAATCAACATGTAACGAACTTAGAAGAGGAATATGAGGAAGTATCCATCCCAGATCAAAATCGGGAAGAAGCAAACAACATATCCACAATACCCAATTACATGGGAGAGTATGAGAGAAAACTGGAAGTATTCCATGCTCCCACGATCAAGGGCAAAGAAGAAAGATCACAAAATGAGACATCACATAACTTATCAAAAATCAAGAAAACGAAAATACAATGTTCATTAACTATAGAGGAATTGTTGCAAGTGAAACCCAACTCTAGAACCAATTGGCTAAGCACTTGAAGATAGAAGCAAAAGAATCTATCAATGAGAATAAAGGAGTAGAAGCTCCTCCAACAACCAGATCCCAATAGATAAAGTTGGAGAATTTAGTGACGGAGATGAAGGAAACACCTGTCTACCCATCACCTTTAATGGATACATGACTAAAGCAATTTTAGACACGGGAGCGGGTGTAGGCATAGCCACCAAGGAGATTTGAGAAAAATGGGGAAAGCCAACCCTGTGACCAACATGCATGAAACTTACAACTACCCAATGGTCATGTGGAGAGACCACTAGGAATCCTCAAAAAGATTAGGTTGACCACATGTGGAGTAGAATTTGAACATACTTTAGCCATTTGCTAGTTTGAAAAAGATAGCAATTATGACATGATTTTGGGACGACCATTCATGAGACAACTAAGAGTTGTGCAAGATTGGGGAAGAGATGCGTTGTATCTACAACACCAGGGTACTACAACAAAGATAAAATCACACACCTTCTTGTATAGGGATGTACCCCCATTACAATGGAACCCAATCCACAAAGAAGAAGACGATGTATACATTCATAACATAGGATCTAGTGACCAATCATGGATGAGGGAAGATGTTTAGCTATGGATGTGCAAGGAGGCAAAAAGAGAAGAAGGGAGGACACAATCATGGCCCATAGGACACCAAAATTATAGACCCATAGAAGATCCAGCTTACATACCTCAAATCTTTCCAGATAAAGCATTTGAACTGCATGGATGGATGGAAATACTAGCCACTTTAGATGTGTGTGTTAACGAAGAAGTGTTGACCATGAATGAATGAATAGACAAAGAAGGATATGATGTGAACCTTTACATGGTAATCCTCCAAGAAACAGAAAATGGGGAATTATTGGAAAAATAATGGAGAGAGGACTATGAGAGTATTGAAATGGAACCAAAATCTGATTCTGGAGAATTATACCTGAAACAGATTCAACCCGCCGAGGATGTAGAGGTACCAAAAGTGTTCACCATAGAAAAGCATCAAAAGAAATCAAACAATGAGGAAGTTCTAGGTCAAATAGAGCAACCACCAGATCTTTTTGAGGTTTCACAACATTTCAAGAGATATGAAATAGAAGAATGGAAAATAGCAATTCAAATGCCAAAAAGAGAAGCCTAGGACGGAGAGGCCTACGATAATAAGGAACGGACCAAGAAAGTGATAGTAACTGTGGAATAGGAAGAAGAGAGATGCATCTACATAGGGAAGGACATATCACCTGAAGAAGAGCAAGAATTGGTAGAACTAATTAGAGAATACAAGGATGTATTTGCATGGACCTACAAGGACCTCAAGCGAGTGGATCCATCCATTTCCTCCCATAGAGTCCCAATGACACCTGAGGCAAAACCCTCAAAACAAAAGCCATACACATATAATGATGTTTCTTCTGCAAAAATTAAGGTAGAAATCGACAAACTATTAGCTGCAAATTCATTTATGAGATAGAGCATACGGAATGGGTATCACCCTTAGTTGTAGCACCCAAAAAGAATGGTAAACTTAGAGTATGCATCAATTTGAAGAAAGTTAATGCAACTACCCATAACTAATCACCTTTTGGAAAGAGTAGTAGGCAAGGAAGTCTACAGCTTCCTCAATGGATTCTATAGAAGACAGCATTTGCAACTGAATGGGGGGCATACGCTTTTCGAGTGATGCCATCCAGGCTTACCAACATTATGGAAACTTTCCAAAGATTGATGTGTCATGTATTCAAAGAATTTCTAAAAAAAAGCTATGGAAGTTTACATAGATGACTTATGCACATATTCCTATAGAAAGACGGAACACATTCCTAAGTTACGAAAGATATTCGAGAAATGCAGACAATATAGAGTGTATTTGAATCTAGAGAAATGTGTCTTTATGGTTAGGCAAGGAAAGATTTTGGGACATATTGTATCCAAGAATGGTATTTCCACTCATGAGGATAAGATAAAGGTCATCTTTGATTTGCCTAGACCAAAGAATGCAAAGGAAGTACAAGCTTTTATGGGACATTGTGGATACTACCGAAGGTTCATTCACATGTATGCCATAATTGCAAAATCCCACTATGTTCATAAATCATGAAAGTCATAACCCTAATGTATTCACATCTTGTAAAGTACCACATGATCCTTTATAAACTTCTCCCTAAAAAGATGAAACTACAAGGATGAGTGAGAACATTTCATTCGACCACTTTAGCAAGCATAATAAAAAGCCTACATGTATGTCGACCATGAGAATACACCAAAGGTCTGTTACATGATCACAATGGATTTGAAAGGATCAATTGCCAGAGCAAGAGGAACGGAAGGTTGGACAGATCAATCAACAATCTAAGATGCAAGACTACAATTGTCAGATGCAATCACAATGGAATAAACCTAGAATCCTATGCGTATGGCTTCCAAAGCCATTGATCAAAGTGCAAAGAGATCAGTGACAGATTTGGATCCCGAAGGACATTAAATGCTAAGCAAAACAAGAAATGAAACAATGATTAAGATGCCATATCATTAGAAACAAGAAAACGAATTAATCACATCTACAAGCTAGATTTCTAATGATGTACTCAAGTAATGAACACACTGCATCTAACCTTGGACAAGCCAACAGTGCCAGAAGTGAAAGTTCTTAATGCAAAAGGAGAATGGGTGACCATCCAATTTACGTACGAGCTGATCAAAGAAGCATTCGGATGGACCAAGGATGGCACCATTGATCTAAAAGAAGAGAGTCATAGGACCAAAACAAGAATGTTTTTGGATATTAATCGCATTGATATCGAAGAGGTAGTGCATTTGGTGCATCAACATTTCTGTTTCCCTAACATGCACAGACATATGATGCCACAAAAAATAGTGGTTCAATTATTATCTCATGCAACCAAACTAATAGGAAACCAAATAAACTTGACAATGGGGTCAAGAAACAATGGGGTCATAAGAAACAATGGGGTCATTAGAAATTTATAAATGGAAGCATGGCATTAACTTGAAGCCAAGAAACAATGCGGTCATAAGAAATTTATAAATGGAACCATGGCATTAACGGCATTGATCTACTAAGCATTAGATATTCGAGAATATCTCAAGGGAATGCCATCTTCTATAGAAATGGATAAATACGCCAAGTCAAAAACGATACCTAAAAAGAAGAAAGGTGCATGAGTTACAAAAGAAGCTAGAACAAGCTCACAACCAGTGATGTGAGGAGCAAAATGAACAAGGGAAGCATTAAAAGAAGAAGAAGTAACTCCAACATCCAAGAGGATACATGTACTTCCACAAAGCACCGTAGAAAAACCCACACCCATCACAGAAGCGGAGCTACAAGAAGCCTTGGAGGAGACCCACACATACAAGGAAGGACAAGTCAATTTATCAATACAGGGTCATCATTATTTCCAGGCAAAGACCATATTTCATAATCAAGCAAGCAAAAGATTAACCAAGTTCCACCGATATAGAGAGTTGGGATTAGTCAATTCAAGCTCTTCATCTAAAATCCAAGAACATGACAAATCAACCATAAACATGGAGATACAAAGCTAATCAAATGATGATGGAGGGTGGGAAGAATTGAATCTAGTAAAGGATTCACATGAAGTGGACAACCAACAACAGGACCAAGCATAGGATACTACATTCAAAGATGAACTAGAAGAGGGACCACAAAAGGAAGATATACATACCTTTAAGATAAACGACATGACAAAGCTTCAAGTCATAGAAATTACTCTTAAAGCTCAGTCTACAATGAAGAGTTGGAAGGCAGAACCAATGCAAGAAGAAGTAAGGGAACAAGAACCATTTACGCCTATAAAGGTAGTAGTGGAGCCATCACCTCTAGACATAACATTTCAAGGCAACACTACAAAGTCGACTACAGTTCGAGAAGAAGAACGTCACATTCAATTGCACATCAGGCAACCACATAATGAGACAATGCATGTTGAAAATGGCAAACATGTACAAATGGGTGAAGAACCTACTATACCTAAAACATGGTTGAATGTGGTGTGGCACAACTAAAACCTATGGTAAAACAGATGATCCAAATAGCCATGGAGATACAACAATAGATCATGGAAATGGATAAAGATTATGACAAAGCATTAGTGGAGAGAAATCAATTTCAGACACTAAGTGAAGAGCTAGCAGCAAGATTGTTACATGCTCAATAGGCCTTTACACTAAAAGAAACTGAAATGAAAGAAGCTATGGAAAAATGCAAGCTCCTCACAAAAGAAAATCAAAAGCCCCAACATTTACTCAAAGAGCTTCAAAATAAATATGAGGCTAGTGAAGTAGAAAGGTACACATATCAAATCAAAGCAAAATTTTAGAAGAACAAATAATAATATACATGGAAGAGGCAGACACACTAAGAAATAGAAATAAAGACTTAATGCATTCAATTCTGCTAAATCAGCCAATTGAGGTAAAAGAAAATAACCAAAGAAATACCATGGAATTAGAAGCTCAAATGGCCAAGTATGCTGAACAGCTAATGCAAGAGTCAGAGTTGAGAGAAGAATGGGAAAGAAAGTACATGCATGACACAAATGAGCTCAGAAACAAGTGCAAGGCTGGGGAAGCCCAGATTATAGAGCAATGTAAAGAGGATGCTGATCAAGTAGCTCTATTAGGAGAACGACTCTTGCGAAGCAATGATGTAGTCACTGTCGCTAATAAAACAATAACTAAAAAAAGGATGTACTCATTGAAAGCCTACAGGTTCATTTTGCCCGGTGCCACGAAGAAGATCATGGACACAATTTTGGATAGGACAATGTTAGGGAACAATAAATAATCAGTGGCTCAACTATCTGCTATTATCGAGTCCACCTCATAACTACTTACCTATAGAAGAATATATGTCACGAACTATAGAATTTTGGCTTTCTAGATATGCTATAGTTCTAGATCTAGCAATAAAAATGACAAATAAAGTGTTGAGCATGCTATTAATAGTTTTGAAAGTCTTTAAACATGCTCAATACACATTTTTGAACTTCATCGGCATGAATCAAGGCATAGATGCCTTAATTTTTTATCTCTCTGTAATGCCTAGCAGACTAACGATAATGGCCATATATTCAAAAGTGATATTTCTACCGACTTCTTATATGCAGACCTTTGAAGAAACATTTTTCACAAGATTTTTTGAAATGAACTCCAAGATTTTGTAAAATTATCCTCCAACCTCAATGCTTTCTTGGTGGCCTATGAGTTAAGCTTCTTTGCAGATCATCGACAAACACTAAATGGTGGGCTAAAATCAACCCAATGGAAGGAATTAATGATATGTGAAGCTAATTTGCTGAATCAAAGAGAGCAAACAACCATTTAGACATAGTCACATTGCCAGTCAAAGCCTCTCAGGGATGACAAAGTTCAGGAGGAGGGACATGTGGAAGGAGAATCAAGCAAGAAACGAAGAAGAAGAAAACCAAAAAGAAAAACTGTTCAATAAAGGTAACTCACCCTTTGCCCAAAGCACCACAAGGGCACACATCAGGCTGCAACATGAAAGAAGGAGGTCCCGATGTGTGTAAACAAAGATTAAACACAGGACCTTTGAAGCATCAACTAGATAGAAATAGATGCAATATTTACCAACTAGTATGTGTGTGGCAACCAAATCAATACAGCAACCCTAATTTGTGAATGTAAGGAATACCAAGGGGATGACAGAAGCATAGGAATGAATCTCAAATAAGGTAACAAATTCTCTGAAAGTCCTGAAGGCCTCCTCGACTACTGCATGCATGGAGTGGAAAGAAAGTAACAGGCTTGAGCAATACAATAGGGCCTTGAAGTGTGTAACAAAGAAGTTATTCTAAGGCCAAAGGTTAGAAAGGGGTAGAGGCTGAAAAGTTGAAAAGTGTGACTAAGATAGTCACATTCTTAGCCACTAGGTGTGTGCGGTGGAAAAGAGCTGTTGGAGTTAGACGTTTGCGGAAGCACACGAACAACACAAGGAAGAAGAAGAAGCTTGGATCTCAACACACAATACTGAATGTATTACCACTAGAATGTACAAAGATAAGTAGCATGTTAAGGCAATAGGCGTATATACAAGCCAAGGGAAAAAAAACCTCCTAAAGAGGGAAAAAAGTGCCTTGGCGGTCCTAGTGTGTTCACACACATCACTACCTAAATATATTAGCAAATCCCCCCTGGGAGTGATGCGGTGAACAAGGAGATAGCACTCATGTATAAGGAAGTGCCAAGCTATGTGGGAATCACTCCACAAAAGGAAGTAAGCCCAAAGCTTTGCGGAAAGCATCAAACTTCTCTCTAGGCAAAGCCTTCGTGAAAAGGTATGCAATGTTCTCCTATGTGGGCACATATGCCAAGCTGATCTCCCCAGCAGAGAACCTCTCCCTGGCATAATGATAATGCACCTCAATGTGCTTAGTACGAGCATGGAACAAAGGGTTCCATGCAACTGTCAATGCGCTCTAACTGTCAGTGAAGATGGTGGTGGCAAAATACTAACCAACACCCAAATCAGCCATAAGGAGTCTGAGCCACACACACTCAGCAGTCGTTGTGAAAGCTGCCCTATACTCAGCCTCAAAACCGAAATTGGCCACAGTAGGCTGCTTCTTGCTCAACCACGATATACATGAGCTACCAAGCATGAAGCAAAAGCCACTAGTGGACACATAAGTGTCATAGCAACCAACCCAATTAGAGTCAAAAAAAGCATGCAAATCTGGCGGTAGTGATCCCCCCTTGGGATAAAAGAACCCAAGTAGTCGAGTACCACTCAAGTAGCGAAAGATGTGCTTAACCGCCTGCCAATGTGTTGATATATTTAGGTAGTGATGTGTGTGAACACTCTAGGACCGTCGGGGCATTTTTTTCCCTCTTTAGGAGGTTATTTTTTCCCCCGGCTTGTCTATACGCCGATTGCCCTAATGGGCTACTTATCTTTGTACATTCTCTAGTAGTACATTCAATATTGTGTGTTGTCCTCCAGGCTTCTTCTTCTTCCTTGTGTTGTTCGTGTGCTTTCGCACACGTCTAACTCCAACAATTGGTATCGGAGCAGGTCGCCATTTCATCTAGGACGTCGTCCAGACTCCTTTGGTTGCAGTCTCAAAATCGCATGAATTTTGGTGAGCATACTCAGCGTGTTTTCGAGATCAAAACTACTTCGCTTTGTCGTGCCGAAATCACGATCTGAGCTCGTTTCGACTTCCGAATGCACTATCCCAGTGCTTGTGTAGGCTATTTTGTCTTTTTGTGTCAAAGATAAATACCTGTTTCGGTTTTCCAGTATAAGCATCTCAAAGTCTGCTACAGGTTTAGCAGAACTCGTCTGGGCAGTTCCGTTCAACTTTTTGAGATACAATCAATTTTCTACATCAAGGTATTTTAGTCACTCGCCATGGCTGAAAGCAATGATGTATTTCGTATGTTGGCTGTTGAGGATAATTTGGATGGTACCAACTACCCGTTGTGGGCTTATATGATGCGACATGTATTGGTTGCAAAAGGACTGTGGAACATTGTGTAGGGTGTTGAAAAACGTCCTATCACACCTGCAAATGTTACAACCGCAGGTACTGAAGTTGATGCAGAAGGTGTCGAAGATGATGATGTTCTGCATAATCCTGTTCGTGTTGTGGTTTCTGCTGCACCTACTATAGAGCAGATTCATTGGGATGGCAAAGATGCTCAGGCACATGCATTGATAGCTTTGTCTGTCAAATGTGGCATTATTCCTCACGTTCGCTCTTGCAGAACAACTAAGGATGCTTGGGATACACTTACCACATTGTACCAAGCTACGTATGAGGCTTGTGTTAACAGTTGGAGAGTGAGCACATGAATGAAGGGGATTCTATGGACAATTTTCTAACAAAGATCAAAGACTTGAAGGAACAGTTGATTTCTGCTGATGAGGCTATACCTGATAGCTCACTTGTGAAAATCGTTCTGAATGGTCTTCCTAATTCACATAAGAGTTTTGCTTCTACTCTTTGGTTGATGATGAAAGGCAATCCAAATGCCTTGTCATTTGAGGAGTTAGTCTCTATTCTGTTGCAAGAAGATCAATCCAAGCAGAACATGTCCATTATGCGTGTTGTAGATCAAGCTTTCTTGGCTAGTCAGAAGGGCAAAGAAAAATGGAGCTATTCTACTAGTAAGCAGAAATTTGCAAATGCTGCACATTTGAAGATCCAAGATAAAGATGAGAAAAAAAAACTGTAAAGCAATAAATTGTTTTGCAAGTACTGTAAAAGAAATGATCATATCATAAAGAACTGTCCAAAACTGGCTACTAAAGAGGCAAAGAAGAAAGACGTTGGAATGGTTGTTGCAAAGGCCTCTACACCAAAAATAGAGTCTTCTAATCTTGTGCAGGAAGAAGAATGGGTGTTTATTACTATTTGCAGTTTTGACCCATCTTCTCATGAGCAGTGCATGTCTACAATAGACTCAGATGTTTGGTAATTTGACAGTGGTGCGACCAAACATATTACCTCGCAGCACAGTTTCTTCTCTTCACTCGAGCCCGCCCCTATAGGGAATACTATTACATGCGCCAACAACTCCTCTTATCCTGTTATGGGAGTTGGTAAGATCGTTTTGACTATTGTTGATGGTACTTCTTTCACTTTGTCAGATGCTTTGTTCGTGCCAGGGATCAAGAAAAATCTGTTATCAGTTTCTGCATTAGCCAAGATTGGCTTGGTTGTGAAATTTTTTGATGACAGGTGTACAGTTCATGATCTATCAAATGGCGATGTGATTATTGCTTCTGGCATTCTATGTCGTGGGCTGTATAAGCTCATAGACTATGAAAGATCTGTAAATGATTTGGCATGTATAATGCACGATTCTAGGGCTATGTCAGATGCAAAGCTTTGGCATGCACGCTTTGGTCATCTGAATTTAGCTAGTTTGCTATGCGTGCAAAAATTTGAAATGGTGTCTTCTTTGCCCAAACTTGAGGCACCAGGAAAACATGTTTGTGAAGGCTGTATTTTGGGCAAAATGCAGCATTCCTCCTTTCCAAAAGATGGTTTAGTTCGGGCTACTCAGAAATTGCAGCTTGTACATAGTTGTCTGTGGTCCTATGCAAACACCTTCTTTTGGAGATTATCTTTACTTGTTTTTGGTTGTTTGGCATATGCATTAATGCTCGAACAACATCATAGAAAATTGGATGATAAAGCAATAAAATGTATTTTCGTTGGGTACAGTTTTGAAACTCAAGGCTATCGTCTATATCATCCACAGATTAAACGCATTTTGGTTAGCCGTGGTGTTGTTTTTGTGGAAGATGCTATTCAGCCATTGCTTTCATGTACTAAGGAGACATCTGTTAGCTCCTGTAGCTCAGTGATGAGAAGCACCTCCTTTAATGTCAATCCGGGAAGACGTGAGGATGGTGTGAAGACCTCGAGCAAGTGAAGGCACAAGTGCGTGAGTGAGAAGCACACAAACATGCACACATATACATACACACGCGCACACACAGCAAGACAAAGATCGAGAAGCAATGGAGTTCTTAGATTACTTTCAGAAAGCTCATATAAGTTCAAAACTATTACAAGCTAACCCCAAAAATGAGCTCTCTAGCTCCTTTTATAGTTTTTGACTAGCTTTGGCCCTGTCCAGACCTAGTGTCCGGCCTAGTTAAAAATTAGGTTCCAGGGCTTTTTTGAGGGCTCAAACGAGATCTAAAAAATATGAAAATTGGCAGGTAGATACTTCTAAAGCTCCTCAAGCTCAAGGACTCCTTGGCTTGCACAAAATGGAGCTACAAAAATAGGAAATGGTATTTACAATGGTTTTTAGTGATTAAAATCACTATTTGTGTAGGGATTTTCTCTGTTGATTTGTCATACACATCTTTGAGCTCCCTACTTGCTCTTTCTTCTTGTGTGCTCAACTCCTTGACGTCTGAAAAATTGAGATGGCCTACTTGCCAGATCTTCTTTGGCTACTATGTCTGCTTGTGCTATCTCTTCATTCCGACCCTCTTTGTCTTGTGGCTCCTTCGGTTCCCTGACTGCTGCCAACACCCCCCCCCACTCTCGCGTCTGTCGCCCCTGACAGACCCTTGTCTAGATGTTCGTTGAACGTAATATTGGACAACGTCGGAAGCAAGGTGATGTTCTTCTAATCTGAGCCCCCGTGCTAGATCTGTTAATAATGCATCCCAATTCACTGGTCCTGGTACGTCCGGATGTGGCACCCGCAGTTGTTCTGAATGGATGGTTCTCTCCACAGCAAATAAGTGGAGGAGATGTGAGGGCCTGGGTACAAATATTTCTGAGTGATATTCCCAGAATCCCGTTATGAACATCTCCTCGAATGTCTGTTTAAAACAAGCTGGGAGGTACTTTATTTCTAGCATTCCGATAGTTCTCAAATTCCCGAGTGAAGAAGTGGTAGCGTCCCAATTTGCCATTAAATTCCATTTCTGCTTCCCAGAAATAGGTGCCATCACCCAGTGGCCCTGCTACATCACTAAACCAGTGAGCATGTTTCCCCACTTGAGACGTGTGTCCTTGAGGAGGGTCTTGAATTGGGAGAACGTGCACCGCTAGAAGTTCTTGAGGCCTTTCGGTGAGTGGTTGCTCCAGGAGGAGGGTTTTGATGTCCACAATCTGTGCGCTAGACCCTGCTTGGGAACTGGTGCCTCCAGCTTCTGCCATCGTTATTGCTTGCTAGCTGGTTCTGTCGAGAATATAGAGCATGTGTTAATATTGTAATGGACAAGATAGAACACGTTTTGCCCCCGTTACAATATTATTGTGAGGTGAGTAAAGGGTTAGTGGGTCAGTGAGTGCACGATGACAGTGTGTGTAGTTAATGAATGGATAGTCCTAGGAGCTAGATGGAAAGATGCAGTGTCTGACTGATGCATTTAGTAAGTGGAGATGAATTTACAAATTGGGGTCGAGGGATGTATTACAAGTCTTAGGTTGCCAAACGCAATGGATGGCTCTTGGTTTTGGTTTTGTGGAGACTCTGGAGGGTTGCACGAGTAATTCTGCTCGGGGTTGATGCGTCTTTGGGACCCATTTACGAGTGAGTCTGTGCGTGCTTCTAAGTGACTGTGTGTTCGAGTGTATCAGGCAAGAGTGGGTGGCGGCTCCTTGAGTGAGTGAACTCGGTCGTGTATGATGTGAATCGTGTGGGACTAGTTGAGCCCGCAAGCAAGCCTTAGGCACCCAAATTTGTCTTGATTGTGGGTCAACCTTCATCGACTTCTTGGGCATCCAGATAGATTTCACTTTCTCAACAGAGGTTTTAGGAGTCCTCTTATTAGTGTCATGTCGTTGATTACTAATAGGAAGTTGAGACAGTTGTCGCGACTTGGCTACAGTCGGCAGCTCGCCTTTTCGCACCCACATTTGTCTCACTGGCTGAGTTGTTCTGCTTCGCATGTTCTTTTGGTCTCCCGCATAGATAGTCTTCAGTAATTGATCTGCCCTTAGTTGCTGCCTCCTTCTGGCCTTTGGAAAAGAAGAGAGTTCCACCGACGCCTTGACTTTTCTATTGAGATCTCCATTCCTCTGCATCACATAGCTTGGGACAAAAACAACATGGTCAACTTCATGTGTACCCCTGGAGGGACTAGGAGTCTGTGCCTTTCCTAGTTCCTGGAGTGTTCCATTATCTAACTCAACTGTAATTCTACTCTGATTCACCCATACCTGAAGAAGTCCACTTCTTAGGTTTAGGTTGACTGCATGATCGTAGATCCAGTCCTGACCCAAGACAAGAGGCTCAGTGAGGTCCTCATCTTGACACACTAATACTTTGACTGTCATCACTTCGTCTTGAATGGAGATGGGAAGATCCACCTCGCCCATGCACGGGGTTTCCACACCTCCCAATCCTATGAGGTATGCTTCTATAGGATTGACAGTTAATTTCGATTCTTGACAGTAAGACAATTTGACAGCACTAGTGGCTGCACCTGAGTCAATCAAGGCTCTTACAGTCCTTGTATTTTTTCCTTGTCCTATGTCTAAGGTTATAAAAGGACGTCGATCAATTATCCTATGAGAACTGATACATGAAACTTCACACATAGCCATGTGATATCCTTGATCTGCATCGGCATCTGGCCTAGGTTGCTCTCTGCCTTGTCTTCGTAATTTCATTCTCCGTATGCGCTCTAAGGCTTCTGCTTGGGCTTCTTCTCGAATTCGCTTTTCTTCTTCTTTGCGTTTCTTAGCAGTATTGAGTCGACTTAGCATTTCCTCTGTGAGAGGTTCCTGATACAACTTGACTCTGCATCCGCTAATGTAGCTTGGGAGAACATCACCTTCTAAGGTGGCTAGCTGTACTGCTCCACTCGTTGAGATCCTATTAATTATCATGGGTCCGTAACCTCTTTTCTCTAGTTTCCTCGCATGTTGTTTCAAAGTGTAGACTAATACCAGATCTCCTGCTTTCAAGCCTTTATCCTTAATATGGGCATCAAAATATGCCTTCTGTCGTTTCTTAGCTGCATATATCCCTGCAGCCGCTCTCAGTCTTGTGTCTCCTAATCGTTCAAGGTCAAAAAGTCTAGAGGATAGTTCATGACCCATCCATTCGTGTTCTTGTGCTACTTTCAGTGTTGGTATTAAGAAGTCCAATGGTAGCACTGCGTTTTGTCCAAACACCATCTGAAAGGGGGTGGCTTGGAGTACCGTTTTGTAGGCGACTCGGTATGCCCAAACAACATGGTGTAGCTGTTTGTCCCAATCAGAGCGTTTATTATTCACTAGTTTGGTCAACACATTGCACAGAATCTTGTTTGTGCTTTCGGCCTGCCCATTAGCCTGTGGGTGGTAGGGGGCAGCCTTCTTATGAACTACCAAGAATTCTTGGAGTAGATTTTCAATCACTTCGTTCAAGAAGTGAGTGCCTCTATCACTTACTAGCTCTATAGGTAGCCCGTATCTTGTGAATACATTCTCAAACAAGAATTTAGCAGTTGACTGAGCATCGTTCTTCGTTGTAGCTTTTACCTCTACCCATTTTGTTAGATAGTCTGTGGCAACAATGATGTATTCAGCATGTGAACCCTTGGCTGGGGGATTAATAGGACCTACAAAGTCTATTCCCCACTTAGAGAATGCACGTCCGCCCATCATAGGTTTCAGTGGCATCTCATCTTTGCGTATAGGACACTGAGTTCGCTGACAAATCTCACACTGTTTCACATAGGTATGTGCATCCATGTGAAGGGTCGGCCACCAGAAGCCCGCAAATAGTATCGCTTTGATCACCCGATCTGGTCCAAAGTGTCCTCCCGCTACACCTTGGTGAGCAATTTCCAAGATCTTGAGATATTCACTTTCATGGACACATAGTCTCAGGTAACCATCCTTACCACGCTTGTATAGATTATCACCAATGAGTGAGTAATCCTGGGCTTCTTGTTCTAGACTTCTTCTTCTGGCCAGACTCATGTCTTGAGGGAAGGTTTTCGTCCTCAGGAAGGATACTAGTGGTTCACTCCAATCTGGCACTATGGACACTTGATAAAGTGTGGCATGTTCCACAGGTGGGTTAGTGCAACAGATTGGGCATTCCTTGCACAACTTCTGGACATCAGCTTCCATAGTAGGCCAATGCACTCCGAGTCTTCTTAGTGTCTGCAAGGTTCGTTGCTTTGAGTAGTGTTGCTCTAATGCACCTACATGTGCTAATTGCAACCATTTAGCGTACTCATCCTCTTCTACACAACACGCCAAGATCCCTTGATCTGTGTGCTTGTACAGACTTCCTGCCATGATGTGATACTTCTGGGCTTTTACTACCTCTCTATCCTGTGTGTTTATTACTGGGTGATTGGGCCCGTAGGTCAATACTGGCACTAATGGTTTAGCCCACTGTGGTGCAACTTCCAAATTAAACAAGTAAGCATCAGGTAAGTCATCTGACACTCCTTGTGGGGCTTCCCCAGATGTGAGCCTGGAAAGATGGTCTGCTCTCAAATGAGTCTTCCCTTTCCTTACCACTACCTCAAAGTCATATTCCATTAGTAAGAGAAACCATCTTACCAATCGGCCTGTGTTGCATGGTTTGTTTACCAGATACAGCAATGCCTGATGGTCAATAAAAAATTTAAACTTATTTGCGAGCAAGTAATGTCTAAATTTTTTAACCGCATATACCATGCCTAGTCCTTCTCTCTCCGTAGTGGTATAATTTCATTCAGCAGCATTCAATTGTCTACTAGCATAGGCAATTGGAAGATCCATATCACCTTCACAAGTAGGTTGTGCGAGTACACACCCAATAGCATAATTGGATGCATCCACATGAACATGGAATGGCTTGTTCCGATCCGGGGTGGTCAAGATTGGTGCTGAACATAATCTTCGTTTAAGCTCCTGGAAGGAATTCTCACATTCATCAGTCCACTCAGAGTTAGTCAGAAGTCCATACATGGGCTTTGCAATGACAGCATACATATGAATGAACCGGCGGTAGTAACCACAATGCCCCATGAAGGCTTGCACTTCCTTGACGTTCTTTGGCCTAGGTAACTCGGCTATGGCTCTCACTTTCTCTTCATCAGTGGATATGCCATTCTTTGACACAAGCAATCCATTCAAGAATAAAGCCACTTGCTTAGCTGGTGTGGGGAGCTCCGAAACAGGGCACCTTTCAAGATATTGCCTAAATCTTCTTCCTGCAAGTCTCACGGTCTCTTGAGGGGTCTGCTTGAAACTGTGAATCAATGAGGAGGTATTATGTCTAATGCCACTCTTAGAGAATTCAATAATGAAAGCCTCTAGGAGTTAGTCTATGCTCCTGAACTGTCTCTCATTCAATGGTTGAAACCACGTAAGGGCTGTGTTCCTAAGGGTTAGACCAAAGGCATTGTACTGCGTGAATAGATCCTCCACTTGTTCGGCTCTCAAGACTTGCCTGAACTCTGCCACATGATCGTATGGGTCTCCAATGCCATCGAAGTAATTCTTCATGGACTTAACTAGCTGAGTCGGTCTCAAAGTCCTTGTGTGCTCTCTAGGTCGTGGTAGAGGGAACTCATCTTCATTTCTTTGATTCCTGTGAGCTCTAAGTACCTCAGGCTCTACTCTATTTGTTTCCACCCTCGTTCTTTCTCTGCCCCCTGGGTTGGTAAAGCTTACTTCTGGCCTATCTCTACTTCTGTCTCTTTGGGTTCCATGAGTTTGGGACGTTCCCGCTCTAGGGTGACCATATGAAACATGCGATCTTGGTTGGGGGAAAATAAATTCGCCCTTCCAAGTGTAAGCATGCCTATCATTTTCTGTCACCACAAAGATCCTCTCTGATGCGTGATCTAAGTAGGTCACTCTGCCTGGGCTATCAGGATCCTTAAACTCATAGATCATGATTGTTCCTATATCAATTGGCCGATCAGATTTATACCTCCAAAAGGCTTCGTCCGTTTCTCGGTTCAGAAGCAGATCTATGCTCTTGTTGTCCTGGGGGATCCACTCTGGTGTGATAATCCTAGTGAGAACAGATTTGCCTCGGGGGGTTCTAGGTTCTACCCCCATGTTTCCCTGCTCTAGGTCACCTAAGTCCGATTCTGGGACTACATTCCCAAATTCATCAGTCCTTTCTGGATGACTGGTGACTACATATATTGTCCCTTCCTTGTCTAAGTACGCTCCGTTTTCAAACTTGACAGCTGGGCGCTCTAGTCCAATGGATTGGTCAAGATTTTTAATCTGGACCACAGATCTACCTAGGCCGTCCTCATAGATGCTAGCACCCAATCAGTTGGTCCTAAGGTATTCCAACTGCATTTTGTAAGGGCCTTCTACCCTGTGCAAGTATGGCACTCCTGAACTTCCAGTAGGTCGGTCCATGCCTTTAGACATCTCTAATTCACTAGTCTCAGAGTTAGGGTAGTATGAGTGGTGGCTCAACTGCTGGGCCCAAGACCTAGCAGTGTGGTTGACACTGGCCTCTGAAGACCTAAGGCTTTGTCTATCTCTCCCTAGATGTCGCCCTGATCTAAGGTTCATAAGCCTAATTGAATAACCCAAATTTGCCCAAGTACAAACTCGTTGCGGAGTCCTTTTGTATCAGTTACTTGATTCTTTTTAGTTGATTACCGTGTTAAAATTCTTGTCTGACATCACGTCGTAAGGTATACTTGAGTGTAGTTCTGCGCTTGAAGTTGATCGTTTCACGTTAAGTTCTTTTCCTTTGAAGTTCTTGACATTACAAAGATTATGTCCTTAGCTTGAACTTGAAAGTTTAGGTATTCTTCAACTTGATAATTGCCTAGCGTCCCCCTGACTTACTCCTACCTCTAGTCGTTCTTAGCCTAAGCTAGGAATTGACGAAGGGGAGTTGAGAATATTTCGACCTTTCTTGCTGATCCTTGTTCTTTAGTGCTTGAGAAGTTGATTCTCAAGCTTGCACAAAGCCCTTGCTTGGATGCTCTCAATTGCTTCTCAATAGACCTGCATCAGTCCCAAGATTAGCTCCAGACTTAAATTCAAATGACAGACTAGACCACTTTCATGCATGTAACTCACATACCAAATTATCCCTTGCCTTTATAAAAAACAATCCCAAGGATCCCTTAGTTTTCCTACCTCGGGGTATGGTTAACTTCAAAAAACCCTATCTAATAATCCTGATCTTAATTTTCACATAACCAGTGGAAGTTTTGGTTGTACTTCCCACGAGCTTTCCAACAAAACAAGAATCACAGCAATTGGATTTTGTATGAGGAAGTTATGTCCGATCAGGGTTTTGGTGCTAAAACAGGGTTCAAAACAGTTTACTCAGGCAGACAGGAATTCTTGAATTACTTGGGTTGCGGCCTCACAATGCAATGCTAAACCTTTAAAAGTTCCCCAAAAATTAGACCACTTTTTTTTTTTTTTGCCCTTAAAAATTGGCCAAATTTGCCCTTCTATCGCGTTCGCAAGTTCTGTCAGTCGCGATTGACAGGTCAATCGCGATTGACAGGTCCGTCGTGGCTATCAGTCGCGATTGATGGGTCAATCGCGATTGACACGTGGCTCGAAAAGTCAATCAATCGTGGTCAAAGGGTCGTTGACTCTGTCAGTCGCGATTGATGGGTCGATCGCGATTGACAGGTCGGTCGCGAGGGTCTGTCCGTCATGGTCAAACAATCGTTGACTGTGTCGGTCGCGATTGACAGAGCCGTCGTGGGTTGTCAGTCGCGATTGATGGCTCGATCGCGATTGACACGTGTCACGCGTATAATCCGTCAGTCGTGGTCAATCGGTCGTTGACTTTGTCGGTCGCGATTGATAGAGCCGTCGTGGGCTGTCAGTCGCGATTGACTGGTCGATCGCGATTGACAGGTCTGTCCGTCGTGGTTTGTCGATCGCGATTGACAGAGCGATCGCGATTGACAGAAATCTGATGAATTTCAAAAATCTAAACACAGTTTTGGGAAGCTCAAGGCCTGGAGGTCATAGTTTTGTACTTTGTTTGGCAAATGGAGCATTTTTTCTGTCAGTCGCGATTGATAGAGATCTGCGACGCAGAGACAGTTGCCAAGATTTCCGTACCTGCACGGAGTGCTGGAGAAGATGATGCAGCATGTACCTGCAAGACAGCTCAAGAAACATGCAAAAACTACACACACAATATCGCTCTCTCACTCTCTCTCACAAGTGGAATGAGGGAAACGGAAGGAGGAAGGAAATATAGTCACAAAACTGAAATTTTTTGCGATGATGGAGATGGAGGTGGGAGATGGTGATGATGATGATGGTGATGAAGAAAACAAAAGGAAATAGATAAAAGTGAAGAAAATACCTATAGCTCCAACGCTTCAACTCTACGTCTTACCATCACACGCTCATCCTCAAAGCTCGATCCCTGACAACGGCGCCAAAATTTGGTGTAGCTCAGTGATGAGAAGCACCTCCTTTAATGTCAATCCGGGAAGACGTGAGGATGCTGTGAAGACCTCGAGCAAGTGAAGGCACAAGTGCGTGAGTGAGAAGCACACAAACGTGCACACACATACACACACACACGCGCACACACAGCAAGACAAAGAGCGAGAAGCAATGGAGTTCTTAGATTACTTTCAGAAAGCTCATATAAGTTCAAAACTATTACAAGCCAAAATGGTTGGTGCAGACCTTGCATGATAGAAAATTAGATGCACCTATGTCATATCGTACTCGATCAAGCTCTCATAGTGCCTCTTTTGCATCAGATTGCTATGCTATGGCTGCATCTAGTCTCTATGATGAGATTGAGCCTGTTTCGTTTGATGAAGCACAAAATTCAAAAAATTGGATGGCTGCTATGCAATCTGAATATGATGCAATAATGAAGAATGGTACTTGGTCTTTATGTGACTTGCCTTCTGGCAAGAAGGTCATTAGCACTAAGTGGGCATACAAGCTGAAGCGTAAACCTGATGGTACAGTTGACAGGTATAAGGCTAAGCTTGTTGCAAAGGATTATGCATAGGAAAGAGGCATTGATTTTGATGAGACCTTTGCACCTACATGCCATATGACTATTGTTCGGAGCATCTGTGCACTTGCAAACCATCATGGTTGGAATGTACATCAGTTGGACAATAAAACTACATTTCTGAATGGTGACTTGCATGAAGAAGTGTATGTTTTTCAGCCCCGTGGCTTTGTGCAAGAAGGGCATGAAAACCAGGTGTACAAGTTAAAGAAGGCATTATATGGTTTAAAGCAAGCACCATGTGCTTGGTATGAGAAGATACATGCCTATCTGATTGCACATGGTTTTGAGAACACTCCAACTGAAAGCACCTTATATGTTAAGCATGCTAATGATGTGCTTGTGATCATTGTTGTCTATGTTGACAAATGCTGCTCACTAGTCCTATTGAGAAGCATATTGCTGATTTTAAGGCTGATTTGCATGCCTCATTTGAGATGTCTGATTTGGGGCATTTGCATCACTATTTGGGCATTCAGTTTATGCAAGTTGATGGTGGAATGGCTTTGTGTCAAATGAAATATATTGACACATTATTGCAGTGTTTTGGCCTTGAAGACTGTAGGCCTATTGCCACTCCTATGGAGACAGCTTTACGATTGAGTCTTCATGATGTTGGAGATGCATTTGATGCTGTCCTCTATCAGCAGGCTCTTGGATACCTGATTTAGTTCTACATTACTCAGCCAGATATTGAGTTTTCTGTCTCACAGATGAGCAGGTTTATGCATTGCCCAGGTGTCAAGCATTGGCAGGCGATTAAGCACATCTTTCGCTACTTGAGTGGTACTCCGCTACTTGGGTTGTTTTATCCCAAGGGGGGATCACTACTTCCAGATTTGCATGCTTTTTCTAACTCAGACAGGGCTGGTTGCTATGACACTCGTGTGTCCACTAGTGACTTTTGCTTCATGCTTGGTAGCTCATGTATATCTTGGTTGAGCAAGAAGCAGCCTATTGTGGCCACTTCCAGTTGTGAGGCTGAGTATAGGGAAGCTTTTACAGCTACTGTTGAGTGTGTGTGGCTCAGACGCCTTATGGCTGATTTGGGTGTTGGTAAGTCTTCTGCCACCACCATCTTCAGTGATAGTCAGAGCACATTGGCAGTTGCGAGGAACCCTGTGTTCCATGCTCGCACTAAGCACATTGAGGTGCATTATCATTATGTCAAGGAGAGGTTCTCTGCTGGGGAGATCAGCTTGGCATATGTGCCCACGTAGGAGAACATTGCAGACCTTTTCACGAAGGCTCTGCCTAGGGAGAAGTTTGAAGCTTTCCGCAAAGATTTGGGCTTACTTCCTTTTGTGGAGTGATTTCCACATAGCTTGGAACTTCCTTATATATGAGTGCCAGCTACTTGTTCAACACATCACTCCCAAGGGGGATTTGTTGATATATTTAGGTATTGGTATGTGTGAACACTCTAGGACTGCTTGCACACTTTTTCCCTCTTTAGGAGGTTTTTTTTCCCCCGGCTTGTATATATGCCTATTGTGCTAATGGGCTACTTATCTTTGTACATGCTCTAGTAATACATTCAGTAGTGTGTTTTGTCCTCCAAGCTTCTTCTTCTTCCTTGTGCTGTTCGCATGCTTCCGCAGACGTCTAACTCCAACACAATGCTTGAATCCTAGGCAATGCATAAACCTACTCATCTGTGAGACAACAAATTGAATATCTGGTTGAGTAATGCATAAGTAAATCAAGCATCCAACAACCTTTTGATAGAGAACATCATCAAATGCATCTCCAACATCATGAAGACTCAATCATAAACCCGTCTCCATAGGAGTGGCAATAGGTTTACAGTCTTCAGGGCCAAAATGTTGCAATAATGTGTCAATATATTTCGTTTGACACAAAGTCATTCCACCATCAATGTGCATAAATAGTGTTGAGTCCATAAAAGTCATAATGATCAAAGTCAACTATAGTCAAAGTCAACTATAGTCAAAGTCAAAAGATCAAAGTCAAACCGATCAAAGTCAGCTTGTTCAAGGTCAAAGTCAACATGGATGAAGTCAAAGTGTTCAAAGTTGGAGGATCAAGGTGCACAGGTAGTGCACAAATAATTGTTCACAAAGAGTAAAATTGCAGAAAGCAAGTTGCAGGTTGCAGAGGTATTTCTGTAACTTCCCTAAGGTTTAAAGCGTTTTTAAAGTGTTTTGGAAGGTTCAGGTGAACCCTCTTTTAGGTGCACAAGTGAGGAGTTAAAAGGCAAAATGTGAAGGTATGTGAAGCGGCAACGTATGCAGAAGTGAAAGTATGGCCCCCCAATTAAAATTTTGTTTTAATCTAAAGTCACTATAGGACAAAATAGGGATTCGTTGGCTGCCCACTTGTGGAGACAATCATGAGACATCAAAGTGAGCACCAAGTTGCTCTTGCAGTTAGGAGAGTAAGTGAATCAACACTCAAATCAAAGCAAGGACTATTCTTGGACTAAGCAATACTAAGCAAGGTGAGCATTATTTAAGCTAGGCAAGAGAGAGAAGTGCAAGAGACACACACAATGTGCGACGCAGAGAAGTGAAGTGCAAGGTGTGCATGAAGAGTGAACAAGGAAGTGTGCAGAGAGTGATAAGCTAGTCCCCAAGAATCCGAAGGTCTCATTGAAGTGTGCGTGTGCCAACAGAAGGTGTCCATCCCTCCCCCTTATTGGAAGCTTGGTGCAAGGTGTGCACAAGTACATGCTTGGAGAATGTGGAGGTCTGGTGCAGAGGAGGCTGGCAGCAACAAGACCTTGGGTATTTGGTATTTTGTAATTGAGCACTCTGTGGGATTTTGCATAGAAGCATTGGATTGTATTGTGCATCACCATTGTATTTGTCTTGTTATAATCAATTGATAGAGGCTTCCAGTGTGTATCTTTCTTCTTGTCTTTCCCTTTTCTCATACAAACACTCAAATCCCTTCTTGTCCAAGAATCCCCCAACAAATAGAATGCCCAAATAATGATGCAAATGCCCCAAATGAGACCTCTCAAATGAGGCATGTAAATCACCCTTGAAATCAGCAATATGCTTCTCATGAGGACGAGTGAGCAACATGTCATCAACATACACCACAATGATCAGAAGTACATCATTAGCACGCTTGACATATAAGGTGGTTTTAGTTGGATTGTTTTCAAAACCATGTGCAATCAGATAGGCATGTATCTTTTCATACCAAGCACATGGTGCTTACTTTAAACCATATAATGCCTTCTTTAACCTGCACACCTGGTTTTCATGCCCTTTCTGCACAAAGCCATAGGGCTGAAAAACATACACTTCTTCATGCAAGTCACCATTCAGAAATGCTGTTTTAATGCCCAACTGATGTACATTCCAACCGTGATGAGCTTCAAGTGCAGAGATGCTACGAACAGTAGTCATTCGGCAAGTAGGAGCAAATGTTTCATCAAAATCAATGCCTCTTTCTTGTGCATAACCCTTTGCAACAAGCCTACCCTTATACTTGTCAACTGTACTACCATCATGTTTACGCTTCAGCTTGTATACCCACTTAGTGCCAATGGCCTTCTTACCAGGAGGCAAATTACATAAAGACCAAGTACCATTCTTCATTATAGCATCATATTCAGATTGCATAACAGCCATCAAATTTTCTGAATTCTATGCTTCATCAAACGAAACAGGCTCACTAGATGCAGCCATAGCATAGCAATCTGATGCAAAAGAGGCACTATGAGAGCCTAATCGAGTATGATATGACAGAGGTGCATCTAGTTTGCTGTCACGCAAAGTCTACACCAGCCATTTTGGCATAGTTTTTGCCTCCTCAATATCAGCTCTCTCATCAACAAGTGCATCATGTAAATTTGCATAAAAAATGGATGATTTGCATCATCACATGAAACCTACAAAGGCCGAGAAGTTGCCTCATTACGACCAGCACTAGACTGTCCACCTATAAAAAGAGGCAACAAAGTATCATACATGTCTTTGGAGCTAACAAATGTCTCCTTAGTACATGAAAGCAATGGCTAAATAACATCTTCCACGAAAACAATATCACAGCTAACCAGAATGCGTTTAGTCTGTGGATGATACAGACGATAGCCTTTACTTTTAAAACTATACCCAACAAAAATACATTTTACTACTTTATCATCCAATTTTCTACGATGGTGTTCCGACACTGATGCATATGCCAAACAACTAAAAACACGCAGATGAGCAACAGATGGCTTGCGATCATGCCAGCCTCATATGGAGTGATAGACTGCAATGCTTTAGTGGGACACTTGTTAAGTACATATGCTGCACACATGATAGCCTCAAGCCAGAAACTATGTGGTAAAGCCTGACTCTTGACCATACACCTCGCCATCTCCATGAGCGACCTGTTCTTTTGTTCAGCAACTCCATTTTTTTGAGGTGTATACGACATTGTACATTGGTGTTTTCTCCCACATTCAGCCAGAAATGCATTAAAATCAGAAGACATATCTTCCCCCCTCAATCAAAATGGAGGGTGCCCATTTTACATGCTGATAGATTTTCAGCCAAAAGCAAAAACTGTTTGAAGCACATGAACACTTCGGACTTTGCCTTCAATGGATGTACCAATGCATGCCTCAAAAAATTATCGATCAAAGTCATGAAGTAAAGATAATTTCCAAAAGAAGGTATCTGCATAGGACCACAGACATCACTATGTACAAGCTACAATTTATTAGTAGCCTGAACTGAACCATCTTTTGGAAAGGAGGAATGCTGCATTTTGCCCAAAATATAGCGATCACAAACATGTTTTCTAGGTGCCTCAAGTTTGGGCAAAGAGGACACCATTTCAGATTTTTGCAAGCGTAGCAAACTAGCAAAATTGAGATGACCAAAGCATGCATGCCAAAGCTTTGCATCTGACATAGCCTGAGAATCATGTATTGCACATGCCGAATCATTTACAGATCTTTCATAGTCTATGAGCTTATATAACCCACGACATAAGATGCCAAAAGCAATAATCACATCGTCATTTGACAGATCATGAAGTGCACATCTGTCATCAACAAATTTCACAACCAAGCCAATCTTGGCTAATGCATAAACAGATAACAGATTTTTCTTGATCCTTGGCACAAACAAAGCATTTGACAAAGTGAAAGAACTACCATCAGCAGTAGTCAAAATGATCTTACCAACTCCCGTAACAGGATAAGAGGAGTTGTTGGCGCATGTAACAATATTCCTTGTAGGGGTAGGCTCGAGTGAAGAGAAGAAATTGTGCTGTGAGGTAATATGTTTGGTCGCCCCATTGTCAAAGTACCAAACATCTAAGTCTACTACAGACATGCACTGCTCATGAGAAGATGGGTCAAAACTGCAAACAATAGTAAACACCCATTCTTGTTCCTGCACAAGATTAGTGGACTTTGTTTTTGGTGTAGAGGCCTCTGCAACAACCATTCCATCCTCTTTCTTCTTTGCCTCTTTAGTAGCCAGTTTTGGACAGTTCTTTATGATATGATCATTTCCTTTATAGTACTTGCAAAATAATTTTGGCTATTCTGATTTCTTTTCATCTTTGTCTTCCCTCTTCGATTGTGTAGAATTAGCAGATTTCTGCTTAATAGTTGAAGAGCTCCATTTTCCTTTGCCCTTCTGACTAGCCAAGAAAGCTTGATATGCAACACGCATAATGGACCTGTTCTACCTTGACTGATCTTTCTGCAATAGAACAAAGAATAACTCCTCAAATTATAAGGCATTTGGATTGCCTTTCATCATCAACCGAAGAGTAGAAGAAAAACTCTAATATGAATCAGGAAGACTATCAGAACAGTCTGCACAAGTGAGCTATCTGGTATAACCTCATCAACAGAAATCAATTGTTCCTTCAAGTCTTTGATCTTTGTTAGAAAATTGTCCATAGAATCACCTTCATTCATGTGCTCACTCTCCAACTCTTTTTGGAGGTAAGCAACACGAGCTTCATTCCTAGCTTGGTACAATGTGGTAAGTGTATCCCAAGCATCCTTAGCTGTTCTGCAAGAGCGAATCGGAAGAATAATGTAGTAGATGCAACAAAAATTGTAGGACGAATAGGAATATGTAGAATATCATCATCTTCGACACCTTCTGCATTAGCTTCAGTACTTGCAGTTGTACTAGCTGCACGTGTGATAGGACGTTTTTCAACACCCTGCACAATGTTCCACAATCCTTTTGCACCAATACATGTCGCATCATATAAGCCCACAATGGGTAGTTGGTACCATCCAACTTATCCTCAACAGCCAACATACGGAATACATCACTGCTTTCAGCCATGGCCGGTGACTAAAATACCTTGATGCAAAAAATTGACTGTATCTCAAAAAGTTGAAGAGGACTACCCAGATGAATTTTGATAAACTTGTAGCAGACTTTGAGACACTTATACTTGCGAACCAAAACTGCTATATACCTTTGGCACAAAAAGATGAAATAGCCTACACAAGTGCTACGATAGTGCGTTTGGAGGCCGAAACGAGCTCAGATGGCGATTTTGGCACCATAGAGCGAAGATGTTTTGATCTCGGAAACACACTGAGTATGCTCACCAAAATTCATGCGATTCTGAGACTGCAACCAGAGAGGTGTCGACAACACCCTAGATGAAGTAGCGACCTGATTTTATACCAATTGTTGGAGTTAGACATCTGCGGAAGCACGCAAATAGCACAAGGAAAAAGAAGAAGCTTGGAGCTCAACACACAATACTGAATGTATTACCACTAGGATGTACAAAGATAAGTAGCCCGTTAGGGCAATAGGCGTACATACAAGCCGGGGGAAAAAAACCTCCTAAAGAGGGAAAAAAGTGCCCCGACGGTCCTAGTGTGTTCACACACATCACTACCTAAATATATCAACAAAAGCTATCGAATATACAACAACTCTCAGGTATGAATATATGGAACACCAAGGGCAAAACACAAGCTGATGACTTGAACAGAGGGACTGCAAGCCTCTTGGTACAGAAAGCCTATCAAAGGATGATAGAAACAAAGAGGGGGAGAGTGCTGCAGAGAAAAGAAGCACAGAAAAGCGAGCTCCAAAAATTTTTAAATTATCGGCACAAATTTTCTTCTTCAAGTTTCTATGGAATACCTCATGAAGCCATGAAAATGCACTAGAGGAGTCCTCTAGATGCATATATTCCAAATGATGTAACATAATTGTTGTAACATAGTAGAAATTTAGTATTTTCCAATAAAAGTGTCGGTCTCTAGTATGGAAGGACCATTTTTAGGGCACATGTATATAAGTCATTTTGTGACTCTTTGTAGACACTTTTTTCCATTGTGAGGAAAGAAAGCTGAAGTTTCAAATTTGCTTCTTCTTTGTTGTGAATCTTCTTCTCCAAGAGTTTGCGTATGTTTGATGCTTGAAATGTGTGTTGAGCAATGTTTTCTACCCCATTCCCTCTTGTTTTCATGGTTGCAATGCATGTGTGAAGCTTAGTGAGTTGTTGAGCTGAAGTAGGGTTTCTCGTAGATCATTATTTTTCTCATAACTTGAGGCATGTTTGTCAGATTCAACTAAAAATACAATCATTAGATGTGTCTTGTTGAGACCATATTCAGAGTTCGAAGCTGAGAGAAAAGTCCAAATTTATGCTTACTACTGTTACAAGTATTGCGGCATGCATTTTTTGAGGATTAATGAGTAGGAGAGGTAGCAGAATTGAGTCCCATGCATTGTAGCATTGTCATGTTTCTTACCATCATGTGTGCACATGTCTTCATATGCTTGATATGTCCAATTTCACGGATTGATAATTAAGCATGTATTAATCCACCACTATATGCACTTGTGGGGCAATTGAGGTACCACGATTCCTAGTGGTCTCTCCACATGACCATTGCTAGTTGAAGTTTCATGCATGTTGGTCGCAGGGCTTGCTTTCCCCATTTTTCCCAAATCTCCTTGGTGGCTATGCCTACACATAGGTACTTCAAGTGATGAGTAGGTACTACCGAATCCTGCTTAGTACTAGCCCTTTGTGTCTTCAGAGTTGATATGTGGGCCCTCTTAGCTTTCCAAAGACACTATATAAGTTCCTTTGTACTTTGGAAATGATGTATGAAAAGATTGAATCAATACAGACTACTTCCAAATAGAAGGATCTTGCAGAGCAGAGAAGCACAAAAGAAGAGCCCCAAAATTTTCAAATTAATGGGAATAATTTTTCTTCTTCAAAGTCTTAGGAAATTCCCTCAAGTCATGTAAATGCACTAGAGGAGTCCTCTAGTTGCATAATCCCAACTTATTGTAGAATATCCCTTGTAAATTAGTAGGAAATTCACTTTTTAGGAATAAAGTGCCGGTCTCTTGTGTGAAAGGACCAAATTTAGGGCACATGTATATAAGTCACTTTGTGACTCTTTGTAGAGACTTTTTGCCATTGTGAAGAAGGAGAGCTCTTGAATCTCGAATTTGCCTCTTTCTTGCAGATTTCCATCTTCTCTTTGATCTTCTATGTGTGTGTAATGCTTGGAATGTGTGAGTAAGACTGTTGTATACCCCTTCCCATTGTTTTTGAGCTACTGTAGTGTGTGTGTGAGCTTGTAGGAGTTGTGGCATGAGTGTGGGTGCTTCCCACCAATCACTATTTTGGTCATAACTTGAAGCACAATTGTCCGAATCGAGTGAAACTACTTCCAATAGATGCTCTCCTTGAGAGCTTTGAAATGAGTACCCTATTGACTATGTTCGGAGTTTGGAGCTGGGAGAAATCCTCGATTTACTAAAAACTGTTTGTAAGTGGTATCACGGCAGACACTTCCAGTAATTCAGTGAGTTAGATAGGTGATTTGGTCTTTTCTCACACATATCAGCTGAACCACTTCATTTTCCATCATGTGTGCATGTGTCCTCATACACTTGGTTAGGTTGTTTGATCGGATTGACAAATAAGCGTGTGTCAATTTCCCACTATACACACTTGTGTGGCAATTGGGGTTTAGTCTCATTGACACAAGTCCTTGAGTCTTCTTGACTCAGGTACACACATTTTTGGCGCCGTTGCCGGGGAACACTCAGCCAAGGTGCCTTCGTGATGGTTAAAGATCGAGTGTGATGAAATCGTAGTTGTAGAGGTGAACTCGTTCAGTGGCAAGTAGTCATCCACTTCAGCACTTGTTACTTCACACCCTGGAGTGTGTGTAATGAGTTTTTAGGTTTAGGTTCAGTAGAAAGGGAGAGAAGGAAGAGTTCGGGTTAGGTTAGAAGGATAGGAGAGGAGAAGAGAAGTGAAGTAGGAGTAGGCCAGGACCAAGAAAAAATTGTTGATATATTTAGGTAGTGATGTGTGTGAACACTCTAGGACTGCCGGGGCACTTTTTTCCCTCTTTAGGAGGTTTTTTTCCCCCGGCTTGTATATACGCCTATTGCCCTAATGGGCTACTTATCTTTGTACATTCTCTAGTAATACATTCAGTATTGTGTGTTTGTGCTCCAAGCTTCTTCTTCTTCCTTGTGCTGTTCACGTGCTTCCGCAGACATCTATCTCCAACAATTGGTATCAGAGCAGGTCGTCGCTTCTTCTAGGGCGCCGTCGACACTCCTCCGTTTGCAGTCTCAGATTTGCACGAAATTTGGTGAGCATACTCAGGGTGTTTTCGAGATCAAAACAGCTTTGCTGTGTGGTGCCGAAATCGCGATCTGAGCTCGTTTCGGCCTCCGAATGCACTATCGTAGCGCTTGTGCAGGCTATTTCGTCCTTTTGTGCCAAAGGTATATACCAGTTTCTGTTCGCCAGTTTAAGCGTCTCAAAGTCTTCTACAGGTCTAGCAGAACTCGTCTAGGTTGTTCCGTTCAAATTTTTGAGATACAGTCAATTTTCTGCATCAAGGTATTTTAGTCACTGGCCATGGCTGAAAGCAGTGATGTATTCCGTATGTTGGCTGTTGAGGATAAGTTGGATGGTACAAACTACCCATTATGGGCTTATATGATGCGACATGTACTGGTTGCAAAAGGATTGTGGAACATTGTGCAGGGTGTCGAAAGACGTCCTGTTACACCTGTAACGATAGGTACTGCAAATACAGGTGTTGGAGCTAATGAAGATGGTGTCGAAGATGATATTCTGCAGATTCCTGTTCGTGCTGCTGTTTCTGTTGCACCTACTGCAACGCAGATTCGTTGGGATGGCAGAGATGCCCAGGCACATGCATTGATAGCTTTGTCTGTCAAACGTGCCATTATTCCTCACATTCGCTCTTGCAGAACAACAAAGGATGCTTGGGATACACTTACCACTTTGTACCAGGCTAGGAATGAGGCTCGTGTTGCTTACCTCCGAAAACAGTTGGAGAGTGAGCACATGAATGAAGATGATTCTATGGACATTTTTCTTACAAAGATCAAAGACCTGAAGGAACAATTGATTTCTGCTGATGAGGTTATACCAAATAGCTCACTTGTGTAGACCGTTCTGAATGGTCTTCCTGATTCATATCAGAGTTTTGCCTCTACTCTTCGGTTGATGATGAAAGGCAATCCGAATGCCTTGTCATTTGAGGAATTAGTCTCTGTTATGTTGCAGGAAGATCAGTCCAGGCAGAACAGGTCCATTATGCGTGTTGCAGATCAAGCTTTCTTGGCTAGTCAGAAGGGCAAAGGAAAATGGAGCTCTTCTACTAGTAAGCAGAAATCTGCAAATGCTGCACAATCGAAGAACGAGGATAAAGATGAGAAGAAATCAGAAAAGCATAAATTGTTTTGCAAGTACTGTAAAGGAAATGATCATATTATAAAGAACTGTCCAAAACTGGCTGCTAAAGAGGCAAAGAAGAAAGAGGCTGGAATGGTTGTTGCAGAGGCCTCTACATCAAAAATAGAGTCTGCAAATCTTGTGCAAGAAGAAGAATGGGCGTTTACTACTATCTGCAGTTTTGACCCATCTTCTCATGATCAGTGCATGTCTGCAGTAGACTCAGATGTTTGGTACTTTGACAGTGGGGCGACCAAACATATTACCTCGCAGCGCAGTTTGTTCTCTTCACTCGAGCCTGCCCCTACATGGAATATTGTCACATGCGCCAATAACTCCTCTTATCCTGTTATGGGAGTTGGTAAGATCATTCTGACTACTGCTGATGGTAGTTCTTTCACTTTGTCAGACGCTTTATTTGTGCCAGGGATCAAAAAGAACCTGTTATCAGTTTCTGCATTAGCCAAGATTGGCTTGGTTGTGAAATTTGTTGATGACAGGTGTACAGTCCATGATCTCTCAAATGGCGATGTGATTATTGTTTCTGGCATTTTATGTCGTGGGCTTTATAAGCTCATAGACTATGAAAGATCTGTGAATGATTCGGCATGTGCAGTTCATGATTCTCAGGCTATGTCAGATGCAAAGCTTTGGCATGCACGCTTTGGTCATCTGAATTTTGCTAGTTTGTTACGCCTACAGAAATCTGAAATGGTGTCCTCTTTGCCTAAACTTGAGGCACCTGGAAAACATGTTTGTGAAGGCTGTATTTTGGGCAAAATGCAACGTTCTTCCTTTCCAAAAGATGGTTCAGTTCGGGCTACGCAGAAATTGCAGCTTGTACATAGTGATGTCTGTGGTCCTATGCAGACACCCTCTTTTGGAAATTACCTTTACTTCGTGACTTTCATTGATGATTTTTCTAGGCATGCATGGGTATATCCACTCAAAGCAAAGTCCGAAGTGTTCATGTGCTTCAAACAGTTTTTGCTTTTGGCTGAAAATCTGTCAGCATGTAAAATGGGCACCCTCCGTTCTGATCGAAGGGGGGAATATATGTCTTCAGATTTTAATGCATTTCTGGCTGAACGTGGGATAAAACACCAGTGTATAGTGCCGTATACACCTCAACAGAATGGAGTTGCTGAATGAAAGAACATGTCACTCATGGAGATGGCGAGGTGCATGGTCAAAAAGTCAAGCTTTACCACATAGTTTCTGGCTTGAGGCTGTCATGTGTGCAGCATATGTACTGAACAGGTGTCCCACTAAAGCGTTGCAGTCTATGACTCCATATGAGGCTTGGCATGACCGCAAGCCATCTGTTGCTCATCTGCGTGTTTTTGGTTGTTTGGCATATGCATTAGTGCCTGAACAACATCGCAGAAAATTGGATGATAAGGCAGTAAAATGTATTTTTGTTGGGTACAGTTCTGAAAGTAAAGGCTATCGTATGTATCATCCACAGACTAAACGCATTCTGGTTAGCCGTGATGTTGTCTTTGTGGAAGATGCTATTCAGCCATTGCTTTCATGTACTAAGGAGACATCTGTTCGCTCCAAAGACATGTATGATACTTTGATGCCTCTTTTTACAGGTGGACAGGCTAGTGCTGGTCCTAATGAGGCAACTTCTCAGCCTTTGCAGGTTTCATATGATGATGCAGATCATTCCATTTCTGATGCAGATTTACATGATGCACTTGTTGATGAGAGAGCTGATATTGAGCAGGCAAAAACTATGCCAAAATGGCTGGTGCAGACTTTGCGTGACAGCAAATTAGATGCACCTTTGTCATATCGTACTCGTTCAGGCTCTCATAGTGCCTCCTTTGCATCAGATTGCTATGCTATGGCTACATCTAGTCTCTGTGATGAGAATGAGCCTGTTTCTTTTGATGAAGCACAAAATTCAGAAAATTGGATGGCTGCTATGCAATCTGAATATGATGCTATAATGAAGAATGGTACATGGTCTTTATGTGACTTGCCTCCTGGCAAGAAGGACATTGGCACTAAGTGGGTATACAAGCTGAAGCGTAAACCTGATGGTACAGTTGACAGGTATAAGGCTAGGCTTGTTGCAAAGGGTTATGCACAGGAAAGAGGCATTGATTTTGATGAGACCTTTGCACCTACATGCCGTATGACTACTGTTCGGAGCATTTGTGCACTTGCAGCCCATCATGGTTGGAATGTACATCAGTTGGACATTAAAACAACATTTCTGAGACTTGCATGAAGAAGTGTATGTTTTTCAGCCCCGTGGCTTTGTGCAGAAAGGGCATGAAAACCAGGTTTGCAGGTTAAAGAAGGCATTATATGGTTTAAAGCAAGCACCACGTGCTTGGTATGAGAAGATACATGCCTATCTGATTGCACACGGTTTTGAGAACAGTCCAACTGAAAGCACCTTATATGTTAAACGTGCTAATGATGTGCTTCGGATCATTGTTGTCTATGTTGATGACATGCTGCTCACTGGTCCTATTGAGACACATATTGTTGATTTTAAGGCTGATTTGCATGCCTCATTTGAGATGTCTGATTTGGGGCATTTGCATCACTATTTGGGCATTCATTTTATGCACGTTGATGGTGGAATGGCTTTGTGTCAAACGAAATATATTGACACATTATTGCAGCGTTTTGGCCTTGAAGACTGTAAGCCTATTGCCACTCCTATGGAGATAGGTTTACGATTGAGTCTTCATGATGCTGGAGATGCATTTGATGCTGTTCTCTATCAGCAGGCTGTTGGATGCTTGATTTACTTATGCATTACTCGGCCAGATATTCAGTTTGCTGTCTCACAGATGAGCAGGTTTATGCATTGCCCAGGAGTCACGCATTGGAAAGCGGTTAAGCGCATCTTTCGCTACTTGAGTGGTACTGGGCTACTTGGGTTGTTTTATCCCAAGGGGGGATCACTACCGCCAGATTTGCATGCTTTTTCTGACTCAGATTGGGCTGGTTGCTATGACACTCGTGTGTCCACCAGTGGTTTTTGCTTTATGCTTGGTAGCTCATGTATATCTTGGTTGAGCAAGAAGCAGCCTACTGTGGCCACTTCCAGTTGTGAGGCTGAGTATAGGGCAGCTTTCACAGCGACTGTTGAGTGTGTGTGGCTCAGACGCCTTATGGCAGATTTGGGTGTTGGCCAGTCTTCTGCCACCACCATCTTCACTGACAGTCAGAGCACATTGGCAGTTGCGAGGAACCCTGTGTTCCATGCTCGCACTAAGCACATTGAGGTGCATTATCACTATGTCAGGGAGAGGTTCTCTGCTGGGGAGATCAGCTTGGCATATGTGCCCACGCAGGAGAACATTGCAGACCTTTTCACGAAGGCTCTGCCTAGGGAGAAGTTTGAAGCTTTCCGCAAAGCTTTGGGCTTACTTCCTTTTGTGGAGTGATTTCCACATAGCTTGGCACTTCCTTATACATGAGTGCCAGCTCCTTGTTCACCGCATCACTCCCAAGGGGGATTTGTTGATATATTTAGGTAGTGATGTGTGTGAACACTCTAGGACTACCGGGGCACTTTTTTCCCTCTTTAGGAGGTTTTTTTCCCCCGGCTTGTATATACGCCTATTGCCCTAATGGGCTACTTATCTTTGTACATTCTCTAGTAATACATTCAGTATTGTGTGTTTGTGCTCCAAGCTTCTTCTTCTTCCTTGTGCTGTTCGCGTGCTTCCACAGACGTCTATCTCCAACAAAAATCCCAAAACATTTGCTAAGTTAGTGTAATTCAGTTTCAGTCACCAAAAGTATAAAAACCAAAAAATTAGCTCATTTCTCAATTGTTCTAAAAAGTAGTATCGTGTGCAAGTAGCGATCGGTATCGTGGGCTTAGTATCGTGCTTTCCAGGCTATCAAAGCTAGGTATTGAGCTCAAGGTCCAAGCAAGACATCACAAAGGTAAGATTCCATAAGATTTCTTTGGCAAACACACATTAAAAGTGCATCAAAACGTGATTAGTTGTGCAACCGGTATTGCGGGGAGGGACTGTGTGTTTTTTGAGCTTTCTTGAAAGAGACAGTAGGCTAGGAGTGAGGAGGGGTGAGAGAGAAGCAAGGGGGTGTAAAAATTTTTGCATTTGGAGGTATTTTGGCTTGAGTATCACGATGAGTTGAGTTTATGGTATCGCGATACCAAATTCCCTTATATCGCGATACTCGCCAAAGTATCGTATCGTCATTGACCAGCCTTGGTATCACGATACCACTCGTGGTATCGTATCACCAGGTTGGTATCACGATCTTACTTTGCTAAAAGTGGTAACGTATCGCGGTTCACTCTTGGTATCGTATTGTCCCCTGTCCCAGTTTAGTATCGCGATACCATTCCAGTATCGTATCGTGCAAGCTGGTGGTATCGTATCGCCACTTACAATCGGTATCGTATCGTGTACTCTTATGGTATCGTATTGCAATACCACTGTGGTATCGTATCGTGCAAGTTGATCAGTATCGTATCGCCCCGGTTCCCAGGTATCGTATCGCACAACTGCTGGTATCGTATCGTCCGCTGTCCCAACTTAGTATCGCGATACCAGACCAGGTATCGTATCATCCCCTACGTCTAGTATCATATCGTGCAAGCTGGTGGTATCGTATCGCCACTTGCATCGGTATCGTATCGTGCAGCCTTGTGGTGTCGTATCGCGATACCACTATGGTATCGTATCATGTAAGGGGATCAGTATCGTATCGTCTCGGTTCCCAGGTATCGTATCGCGAGGTCAGTTGGTATCGTATCGTCCCTTATCTTGGTATCGTATCGAGGGAAACCTAGTATCGTATCGTTGAATTTTTCAGTATCGTATCATCTGGTGTGTCAAGTATCGTATCGGCCAATCATTTGGTATCGTATCAGGGACTACCACAGTATCGTATCGCCTAGATTTCTGGTATCGTATCATGGCCAAAGCAACATCGCCCAGGGCAGTATCATCTGGGGTGGTATCGGCCAGAGCTTTTGGAAGCAATTGTAGGGCAACCTTGAGGTATTTGAGGAGCCACTTAAGGAGAGTTTTAGAGACCTAGAGAGTCTTAGGAGGGTGAATGAAATTGAGGTCAGGGAGAGTGCTAAGTAGCCGAAGAAGTGTCATATCTTCTGTAGGAAGTGCCGCTCAGGTCAGTCACTGCTCTGTCTATTCAAACACCTCTAGTGACTCAGAGGAGGAGATACCCATGGCATCACAAGACATGCAAGGCCCCGCTCCAAGTAGAAACTTCATGACCACTGTGGAGGGAGAATACCGTACCTCCTTACAATACGTTTCTACTAATGCCCAGGAGATTCCCATCTACCTGGATGGCTTAAACAGATCCTTGGCAAGAATGGTGACTGCAATAGAGGCAACAATTGTGCCCAGACCGGCCGTGAAGTATGAAGGAGGAGCATATATGGACAAGATAGGTCACATCTACATAGTAACCAAATTTCTCGAATTGATCAATGAAAGGGGAGAGTTAGAGGGACAAGAAAACTCAGGGACACCAAACCCTGAGGAATTAGTGACAACCCCTAGAGGTAGGTCCCAAGTGACATGAGTCTTGAGAGGAGACTTGATACCTCAAGATGACTACCTGTTGGAAGTATATTTGATCCATGGTTTGGACCTGTTGCTGCAAACAAATTCACCAACCCAAGGAAGAGCAGAAATCCCTATGACATTTTATGAGCTAAAGGATCTAGAAGACGAGACTAGAATAACCTACTTAGATAAAAATCGGAGAAGATATTGGTTGGTTGATGCCATAGACAGGGCTCAACTAAAATACATGGGTTTGTCTGTATTCCCTCAGAGAGAACAGGCAACTACTTCTCAGAACCCCTTTGGAACTCAACAAGAGGCAGAACACACCATGTCAGGACAAACTAGCCAATGGAGTGTTCCAAACCGTACTCATGTACATTTGTAACTCCAGGAGTGCAACCTCACAATCAGGCCCATCTAGGAGTAGGTAATCAATACCGACCACCATTAAGACCACGACCACCAGTAGGAGGGCAGCCTGGAATACCCCCAGTTAGACCAACAGTCCCTGCCTTCCCTGTAATGCCTAGACCACTTGAACCAATGAGAAGACTCAGACCTATTCAAGTGGCCAAATGTGTAAGAAATCATTATGACAGATTGGGAGAACCCTACGATCACATTACTGAGTTAAAACAAGTTCTAAGGGAAGAACAAGTAGACAATTTCTTCGTGCAGTATGAGTCTTTTGGACTCACTCTCACAGGAACGGCTCTAACTTGGTTCCAGCCATTAGACCCCAACCAATTTGGAAATATGGAACAATTCTTTCAAGAATTCATTGGGGAATTCACTAAGAGAGGGATTAAACACAACTCTGCGTCTTTAATCCATAGCTTTAAACAGAACCCTAATGAAATTGTGAAAACAACCGCTCGAAGATTCAATCAGTATGTTGATAGATGCCCAGCAGTAGAAAGGCCCACTCAACAAAAGATGATTTCATTATTTTTGGATGGACTCACGAATGGAACCCTAAGAACGCTAGTTTATGTGAAAAGGCTACAAAGCCTGAGTGAATGTTTTCAAGAGTGCATTGACCTAGAAGATAATCTAGCTACGGATCTCAAGAGCACACCCAGCCCCACTAAATCAGAAGACTCTCGGAGTACTATTACATCCAACTCTAGTAACGTGGAGGAATCAGCAGAGTTGGCAGCAAAAAAATTAGGAGTTCAAGGACATAGAAATTACCAACACCCAGCTTTAAGAGTGCCCATGTTACGAAGATGCTATGTGGAGGAGATCACCCTACACATATGTGTGTGTGAGGAGGGACCGGTGTACACCAGACATATCCTTACAACAGACAACCCCAACAAGGAACTGCCTTGTACTGCCACTTAGAACAAAAATACAACAATCACACCACAGAAAACTGCCCATTCAATAGACAGGCACGACCGTTACAACCACCTCAGTATCGACCATACGGATATCCACCTAGAGAGCCAGGCAGAGAGATGCCCAAATACAATCCCTATCCAGCACTAGCAGGAGCACCAAGGCCATATGAGCAAGTACCATATCCACCGCCCCAACCAGTGTTAGGACCACAACTGGCACAACATCAACAAGTGGTACCTGTGAAATACGCTGAGCCAGAAGAAAATTTGGAAAGAGCCATAGTGTCAGCCTCAATGATGACCAGTGTAGAATCAGCGAACCCTGGATATGAGCTGCCCCCAAGAGATTATTATCCCTATGAAGCCAACATGTTAGAGTATGAATCAGCATATGATTCGGCTTACTATGGATATGAAGGTTATGATCAGGCTTATGGAACGGAGGTAGCAACTTTGATGTATACTGCACCTAAAGCACAACCACCCATGAGACCACCCATGAGACCACCTGTGCCGAGAGGACCTTGTTATAGATGCGGAGGAGACCATTTCATTAGAGAATGTTCTCGACCTTATAATCCACCACCCCCTAGAACTTGGGAAGGATATTGCAATGATTGCGGAAAGGAACATCTTTCAGAGACTGCCCTAAGAATCCAGCCAAAGTCCAAGACACCGCACCAATTAATGTAATTGAAGTGATAGAAGCATCTGGAAGTGATAATGAATACATTGTGCCTTTAAAGGCCATTACAAGAGCTCAAACGAAAGAACAAAAAGGAAAACAACTAGAACAGGAACGAGAGAGCAAAAGAACGGTAAGTCCCAAAATTCAAAGAGTTGAGGATTCTGAGGACCCACGTGAGAGTACCCAGAAAATAAAACACAAAAATGGAAAGAAAGAAGAGAAAAGCTCAAAGATAAATGGATAAATCACAAGAGTCAAGAAAATAGGAAACAATCTAGAAACAAACAAGAGCATAACGAACAGAGGACTTGGGAAAAGGTTCACATCCCACCGCTTATACAAGAAGCAGAGAAACCAGGATCCATTTTGGCTGACCCAAAACCTGATGACCTAGACATGTGGCTGAAAGCTTATCAGGCTAGAATTAAAAATGGACTGCATGTAGAGCAACACGAAAAACTTTACCCACAAGGAGAATTAGAAAAGGAGAGGCTTGCTCTATGCAGAAAACTTATAGAGGTTGCACAGGCAACCCTAGAATAGACTATCGCAGCCCTCCCAGAAATGAGGATAGCCGAGGATCAATACAAAGAGTATGTCAAAGCCAAGGGTAAAGAACCTAGAGAGTGGGTTGACAAGCGTGAGCGAACGAGAACCCAAGATGAACCGGTGTCAACAATACCTGACCTAGAAGCTAATTGGCCAAAGGAATTATGGAATAGAATCCGAGAAGAAAAATGGAAGAAGAATGGAGTGATTAAACCTCCCTTTGAGGAAATAGATGTAGAAGTTTATCAACCAAATCCCAATCTGGAAGAGGTATATGAGGAAGTGTCAAGACTCGACCAAAATAGAGAAGAAACCCAAAACATTTCAACCTTGCCTAATTACATGGGAGAATACGAAAAGGAATCTATGATAATCCGAGCACCCACGATACATGGAAAGGGAAAAGAAAACTCAGAAAAGAGTTCACACAATCTAACGGAACTAAAGAAGACAAAAGTACAATGCAAACTAACCGTGGAAGAATTACTTCAAATTAAGCCACATTTATGGAAGCAATTAGCAAACCAAATGGAATTAGGACAAGAGAAGGAAGAAAAAGAAGTTAAAGGAAAAGGAAACTCATCTAAAATACAAAATCCAGTTGATAAGGTGGGAGAATTTAGTGAAGGAGATGAAGGTAATACGTGTCTACATGTCACTTACAATGGGTACATGACCAAGGCTATACTAGACACAGGAGCTGGAGTAGGAATTGCCACCAAGGAGATTTGGGAGAAATGGGGGAAGCCTGCCTTACGACCCACTTGCATGAAACTCCAATTAGCAGACGGTCATGTAGAGAAACCCTTAGGAATATTGGAAAGAATCAAATTAACCACCTGTGGAGTTGAATTTGAACACACATTAGCCATCTGTAAATTTGAAAAGGCTAACAACTATGAAATGAGACAAATGCGGGTAGTGCAAGATTGGGGTAGAGATTCATTATACCTACAACACCAAGGAAACACTACCAAGATAAATCTACACACATTTTCCTATCGAGATGTCCCTCCACTACAATGGAATCCCATACACAAGGAGGAAGACGACCTATCCATTCATAGTGCTGGGTCAAGTGATCAATCATGGATGCACGAAGACGCTCAATTATGGATGTCTAAAGAAGCCAAGAAAGAGGACAACAAAAGACAGCTATGGCCAATAGGACATCCTAACTACAGACCTGTAGAGGACCCAAGGTATATGCCTCAAATCTTTCCGGATGAAACCTTTGAACCGCATGGATGGATGGAAATCTTAGCCACCTTGGATGTGTGTGTGAATGAAGAAGTACTAACAATGAACGAGTGCATAAACGAGGAAGGTTATGATGTGAATCTTTATATGGTTGTCCTTCAAGAAGTAGAAGAAGGAGAAATCTTGGAAAAAGAGTGGAAAGAGGAATATGAGAGTATAGAAATGGAACCAGAATTTGATTCAGAAGAGAGCTATCTAGATACCATTCGAACCGAAGAGAAGCAGGAACTAACAAAGATCTTGGCAATAGAAGCTGCCTCCATAATACAAAGCAAGAGGAGAGCATGAGTAAAATCGAACCAAATCCAGATCTTTTCGAGGTTCCTGAACATTTTAAAAGATATGAAGTAGAAGAGAGAAAGGTAGCCATTCAAATGCCTAAACAAGAGGCTAAAGACGGAGAAGCATACGACAACAAAGAACAAACGAAAAAAATCATAGTGACATTGGAAGATGGAGAAGAGAGATGCACATACATAGGCAAAGATGTGTCAGTGGAAGAAGAAGAAGAGTTAATACAATTGATCCGGGAATATCGAGATGTATTCGCATGGACATATAAGGATCTTAAAGGTGTGGAACCCTCAATTCGTTCTCATAGAATACCAATGACAACAGATGCGAAACCATCAAAACAACGCCCATATACATACAACGAGGTCTATGTTGCTAAAATTAAGGAGGAAATAGACAAGCGACTAGCGACAGCATTCATATATGAAATAGAACACACCGAGTGGGTCTCGCCATTAGTAGTTGTGCCTAAGAAGAACGGAAAACTGAGAGTGTGCATTAACTTGAAAAAAGTGAATGCAGCCACCATACAGGACAGCTACCCACTACCCATCACAGACCATCTATTGGAAAGAGTCGTAGGAAAGGAAGTCTACAGCTTCTTGGATGGATTCTCCGGATACAATCAAGTAGCTATTGCTACTGAGGATCAACATAAGATTGCATTCGCTACCAAATGGGGAGTCTATGCTTTTCGAGTGATGCCTTTCGGACTCACTAATGCGCCTGCTACTTTCCAATGATTGATGTGTCATGTTTTCAAGGAATTCCTGAAAAAGAGTATGGAAGTATATGTAGATGACCTATGTACATATTCCAATCAAAGGCAAGATCATATTCCTGAGTTGAGAAAGATATTTAATAAATGTAGACAGTACAGAGTCTGTTTAAACCCAGAGAAGTGTGTCTTCATGGTAAGACAAGGGAAGATCCTAGGACACATAGTCTCTAGGAATGGAATATCCACGGATGAGGACAAGATTAAGGTCATCTTAGAGCTCCCTAGACCTAAGAATGCGAAGGAGGTGCAATCATTTATGGGACATTGTGGATACTACCGTCGCTTTATCCACATGTATGCCATAATCGCCAAACCTCTGTATGGACTATTAACTCAATTCACTTGGATAGAGGAATGTGAGAAGGCATTCAATGAGTTAAAGAAGACGCTGAGCACAACCCCAATTCTGAAAACACCAAATTGGAACAAACCTTTTCATATTCATGTTGATGCTTCTAATTACACAATAGGATGTATCTTAGCCCAACCAGCCGATGAAGGGAAGTTAGATAATCCAATTGCCTATGCGAGTAGACAACTGAACCAAGCGGAGAGAAATTATACCACTACCGAGCGAGAAGGATTAGGAATGGTCTATGCAGTGAAGAAATTTAGACACTATCTCTTAGCCAACAAGTTCAAGTTTTTCATAGACCATCAGGCTCTATTGTACCTAGTCAATAAGCCTTCAACACGGGAAGATTGGTGAGATGGTTCCTACTATTGATGGAGTTTGATTTTGAAGTGATAGTGAAAAAGGGAAATACGCATGTAAGAACAGATCACCTTTCTAGGTTAACACACGGAGAACCACCAAGTGGAGTACCCGATGATCTTCCAGACACTTATTTGTTTAATTTGGAAGTTTGTCCCAAGTGGGTAGAGAAACTAATTCCGATACTCACCCATGGCCCACAACATTGAATCAATAAGGATAACAAAAGGAACTTCTCCAATCAAGAAATTTGCACATTATTGTTGGAAGTGTGTACTATAAAGAACCCAATGGTGTATTGCTGAGATGTGTTGAGGAGGATGAACAAGTGAAGCTTATTGAACAAGCTCATGTGAACAAATGGAGGACGCACAAGGGGACTCATGAAACCATTAGGGAATTAAAGCGATTGGGTGTATACTGGCCTGACATGCCTAAGGATGTCCATGACTACGTAAGTAACTGTGCAGATTGTCAAGAGACAATCCCCGAAGATCATGTATCCATACCTTTCTTAACGATAGCACCCAATTGGAGCAAGACCCTGGTAAATTTCCTGAAGACAGGAGAACACGAGGAAGGAGTCAGCTTGGCAAGGAAACGATCCCTAGAAGAGATGAGCAAGGATTATGTACTTATGGGAAGACAATTGTTTAGAAGAGGGAAAGACAACCAATTACGGCTCTGTGTGCATGAAGGAGAATATTTGCCCATATTAGAGATGGCACACACAAGTGCGGCAGGAGGTCATTTTTCAGCCGAAAGAAGTGTAAAAATGATCCTCTTCACGGGCTTGTGGTGGCCAATGTTACATATGGATGCTGAAACATATGTATGAAGCGGCGAGACATGCCAAAGGGCTAAATACCCAATTCGGAGAGATGATATGCCATTGAGACCTATGGTGTGTGCGAGAGCATTCTCTAAATGGGGTATTGACTTCATAGGACCCATCAACCCACCAGCTAGAGGATCACATGCTGAATATATCATAGTAGCCACAGATTATTTGACAAAATGGGTAGAAGCAAAGGCTACTAGAAAGAATGATGCACAAACCACGGCTAAGTTTCTTTTGAGCATATATTCACCCGTTTCAGATTACCAATTGAGATTGTGAGTGACCGAGGAACACACTTCATTAATACAGTGAAAGAGTCTCTAATGAATGAGTTTTTAGTGATCCATAAAAAATCAGCCCCATACCATCCACAAGCAAATGGTCAAGCGAAAAGTTCCAATAAGGTATTATGCACGGTATTGACAAAGATTGTCAACAATGGGAGGTTGGACTGGGATAAGCAATTGCATCATGCAATTTGGGCTTTCCGAGTTGCATACAAGACTGCCATTGGAACTACTCCCTTCAATTTGGTGTATGGGCAAAATGCGATTTTGCCAATTGATTTTTTAATCCCCACTTTGAGAGTAGCACAATAGTATGAATGGACCGGACATGAATTATCCCAACAACTAGATAAGATAGAGAAGCTGCATGAAACTAGGTTACAAACGGTAGCAGGAATATATGCAGCCAAGAGAAGACAAAAGGCATATTATGATGCACATATAAAAGACAAAGGACTTAAAGAAGGCGATCTAGTCTTGGTTTACACCTTAAAGCAACATGCCAAGAAGTTACAGAAATGCGGATATGGACCTCTGATCATAAATAGGATCTCTACTGGTGGAGCAGTTTATCTAGCCACTTTAGATGGAGACATTCTTCCTAACTACATAAGTGGATGTAGAGTAAAACGGTTCATGGAGCCATTAACAGATCAAATGTTAGCACGTCTAGTAGGTGCACAAAATAGGAAGAAAGAGGAGGAACAGATTAGGGAGGAGGCACGACAAGAAGCCCTAGAACACATCAAGAAAAGGAAAGAATGGATTAGGCAAAGAGATGAACGATATCTCCAAAGAGAAGAACCTATCCCTATGGCTAATTATCAAGTCCATACGTCTGACACAACTAGCGCTTACAGGTCGCAACCTTACCTAAACCTAGGGATTGGCAAGACAGAGTACAAATTGATAGATGCCTTAGTAGACTCAGGAGCAGGACTTAGTTGCATACGTAATACGGTCATAAAAGATCTTCAAATGATTATGACTCCCACAAACGCTCAAATGAAAGGAGTTAGAGGTCAAATCATATCATGCATCGGGGCAACGATAGTATCCCTCCACCTAGGAAATTCTTCCATGGAACAACAAGTATTAGTGTGCAGAGATGACGATTTAATAGAAGATTTGATCCTAGGACAGGATTGGATCATTGAGAATGAAGTAAGCATCAACCTAGCTCAAGGCTATATTTCAGCCAAGATAGGGCACAAGGAAATTTTTAGTCTATTAGGAGAGAAGCCTTTCCTACAACCAAAAACCATCGAGAGTACAGAAAAATGCAAAGAAGAGCGAGTGGAACATGATCCCAGTCCCAATACCTCAGAGAACAATCTAGAAGAAGCAGAGAGTTCAAACCCTGATGTGTTCAAGGAAGAGGTGAAATCACTCTATTCAGTTGGTGAACAGCCAGAAAATAAGGATGTTGGAGTTTATTGACCTCCAAAATATAGCAAGAAGTAGGTGGAACCCCCTAGGAACAAGTTGACCTTCTCACAAACTTCATCATAGAAAACCAATCATGCTTGCAGAGCTTACTATTCTCTAACAGATTATAATTTTCTAAAACTGTTTTAACCACATATACTAGACACCAAGAGCTTTCCAATGAACCAAAGAACACTCAGTTTGGATAAATACACAAGAAGATATGACCTCTGCAAGTTAGAGGTTTAATGGAGACCTTCAGCAAAGGTGAAACCAGAGAACATACACTACTTGCAGAGAGTACTGCTCTCAGCTCACAAATCCAATGATTATGGAAATTTACAGGAAGAAATTAGATAGTAAGAGCTTTCAAATGAGCTATCAAACATGTAATTTGGATATATAATGAGGGAGATACAAACTCTGCAATCTCTGCATACAAAACTATAGCAGCATAGAGATACACATATGCCTCTCTTGGACTTCCCACAAGATCACGACTTTTCTCCTCTTTTTATAGCTTGGGAAACTAATCTAAAACCTTCCTAATACATCTAAATTCGTGCTAGACACTTGGGTGGAGGTATTACATGACTCAAGCGCTCAAATAAGCAAAGTATTGAAGGACTTTGAGAACTAGCCACATCGACCTTCCACTAGGACACCACTCCAGCTCCCTTGTGACTCACTAATTTGACTCACCATGTTCTAGAACTCACGTGGTATTTTTTCTATCTTTTATGAATAATATGAGCCTTCTTGAAGTATTTGAAGACTTCCCAAAGGCATTTACATAATTTGAAACTTGTACCCTACATAAAACAAATGTTCGCAACATTCTCCCTCTCAAGTTTCAAAGGGTATTTCCTTCATGCCAAGAATATAGTTGAATTTTTGAAGCTTTGTTCCATCCAAGGATTTGGTGAAGATATTTGCAACTTGATCTTTTGTTCCCACAAAAGAAACTTGTACTTCATTGTTTATGGCCTTCTCTCGAACATGATGATAGTGAACCTCTATATGCTTTGTTCTAGCATGAAAAATTGGATTTGAGGTCATATGAATGCTGCTCAAGTTATCCCCATATATCAGTGGTACATCAACCTGCACATTCAAGTCATGAAACAACTTTTTAAACCACATAACTTCAGTAGTAGCCAATGCTAAACCTCTATACTCAGCCTTTGTAGAAGATAAAGCAATTGTAGGCTGTTTCTTTGAACTCCATGTTAATGTCTTGTTTCCTGCTATTACCACATATCCACTTGTGGATCTTCTATCATCTTTGCTTCCAGCCCAATCTGCACCACTAAAGACTTTAAGAGTTAGATCAGCATCATGACTATAAAATAATCCTTCGTTCATGGTACCTTTCAAATATCTAAGCACTCTTTTCGCTGCATGCATATGAGGTACTCTAGGTTCATGCATAAACTGTGACAATACTCCCACTGCATAGCATATATGAGGTCTAGTTTTTGTTGCATAAATCAAAGATCCTACCATGGATCTATATACATTCATATCATGCAACTCATCTCCTTCCTTTGCACTCAACTTTACATTACATTCCATTGGAGTAGAAACAAATTTACATTCTTGGATACCAAACCTTTTCAGCATATCACATATATACTTTCTCTGTATCAACCACATACCTTCATCGCTATACACAATTTCAATCCAAGAAAGTATCTAAGCAAACCAAGATCTGAAATTTTAAATTCCTTTCCCAAATTACCTTTTATCTCATCAATTGCTTTTGCATCATTCCCTGTAATCAACAAGTCATCCACATAAATGCATACATAGACACACATGCCATCTACATGTTTTACATAAAGTGAAGGATCAGCATGACTCGCTGTGTATCCTTGCAGCATAAGATACTTTACCAACCTTGCATTCCATGCCCTTAGTGCCTGCTTAAGACCATACAATGCCTTCTTTAATCTGCATACATGATTAGGACATTTTGCATCCACATAACCATCTGGTTGTGACATATACACTTCTTCATTTAACTCACCATTAAGAAAGGCATTCTTTATATCGAGTTGATATATATTCCACCTTTTACTTGCAGCTAAAGCCAGCAAAGTTCTCACCGTTGCCATGTTTGCTACTAGACTAAATGTTTCCTCATAGTCCAATCCTTGAGTTTGATTATATCCTTTTGCTACAAGTCTAGCCTTATATCTTGACACACTACCATCACTATTTCTTTTAATCTTAAAAACCCGCTTGCAACCAATTACCTTTTGCTTTGGTGTCTTTGGAACTAAATTCCAAGTCTTGTTATCCTGTAGTGCTTCCATTTCTTTGCTCATTGCTTTCTCCCACTTTTCATCTCCTTTTGCCTCATCATAACATGTGGGTTCATTTTCCTGCTCAACTTTTGTCATAAAAGCATAATGAGTATTCATGAAAGATTCATAAGTATACCTTTGAGGTTGCTTACTCACTCTTGAAGTTCTTCTTACCTCAAATGTAGATGCTCTTCCTTTCTTATTAGGAACATTTGATGATTCTCCATACTCACATACATCACTAATTTCCTCTCCTTCATCATTAACTTCAACAAGTTTGAGTTTACCTTTACTTTTAACACTTGGAGGTGACTCTTGCCTTAATCTTCCATTGAAAGGTAGCTCTCTTTCTTCATCCAAACCACTTTTCTCATCACTTAAACTTCTTGTGGGCTGAGGTGAGCACTCATCTCCTTCACCTGTATCTTCTTCATCTCCATTTATGACCTGCAAACTTTTCTTATCTACATACCATGAAAGTGATTCATCAAAATTTACATCTCTTGAAACAACCACCTTATTGGTATGAGGATTATAACATCTATATCCTCTTTGAGTATCTGCATAACCAATAAATATACACTTTTCTGATTTCACATCAAGTTTTGATCTCACTTCACTAGGTACATGTACATAACATACACAACCAAATACTTTCAAATGACTTACACTTGGTTTCCTTCCATGCCATACCTCATATGGTGTCAAATGATGAACTCCGGTAGTAGGTATTCTATTCATAATGTGCACACTGGTGCTAACAGCTTCAGCCCAAAAAAAATTAGGCAAACACATATCATTTAGCATGCTTCTAGATACTTCTAGATACTTCTGCTATGATTCTGTTTCCTCTTTCTGCGACTCCATTTTGTTGTGGAGTATACCTGCATGTAACTTCTCTTTTGATACCTTCATCATACAAAAAATCAGTAAAATCTTGAGAGAAATACTCTCCCCCTCCATCGGATCTTAGCTTCTTAACATATCTTCCTGTTTGCTTCTCGACAAATGATTTAAAATTTTTGAAACAATCAAAGACTTCACTCTTATGTTTAATAAAAGACACAAATGTCATTCTACTATGATCATCAATGAATGATACATAGTACTTATTACCAGCCAAGGATGCCTCTTTAGTAGGACCCCATATGTTCGTGTGTATAAGATCTAGCAATCCACTGCTTACATAGCTTGAATGCTTGAAAGGATGTCTACTCTGCTTACCCATTTGACATGCTTCACAAAGATGCACCATATGTTGCTTAGTAAGATCAGGTAATCCTTCAACAATCCTCTTCTTTGATAGCTCCTTTAACCTGTGTACATTCATGTGTCCAATCCTTTTGTGCCATAGATCAAGCTCTGCTATTCGATGCATACCATAAGAGAAATAGTTTGTATGATTTGGGTTTACCTTGAATGTAAACAATCTACCTTGTTTTTTACCTTTAGCAATTAGCCTCCTTTGCTTTGGATCCTCAATGAAGCAACCTGCATGATTAAATCTTATTTGCAAACCTTTTTCTACCATTTGACCAACTGACATCAAATTCTTAGTGATCGTTGGCACATAAAGTACATCCTTCAAACAATTTGTCTTGCTCTTATCCTGCATAACGACATCTCCAACTTGCATAATCTTATGTGTTGTATCATCTCCTGTTTCAACATGACCTTTACATGAAGGATTATGCATATTAGAAAACCATGAAGCATCATGTGACATATGGTTAGAGCAACCACTATCTACATACCATATATCACTATTGCAATTCATCTTAGTTTCTACATTCATCATAAGAAGAGAATCATAATCATCACTTTTACCTTCAACTGTATAATTTCCTTGTTGTTTACCTCTTCTTGAATAGCCTCCTCTTCGATTACCACCTTGATTATTTTCATTTTGATAGCAATCTTTGGCATAGTGTCCATACCTTCCACATATATAGCGATTGTTGTTATCTTCACTCCTTTGTCTTTAATTGTAGTTGTAGTAGCCTCTCGTACCTCTAGCACTTGATCTTCCTCTTCCTCTTGTGTTGAAGAAGCCACTTGAAGTCCCTTGATCATCGCTCCTTCTTCCTCGACCTCTATTTGAACCTCTTCTACCTCTGTTTCCACCTCTTGATGATCCTGCATAAAGAGCTTGTGCTTGAGATCCTTTTTTATTTGAAGTAGAACCATTTAGATTCATCTCCTCCGTGACCATGAGAGCAACAAACTGATCAAAGTCTGGTAATTCTCCTCTAACATAAACTGAAGTAATGAATGGTTTCCATCTCTCATCATCCTTGAGGCCGTTGAGAGTATGTGCAACCAAGTCGTCGTCCTCCACATGAGCTTGAATTGATCCTAGTTGATCTACAATCTCTTTAACCTTCAACAAGTAATCATTGACCGATGTCCTTGTATCTTTCTTTATGTTATTCAACTCATTTTTGAGTTGAACCTTCCTTGCTCTTGTACATGTAGCATACAACCTTTCCAATGCAAGCCAAACATCTCTACTTGTGTCTAGATCTTGTATGTGTCCTACCATTGAATCTTGAATATTTTGTGATAAAATGAATATAACCCTTTTGTCTCTTTCGTTCCAAAGTCTAAACTCCCTCAATTGTTGCTGATTTGGATCCTCTGGTAATATAGGTTTGATGTCCGTTCCATCAATCAAACCATACAAGCCTCTACCTTGCAAGTATGCTGTGATTCTAAATTGCCATGCTTGATAGTTGTTCTTATCAAGCTTCTCTATTTGTGCATGTTGATCGCCCATTGTGCAAAATACTAAACTTCCTCCTTTAACCCTCCTTTTGGATATATGTGATATGAAGAAGTATGAGATTTACCTTTGTAATAAAGTCTATGCACCTTTCTTTGCTTGGATGTTGCTTGAGATGCTTCCTTGCTATCTCCTTCTACCTTTGTGTAGTGTCGATGATGAACCGCTACTCCAATAGCTTCAAATTCTTCATCAAGGTATTATAACCTTCTCCAAGCTTCAATTCCTTGCTCTGATACCAATGTTGGAGTTTATTGACCTCCAAAATATAGCAAGAAGTAGGTGGAACCCCCTAGGAACGATATATAATGAGGGAGATACAAACTCTGCAATCTCTGCATACAAAACTATAGCAGCATAGAGATACACATATGCCTCTCTTGGACTTCCCACAAGATCACGACTTTTCTCCTCTTTTTATAGCTTGGGAAACTAATCTAAAACCTTCCTAATACATCTAAATTCGTGGTAGACACTTGGGTGGAGGTATTACATGACTCAAGTGCTCAAATAAGCAAAGTATTGAAGGACTTTGAGAACTAGCCACATCGACCTTCCACTAGGACACCACTGTAGCTCCCTTGTGACTCACTAATTTGACTCACCATGTTATAGAACTCACGTGGTATTTTTGCTATCTTTTATGAATAATATGAGCCTTCTTGAAGTATTTGAAGACTTCCCAAAGGTATTTACATAATTTGAAACTTGTACCCTACATAAAACAAATGTTCGCAACAAAGGAAACCAACTCTCATGGAGTCTCTCACACGACAGAAGGATCACCAAGGCGGAAGACAACATTCAGATACTCGCATCAAGGGAAAAAAAAATTCAAGTGGGTACGCAAAGATCAAGTGCAAAAATCGGAGACGTCATCACCACATCAAAAGGAGAAAAATGAGAACAACAAGTCAGCATCACAGAAATTCGAAACAAAAATACTCTTTAAAGTATGGCTCCCTAAACCTTTGATGGAAGCTCAAAAAGCACGACAGCAGATATGGATTCCCAAGAAGGTTAAACAAGCAGCTAAGCAAGAGATAAGCAATCAAGAGGATACATTACATCAAAACATTCGAATGACAAAGCAAATACAGACTCATCCTCGAAACATGAAGAACAGAACCTCTATTACTAGGACACTAGAGGAAACAAAGAGAACATATGAAGCCCGCGGAACCAAAGAAAGAAAACGACCTATCAAATCGATCACGAAATGGATTTGGAAACCCAAGCAACTGCAAGGAGGGGACCATCGGAACATCAGGGCTTCCAATTGCACTCATGCACTATCAAATGCACCTAAAGTATGCATAGTAGGGCCACATTACAAGGCCAAGCATTCGGCACTTAATGTGCATAAACAAATCAGTGGTGCACATTCCCCAATGGGAATCAGGGCATAGCTTCAACTCCCTTAGGAATGGACATACTATGTACATAAATAAATGCTTTGGCTATACTAATGCTTGTTTTCTTTCAGGAAAAGAAATAAAAAGATGTGGTAAGAGATCTCACTTATAGAACCACGGGAAACAGAGTGATGGAATGACAACGTATCAATGCAATGCACTACACAGTTGCTATGCTTTCCATTGAAGCTAATGCACTTTTCCTTACAAGTGAAGATGGCTTCTGAAGATTCTGAAGCAACAATTCAAGAGGAAGTATTGGAATTTCCTCTCCAAAGTATCACCAAGGCAAAGGGACACTGGTTTAGAGAAGATCAACCAGCTAGGGAGTATCTCTTCCTGGCAACTATAAAAATCATGGATACAGATCATCAATTTCCTATCATGTCCCAAGACTTCAGAGTTTTGTATGAACTCCCATCGACGATTGCCATCATGAAGAAAGCGGGCATTCATCAATATTTTGAATTGCCAATCTATAAGCCCGACTTTCAAAGGTGCACACAGGTCATGAACACATTACAACCAGCACTGCATGATCCATTGGTGCCTGAGGCTAGAGTGATGGGTAAAGTAGGCGAATGGGTAGTCATCCAGTTTACACATGACTTGATCAAGGAAGCTTTTGGATGGGGAAAAGATGGAAACACGGTAGTGAAAGAAGAGAGTCGAGGGGCAAAAACCAAAACGTTCACCGACATTAACAGAGTCGACATAGAAGAGGAAGTCAAACTTATCCACCAGCACTTATGCTTCCCAAATATGCATCGATACACGGCTCCACAAAAGATTATTGTCCAGTTACTCTCACATGCAATCAAGCAGATTGGAAATCAGATTAATCTGACTCCTTACATACAAGAACGGCTATTTGAGGCAAATAAACAATGGAACAGCAAGAAGTTCCTCAATGGCAGTGTAGCTCTGACAATATTGATTTACCATGCTTTAGGTATTAGAGAGAATCTGCAAGAAATGCCATCATCAACTGCTATGGGTAAGTACGCCAAAGTCGCCATAGTTCCTAAAAAGAAAAGAGGAGTCAAGATTGTGGAAGAGGCAGAAACTAGCTCTCAACCCAGAATGAGAGGCACAAAGAGATTAAGGGAAGTGAAGCAAGTGGAAGAGGAAGTTCCAGCCACGAAAAGAGCGCACATACTTCCAAAGACAAGGATTGAAGAGCATAGACCGATTATAGAAGAAGATTTAACTAAGGCACTGGAAGATACCCATCAATACACAGAAGGGCAAGTCAATCTACCAGTGCAATGGCACCATTATTAGTAGGCCCAATAGGAGATAGAGACCAAAAAGAAGCTCACAAAAGTACACCGCTACCGAGAATTAGGGTTGGATAACTCAAGCTCGTCTTCGGATGAACAAGAAGAACCCGATACTTCATTGTTGAATGTGGATATTCAAAGTGAATCAAAGGATGATGGGCAATGGGAGGAGTTGAATGCAGTCAACTACGAGGAAGCAGACGAAAGGAACAAAGGTAAATGACAACTCCGTCCACCCCACTCAGGACACCGCAAGCAAGGAAGCAAACCCAGAAGGGACACATGTCCTCAAAATCAATGAGACTTCCACAATTCTTATCAAGGAGGCAACACCTATGCGCGAGGTGTCAATAAAGATACCAAAGAAGCGACAGTAGAAGAAGCAGAACCCTTCACACCAATAAGGGTCGTGGCAGAACCCTCCCCCATGGACGTCACATTTCAAGGGAGTACCACAAAAGTTATTGATTTGGATGAAGAAGAAAAAGAACCAAAAATACAATTACAAATTAGACAACCCCACAATGAAACCATCCATGTAGAGCAAGGAAAAGATGTGCAAACCGGAGAAGCTCCAAGCATACCATGAACATGGTTAAATGTTGACATCGCTCAACTCAAGCCCGTAGTGCAAGATATGATCAGAACCGCAATGGACACACAACAATTAATGCTTGAGGCAGATGAAGACTACGATCAAGCGATGCAAGACAAGCATGAGCTTCAAGAAAGGGGTAAGAATCTTTCAGCAGAATTAAAATTAGCAAAAGAACAAGTACTACATAAAGAAAAGGAAGTCCAAGAAACCAAAAAGCAGTGCAACCATTTAGAGACAGAAAACGCAAAATTAAAAGAACAACTCCAAGAATTAACGAAGAAATATGAAGCTAGCGAGACTGAGAAAGCACAAATGCATGCCCGAAGTAAAGTACTTGAATCACAAATAAAGGTATATATGGAAGAGCCAGAAAACCTAAGGAACCGAAATAAGGAGCTCATGACAGCTCTCCTAAGTGATCAGCCCGTAGAAATTCAGGGAAGACCAAAAAAGAATATCAAAGAATTGAAAGAAAAGATAGCTAAGTATGAAGATCAGATCAAGCAGGAGCAGACTACCATTGCCGAATGGGAAAAGAGGTACATGGAAGACACCGCAGCTCTACGAACAAAATGGAAAAAGGCTGAGAATAGATACCTATTACATTGTAAAGAAGACACACACCAACTTGCGATAGTGGCAGAGGAAATACAGAAGAATAAGGAAAAAATTTTGCAAGCACAAGAAGAAATTAAGCAAAAAAAGGAAATGATAAAACAACTACATGATCAACTAGTACACAAGGAAATTGAGGGGACACCAGTAGCTCCAAAATCCACAGAGGCTACAGAGGAGACTGAGGTACGTCCTCTCTCTCCCCCCTTATATCATTCGCCACTAAGGGAGGAACTGGAGGTCCAAATTGAACATAATACTCAGGACATTGCAGAACTGAGCCGACCGGAAAGGGCACTATTGGTGTCCCAGCTTACCGCTGAATTTGAAGATCAAATAATCCAAGTCATGAAGGAAGCTAAAATCGAGAGCAAAAACTTGGATCAAATTTTGAAGCCTTTTAATGTACCATATGGACTAATTAAAGAACAAACACAACAATATATAAGGACAATGACAAATAAAGAGCCAGATAACAACCTCCAATTCGACAAGAATACTTTCCATTATACTCAAGAGGAGTTCGAGAAGGCTGATCCCATATGGAGGTGCAAAGTTTTGGAAAAGAATCCAACATTACGGGTACAATGGGAAGCATCACCATATGTGCTTCAAGTAAATCCAGCATTTTGTCCAGTACCTCGCAGACGCTCCTGGATGCAATTTTGGGAAGGACAGCGACAGGGAAGTATCAATAATCAATGGCTGAATTACCCATTGTTACCTAGTCCGCCACATAACTACCTACCAACGGAAGAATATATGGTAAAAACAATGGAATTTTGGATTGCAAGATATGTGACTGTACCGGACTTAGCAATTAAAATGACCAATAAGATTTTTCGCATGCTATTAATTGTAATCAAAGTCTTCAAGCATGCCAAATGCACTTTTTTGAATTTCATCGGCATTACCCAAGGCTCTGAAGCGCTCGTTTTTTATCTTTCTACTATTCCGAGCGGCTTAACCCTTATGGCGTATTATTCAAGACTCATGTTTTTGTCGTCAACATACATGTAGACTTTCGAAGAAGCATTTTTCATCGGCTTCTTCGAAATAGATTAGGAAATTTTTGTCAAAATGACTTCGAACCTGAATGCACGTCTGGTCGCTTATGAAACCAGTTTTTTTGCGGATCACCGACAAGCACCAGACGATGGAGTAAAGTCACGCCAATGGAAAGAATTTATGCTATGTCACACTAATTTGCTGAATCAAAGAGAGCAAGTAGCCATACAAACATACTCACGTCGCCACAAAAAGCCTGTCGAGGACGAAAGAGTTCAGGAGGAGGGACGTGTGGAAGGGGAATCAAGCAAGAAGAAAAGAAAAAGAAGATCAAAGTCAAAAACGGCTCAATAAAGAATGAAGATCATAAAGCAAAGAACTACCCTCTGCCCAAAGCCCCGCAGGGGCACGCATCAGGCAACAACGCGAAACATCCACGTCCTGAGGAATGGAATTAAAGAACAATCAGAACCAGGACATTTCATGGGAAGGATGGACCAGGGCCAGGAACTATCCATGAAGAAGTGCAAGACAATACTTGGCAGGTAATAATCCTCCCGTTGATAGCGTGCGTTGTCAACAAAGTAAACAGGCTCAAAGCAATACAACAGGTCAGATGTGTGAAGACAAAGATAAATCAGAAGACCAAAAGTTAGAAAGGGGTAGAGGCTGAAAAGTTGAAGAGGGTGACTAAGAACAACACATTCCTAGTCACTGGTAGCATGCGTGGCAGCCCAATTGAATACAACAACCCAGATTTGTGATATAAGGAATACTAAGGGGCAAACAGAAGTAAAGGACATACCTCGGATAAGATAACCAATTGTCTGATAGTCCTTGTTGCCGCTTCGACCGCTAGGTGCGTGTATTCAGAACTCGTAAACGAGCTGAAGACAAGAAGTAAAGCCTGTCAAGGGACGACAGAGACAAAGAGGGGGAGAGTGTTGCAGAGCAGAGAAGCACAAAAGAAGAGCCCCAAAATTTTCAAATTAATGGGCATAATTTTTCTTCTTCAAAGTCTTAGGAAATTCCCTCAAGCCATGTAAATGCACTAGAGGAGTCCTCTAGTTGCATAATCCCAACTTATTGTAGAATATCCCTTGTAAATTAGTAGGAAATTCACTTTTTAGGAATAAAGTGCCGATCTCTTGTGTGAAAGGACCAAATTTAGGGCACATGTATATAAGTCACTTTGTGACTCTTTGTAGAGACTTTTTGCCATTGTGAAGAAGGAGAGCTCGAGGACTGTTGTCTACCCCTTCGCACTGTTTTTGAGCTACTGTAGTGTCTGTGTGAGCTTGTAGGAGTTGTGGTGTGAGTGTGGGTGCTTCCCACCAATCACTATTTTGGTCATAAATTGAAGCACGGTTGTTAGAATCAAGTGAACCTACTTTCAATAGATGCGTCTCATCGAGAGCTTCGAAATGAGTGTGCTATTGAATATGTTCGGAGTTTGGAGCTGGGAGAAATCCTTGATTTATTGAAAACTATTGTAAGTGGTATCACGGTAGACACTTCCAATAATTCAGTGAGTTAGATAGGTGATTCAGTCTTTTCTCACACATATCAGCTGAACCACTTCATTTTCCATCATGTGTGCATGTGTCCTCATACACTTGGTTAGGTCGTTTGATCAGATTGACAAATAAGCGTGTGTCAATTTCCCACTATACGCACTTGTGTGGCAATTGGGGTTTAGTCTCATTGACACAAGTCCTTGAGTCTTCTTGACTTAGGTACACAAAGGATCAATGAAAACCTTCTATTTTTTATCATACACATGTTGCTTGTAATGCTCAGTGCTACCAGTACAGTAGGAATTAGAAAAATTCCTTTTAGAGGTATCCAATTGGCTTAGTAAGCTAATAATTCCAAGTGGAATCACTTGAAATGATGCACTATACACATAGCAATCAATTTAATAAATAAATCATTACTAGTGAGTGCTTCGACATGGTTTTCTCCAAATTGGCTGAATGGATTTGCTTCAAACCTTGTCAGCATGTAGATAACTTAGAGTTGATTCCAAGAAGCTATAGATCATCGTGGAGAAATGAGTGAGATATGAACAATACAAGTTGATAGTTAGGAATGACTATAACAGAGAGATCATAGATGAACAATGTAGATATAATGTATTAATGAACAATGTTGCACAAGATCATAGGCTTGATAATCATAGCCGTATGATGGAGAGTAGTGTCGGCTACAATGTAGGCCTCACACTCATACAAGAACGACAATGGAATACTCGGGATAAGTCACTTCTACAAGCGACTTTTTCAAGCCACCTTTTATAAGTCTTACATTCAAATTTGAATTTGAATTCAACTTTTGGCTCTCTCTAAAAGTGATCCTTCAATCTAGGAGTTATTCTCTCAATGAGGTAGTTACTTTTCTAACTAATAAATCCACAAGTTTTTGGTAGGTGATTACGAATATTCTCAAGTAAAAAAGAAATGACTTTTACAAATGGTAAAGATGAAACTCTTCCTAGCAATGGTTTCCATGGAGCTTCATATGTGTATGAACTTCAAGCAAAATGTGTAGGCTTGTAATTTGCACCAACAGCTTCCCCTCAAGCCAAACATTCTAGCTTGGTCTTCATCTTCAATCTTCATGAATATCCTGCAATCCAATCATTGATTTAAACCTGCAAAGTTTGGTACCATCTAATGCTTTAGTAAACAAATCTGCACATTCGATATTGGTTGATACATATGACAATGGAATATCCTTGCTCAATAGCTTCTCTCTCACATAACGATAGTGGACCTCTATATACTGTTAGACTTATGTGTTCCTCAAGTAGCTTTGATGTGAACCTTTTCCCTATACATGGACACTTTTTACTCTAGTGCTGGCTAGAGTTTTTTTCCCCATGTTACCACATACTTGATGCTCTCATATGTGGTGGTACTTTGTACTTAGGGATATTATTTGGCTCTTACTTTAGTTTAGTTCATTGTCAATAGAGAGAGCTATTCTAGCCATCGTCTTCTCCGTGTGTCTTTCTATGTTTGTGCTCCTTGTGTGTGCTTCTCGTGTGCCTCTCGCACTTCTACACACACCCAATAGTGGTATCAGAGCAGGTTTAGCTCCTTCTCAAGTTTTGGTTTTTTGCATTATGGCGCGCACACACTTTTAACAGTGCAAATCAACTTCGGAGCATAGAACTGTGAATTTCAGCAGCAAGAAAAATTTCCATCAGGTGCGCTGGGGTTTTACCCCCATTTCAAAGTCATTTGTGCAGCCAAAATCGCCATCAGAGTGACGGTTTGTGAGCTGAAATTTCAGCACTTATTTCAGCTTTCATCGAGGTGAAGATTTTGTCACTTGTTCTTGTGTGAAATGGCGGGCAACAATGACTTGTTTGGCATGCTCAAGCTGAGGATAAGCTTGATGGGACCAACTATCCGATGTGGTCTTACATGATGAAGCATGTTCTTGTTGCTAAACAACTTTGGAACATAGTGGCAGATGTAGATCGAAGACCTGCAGGTTCTTCTACTTCACAGTCTACTGTCACAGATGGAGCTTCTTCTTCTAGTACAGTGGTTTCTGCTTCTCCACCTATACACGAGTAGCTTAGATGGGATGGAAAAGATGCTCAAGCTCATGCTTTGATTGCGCTTTCAGTGAAGCGTCATATAGTTCCACACATTCGGTCATGTTCTCCATCGAGACAGGCATGGGACACTCTTGCTTCTTTGTATGCCGTGCGTAATGAACCATGTGTTGCATACTTGAGAAAGCAACTTGAGGATGTATGTATGGCTGAAAATGAGTCGGTGGATGTGTATGTGGCTCACATCAAGGACTTGAAAGAGCAATTGGCAAACATAGATGAGATCATTTCGAATGCATCACTCATTTCTACATTGTTGAAAGGATTATCGGAATCTTTTCAAAGATTTGCTACTACGCTCCGTTTGGTTGCAAAAGGAAATCCTAATATGTATTGCCCGAAGGCTGGTCATATTATTGATGAGTGTAGAAAGATTGCTAAACGCAATGAAAAGAAGAAGGAATCGGGCATGTCTACTGCTGAAAATTCAGCAAATGCAAAGAATGATGAAGCTAACATGGCAATGTACACTTTGTTGATGATAAGTGTATGGTTCATGATTTCAGCAATGGTGATGTTATCGTGATGTCTGGTACATTATGTAATGGTTTGTATCGCATGGATACATACAAGAGGGCTGCCTCGAATGCCTTAGTTGCTCATGCTTCTTCCATGGCTGAAGTGGTGCTGATGTATAAGGGAAATACAAACCATGATGTTGAGTCCCCTTGAGGTACTTCAAGATCCTTTTGGCAGCCTCCAAATGAGGTGCCTTAGGCTTATGCATAAACTGACTTAGAACACTTACTCCATAAGCAATGTCAATCCTTGTCAAAGTAGCATAGTTCAAGCTTCCCACTATGCTTTGGTAACCTACAATGTTCTCAAGTAAATCACCTTCATGAGCACTTATTTTTAGGTTTACCTTCATTGGAGTACTTGCAACTTTGGCATTCTGCAAATGAAACTTCTTCAACATATCCTGTATATACTTCATCTAAGTAATGTAAATTCTAGAGTTAGTATAGACTAACTCAAGTCCAAGAAAATATTTTGGTGATCCAAGGTCACTAATTTTGAACTCCTTCATCATCTGGTTCTTCATCTGTTTGATGCCATTAGCATCATTACCTGTAAGTATGATACCATCAACATAAACACATAGGTATATTACCTCTGAGTTACTTCTCTTGATCAATAGACAAGTATCTGCTTTACTCATCACAAAACCTTGATCTTGAAGGTATATAGTCAACCTATGGTTCCATGCCCTAGGTGCCTGCTTCAATCCATAAAGAGCTTTGTTCAATTTGCATACATATGTTACCTTTTTTGGGTCCTCATAGGCAGGAGGTTGTGACATGTACACCTCCTCTGAAATTGAGCCATTTAGAAATGCATTTTTTACATCCAACTGATACATGTTCCAATTCTTTGATGCAACCACACTTACCAATACCTTGATGGTTGGCATTTTGGCCACAGGTGAGAAAGTTTCTTCATAATCAATTCCTTGGGTTTGTGCAAAACCCTTAGCCACTAGTCTAGCTTTGTACCTGCTTATTGATCCATGAGGATTCCTTTTAATCTTATAAATCCATTTAGAACCAATTACCTTCATAGAATCCTTGTTTGGTACTAGTTCCCAAGTGTCATTCTCCTTTAGTGCTTCAATCTCCTCATCCATAGATTCCTTCCATTCTGCTTTGGTCTTTGCCTCCTCATATGATGTTGGCTCTTCAATCGACAAATCTTTTGCAAGATAAACATAGTGCTTAGTAACTAGGGAAGTGTCATACCCATATCTGATTGGCTTCTTGCTCTCCCTTTGTGATCTTCTGATTGCTAGTTGGATGATTCAGGTATATCCTCCAATTTCTTCATCTTGAGTTTGCCTTTGGACTTCCATGCCTTGAACTCTTCAAGATTGATGATGTCTTCATCATTTGAATTGATGTTTCCATTCTGAGTAGGCTCCTCCTTAGTGAGGCTTGGAAACTCCTCTTTCAAGTCATAAGGTAGTTTTACTTTCCTGCATTCATTATCAAACCAAGAATCATTCTCATCAAAGACAACATCTCTACTGACCATGAATCCCTTGTTTGAAGGATTGTAGAACATGTATCCTTTCTGATTTAGATCATACCCTATGAAGATACACTTCTCTGCCTTAGGGTCTAGTTTACCTCTTATCTGAGAAGGGATATGCACATATGCTACACATCCAAAGATCCTGCAATGATCAAGTGAAGGTCTTCTACAATGCCATGCTTCATATGGAGTCATCCCATCAAGAGATTTGGATGGCAACTTGTTTACAAGATAAGTGGCAGTAGATACACTCTCTGCCCACAAGTAGTTAGGTAATTTTTTCTCATTTAACATTGACCTAGCTATTTCAACAATTAATCTATTTCTCCTTTCTGCCACCCCATTTTGCTCAGGGGTATACCTTGTGGTAATTTCTCTCTTGCTTCCTTTGTCCTGCAAGAATGCATCAAAATCATTTGAGAAGTACTCACCTCTTCCATCTGACCTTAGCCTTTTTAGATTTCTCCCTATTTGATTATCAACAAGTGCAAGATACTTTTTAAAGCAACTGAATACTTCATCTTTGTGCTTCATAAAGTACAATACAGTCCACCTACTATAATCATCAATGAAAGATACATAATACCTTGATCTAGATATTGAGGGATCCTTACTTGGTCCCCATATATCTGTATGGACAAGCTCTAGATATTCCTCATGCATGTAGCCTTTCGTTGAGAAGGGTAACCTGTGAGACTTTCCAAACTGACAAGCACCACATTTATAAATCATGTGTTGCTTGGATACATTAGGTATCCCAAGTACACATTGATCTTTGCATATTTGTTTCAAGGTCCTTTCACCTACATGCCCTAATCTTTTATGCCAAATTTCAAGTTTTGATAAAGTTTGATCTTTATAACTATAAAGTGCAATGTTCCTTGTATCTTCAAGTTCAAAAGTCAATATTCTACCTGTCTTTTCTCCTTTGGAAATTCTCTTGAATCCATTATGAGGATCCTCCAAAATGCTCCATATTGGTTGAACCTGGTTGAATCTAACCTGCAAACCCTTTTCCACAATCTGTCCAACACTCATTAAATTCTTGGTAATTGTTCGTACATATAGAACCCTACTCAACAGATTCTTGTTTCCATTAGAGGTCTTAACATTTCCAACTTTAATCACTGAGTGCTTGGTGTCATCACCTATTTGTACGTGATGCTTACCCTTTGGTTCCTCAAGGACAGAGAGAAGAGCTACATTGCTTGCGACATGGTTTGAGCATCCTGAGTCAATGTAGAAAAGGTGGTCATCATTTATACCTGGTTTTGAAGTCATGTTCATAATGAGAAGAGAATCTTCTTGCTCCTCTTTGTAGTTGTTGTAATCTTTTCTAGATTTGTATCCTCCTTGGTAGTTGCTATTGTAGTTGTTGTTGTTGTTGTTGTTGTATCCTTGATGATGATTGAATCTGCCTCTTGATTGTGTATATCCACCTCTTTGATATCCTCTTCCTCTCTGATTCTTGAAGTTCATGAAACACTCATGTGTAGTATGATTTGATAAACCACAAATATTGCATGGTGAGGAGTTATAAGATCTCCCCCTACCTTGCTTCCCTCCTCTGCCCCTTCCTCATGATGTTCTACCTCTCCCTGCATAGTTGGCTTGGGAGGTAGTTCCTTCATCTTCTACCTTTTTGTTCTTCCCTTTCTATTTAGACTTATTTTTATCAGTGTATAGGGCAGAAGAGCTATTACCTCTTAATGAATCTCCATTCTTGTTGAGCTTGGCTTCATGGGTAAATAGTTGCCCCATGAGTGTGGTAAGGCAGTGTATAGGGCATAAGAGCTATTACCTCTTAATGAATCGCCATTCTTGTTGAGCTTGGCTTCATGGGTAAATAGTTGCCCCATGAGTGTGGTAAGGCAATGTATAGGGCATAAGAGCTATTACCTCTTAATGAATCTCCATTCTTGTTGAGCTTGGCTTCATGGGTAAATAGTTGCCCCATGAGTGTGGTAAGCTCTAGAATCTGCATGTCCATGTGCAAGTCCATAGCAGTTGTGAAGCTCTCCCACTTGTCATCAGCTTTAATACCATTAATTACTTGCCTTAAAATCTGCTCTTCTTCAATTTCTTCACCTATGCTTGCCAATTGATCTGCTACATCTTTGACTTTGGTCACATACTCTGAGATGCCTTGCTTAGGTTGCTTTCTTTGGGTGGTAAACTCAATCCATAGTTGGTTCTTCCTAGCCCTTGTGTTGGAAGAGAAATAAGAAGAAAATGTTTCCCAAGTCTCTTGGGATGTCTTACATTTCCTAATATGTGGAAGAAGAAAATCAGAGATTGAGTTAAGTAAGTAGGACCTTGCTAATGCATCCTTGGCACACCATGCGTTGAGTCTTTCATGCTCATCTCTTGTAGGTTGTCCTTTGCTTATGAATATGGGCATCTCCTCATCTCTTGAGATGTATCCATAGAGGATCCTTCCTTGAAAGTATGTCTTCATCCTTAGAGACCATGTTTGATAGTTTTTCCTATCCAATTTATCAATGAAAGAAGGAAAACCATCTCCCATTTTACCTTAGCTTTGCTCTGATACCACTGTTGGGATAGATGGATGGACACTTCAAGTGATGAGTAAGTACTACCAAATCTTGCTTAGTATCAGCCCTTTGTGACTTTAGAGTTGATATGTGGGCCCTCTTAGCTTTCCAAAGACACTATATAAGTGCCTATGTACTTTGGAAATGATGTATGAAAAGATTAGATCAAAATAGACTACTTCCAAATAGAAGGATCAATGAAAACCTTCTATTTTTTATCATACACATGTTGCTTGTAATGCTCAGTGCTACAACACAGTAGGAATTAGAAAACTTCCTTTTAGAGGCATCTAATTAGCCTAGTAAGCTAATGATTCCAAGTGGAATCACTTGAAATGATGCACGATACACAGAGCAATCAATTCAACAAATAAATCATTACCCTCGATTTTTTAGGACCTTTGTAGACTTTGACCAGTGAGTGCTTTGATGTGATTTTCTCCAAATTGGCTGAATGGATTTGCTTCAAATTTTGTCAACATGTAGACAACTTAGAGCTGATTCCAATAAGCTATAGATCATTGAAATTGGTGGAGAAATAAGTGAGACATGAGCAATAGAAGTTGATAGTTAGGAATGACTATAACAGAGAGATCATAGATGAACAATGTAGATATAATGTATTAATGAACAATGTTGTACAAGATCATAGGCTTGATAATCATAGCCTTATGATGGAGAGTAGTGTAGGCTATAATGTAGGCCTCACACTCATACACGAATGACAATGGAATACTCGGGACAAGTCACTTCTACATGCAACTTTTTCAAGCCACCTTTTATAAGTCTTACATTCAAATTTGAATTCGAATTCAACTTTTGGCTCTCTCTAAAAGTGATCCTTCAATCTAGGAGTTATTCTCTCAATGAGGTAGTCATTTTTCTAACTAACAAAACCACGATTTTTTGGTAGGTGATTACAAATATTCTCAAGTAAAAAAGAAATGACTTTTACAAATGGTAAAGATGAAACTCTTCCTAGCAATGGTTTCCATGGAGCTTCATATGTGTATGAACTTCAAGCCAAATGTGTAGGCTTGTAATTTGCACCAATAGATTGAGCTAGGAATAAGATTTTTCAATGATTCTTGTGCATAAAGCATGCTATTTTTTGTGATGAAGACAATCTTCATAACATCAAATTTAAATTTCAGTACATGTACCCTAGTGATGAGACAATCTTGATTTTGATGGAACCACACACTCAAAATGAAACTATACTTTGGAAGGTTATGGAGACTTAGAAGATTAAGATAGACTTATGAAAGCCGCTAAAAGAAACTACTGACACACAAAGATAAATCCATAAAAAACACTTAGAAAATCATTTTGAAATCATGATGAAAGCTTGATGACGAGATTAAGAAGAAGATAGAGCTCTCAAGTTCTCGTTAATCATCAAAGTAGAAAAGATTAAGATCTCCTCCACAAATGAGTCATAAATGACTTATATACTTTTTCAACTGTCCCCGTTCACACTTGGAATAGGTCCTCTAAACTTCTACTCTAAAATTTTACTCACTTGAGAGCTCTAAAAGTTCTACAAAAAATATATAACTTACATCCCAACATGAGGAAGACTCTTTCTAATTTTTACAAAAAATGGAGTAATGTAAGTTATTATATTACAAGATTTTCTTTTTTTGCTTTTACAAAAAATGTATTTCCAACAGGTATATCTATTGAAATCTTATGATTAAGGAACTTAATTCATCAATTGACTGGTTTAGTATCTTTTGAATATGTTCCTCATTATGTGTAATAAATATGGTCCATACATTCTCATGAAAATGAATAAACGAACACATTAGAAAAATATATCAACAAATACCCCTTGGGAGTGACGTGGTGGATCAAGAACTTGCACTCATATATAAGGAAGTTCCAAGTTATTTGAAATGAAATGAATCCATAAAAGGAAGTAGGACCAAAGATTTGTGGAAAACTTTGAAGTTTTCCCTAGGAAGAGCCTTTGTGAAAGCCATAAGCCAAACTGATATCTATAGTAGAGACTGTTTCCTTGACATAAATGATAGTGCACCTCAATGTGCTTTATGCAAGCATGGAACAGAGGGTTCCTCACAAATGCCAATGCACTCTAAGTATCAGTAAATATGGTGGTGGTAGAAGATTGATCAACACCTAGATAATCCAAAACATTGGTTTCAATGTCAACTCTCTTATCAATAATTGCATCATGTAAATTTGCATCATAAATAGAATGACTTGCATCATTATTTCAAACTTGTAAATGTTCAAAAATTGCCCCACCAGGAGTAGTATTTGTCTGGCTACATGTAAAAAGAGGTAGCAAAGTATCATACACATCCTTTGATTTGCTTGATGTCTACTTGGTACGTGAAAGTAAGGGCCGAATTGAATCTTCCATGAAAACAACATCACTACTTAACTAGAATGCATTTAGTTTGTGGATGATACAAGTGATAAACTTTGCTTTCAAAAAAATTTACATTTCACAACTTTATCATCCAGATTTCTACATTGTTGTTCATGCACTAATGCATATTCTAGATAGCCAAATACATGTTAATGAGCAACAGATGGCTTGCAACTATGTCAAGCCTCATATGGAGTGATAGATTGCAATGCCTTGGTGGGATACCTATTAATTGGATATGTTGCACACATAACAACCTCAATCTAGAAGCTATGTGCACAAGTGAACTATTTGGCAATATTTCATCAACAAAACTCAATTGCTCTTTCAAATCCTTGATCTTTTTCAAAAAAGAATTTGTTGAATCTCCTTCATTCATATTCTCACTCTCTAACTATTTTTGAAGGTAAGCAACACAAGCCTCATCTCTTGCCTGATATCATGTGACAAGAGCATCCTAAGCATCTTTAACTATTTTGCATGAGCAAATATGAGGGATAATTCATGTTTGAAAGACAAAGCTATTGATGCATGTGTCTGTGCAACTTTACCATCCTAGCAAAGCTACTTTGTAGTAGGTGAAACAAGAAAAATATAGGACAATGAAACTGTAGATCATCATTGTTGGAGAATTCCTCTCCTATTCGTAGCGGAAAGTGTTGAAGACTTTCTCAGGATCAAGACTTTTACCTACAATTGAACCTTAAAATGAAAACGCGTATAAGATGAATAATCCAATGAACGTGAGACTTTGGTCACTCAAATTAGACACCAATAGCTTTCAAATTAGCTATCAAACACCCAAGTTGGAGTAGTTTTGGTCTGGCAACTCTTTGCCTCAAAATAGGCTATCTATCCACTCAGTTAAGCTAAAAAATGGACTTCACAAAAAATTGAATAGCTCATAGAGCATAAAGAATTTGGCAAAATTTTTCTAAAAACAAGAATTACTCAAGATAAGCTTTCCAAAAAATATTTCAAATCTTAAAATGGAGACATACATTGAGAGATATGACTCTCACATACCCAAAAATTGGTATGTAGTTGGACATAGTTTATGAGACTGAAGAGAATGAAATGACTGAAACCAAATGAGCAACCTACAAGGGGACTTCAACGCCTTCTTCCTTTGTTCTTGAGTTTCATCCCTTGCCTCTTTTGTAGCCAAATGACCACGAGCTCTCATGATGAGTTTGAGAGGTCTTCTCCATAACTCCTCCACTACTTTGAGCAACACTCTTCTCTTCTAGTTCAGTTTTTGGATTTGATTCTCTTTTGGTTGATTCCCTTTTGGCCTCCACTACTTGTTGAAGTAAATGCTTCCATTTTTCATTTTTGTATTTTCTTTCTATTTGAAGAAAATCCTTTTTGCAAAATATATATGATCTTGCTTCTTTATTTTCAACACTCCCCCTCAAGCTCAAATGTGAGCTTGCACCTTCAGCCATATCCTGCAAGTTGATTTCATCCTTGAACCTCTTTATCTTAGAAGCATCCAAGGACTTTGTAAACATGTCTGCAACTTGGTCATTAGTTCTAATGAACTTTATATCCACATCCTTGCTCAAAATTTTTTCTCGAACATAATGATAATGCACTTCTATGTGCTTACTTCATGCATGAAACATTGGATTGTTTGTCAAGTGAATGCTGACACATTGTCACCATAAATTGGAATGGTATCTACTTGCACATCAAGATCAACCAAGAGCTTCTTAATCCACATAACTCCACAAGTTGCAAAGAGTAATCCTCTATATTCAGCTTCCGTAGATGATAGTGCAACAGTAGGTTGCTTCTTCGAGCTCAATGTGATAGGTTTGCCACATATCATGAACACATAACCTAAAGTGGATCTTCTATCTTCCTTTGAACCAGCCCAATCAGCATCGTTGAAGCCCTTTACCTGCAATTTTTCATCATATCTATAAAACAAGGCATGATTGACTGTGTGCTTCACATATCTTAGCACTCGTTTGGCTTAATTTAAATGTTCACTTGTTGGAGCTCGCATAAATTGAGAAAGAACTCCAACGGTATAACACAAATCTGGTCTTGTGATCATAGCATAGATCAATGAACCTATAATACTCTTGTATGTATTTACAACATGTAACTTCTCTCCATCATTTGAGCATAGCTTCACATTTGTGTCCATAGGTTGAGTGAGTGGTTTGCATTCGCTCATTCCAAATTTGAAAAGAACATCCAACAGGTACTTTCTTTGCATCAAGTAAATTCTATCTTTCCCATAGACTATCTCAATGCATAAAAAATATTTCACCTCACCAAGATATGAAATTTTAAACTCCTTACTGAGTTTTCTTTTTATCTCTTGTATTCTCGCAACATTCCTTCATGTTATGATGAGATCATCAACATATATGTAGATCTATACATGTTTGCCTTCTTCTTTCTTCATGTAGAGAGAGGGATCTACACTACTTGGACTATAACCACACCTTGTGAGGTACTCAACCAATCTTTGGATCCAAGTACGTGGTGCTTGCTTCAGCCCATACAAAGCTTTCTTCAATCTTCAAACAAAATCTGGATGCTTTTTATCTTCAAATCCAATCGGTTGACTAATGTATACCTCTTCTTGAAGCTCACCATTGAGAAAAGCATTTTTTATGTCAAGTTGGTACAATGGTCATCTCCTTGTTGCACTCACTACAATCAAGGTTCTAATTGTTCCCATCTTTGCAACCTAGATGAAAGTCTCTTCATAGTCAATGCCGTGCGTGTGCTTGAATCCTTTTGCTGTGCTTGAATCCTTTTGCTACTAGACTAGCTTTATGCCTAGTTAGAGAACCATCATCATTTCTCTTTATTTTAAACACCCATTTATTTGGAACAATCTTCATACCTTCAGCCTTTGGAACTCGCTCCCATGTGTGATTATCCTTGAGCACTTTTATCTCTTCTTGCATAGCTTGTTGCCATTCTTTTTGTGTACATGCTTCTTCATATGCATCCGGTTCTTTGTCTTTGACCACATGTGTCATATATGCAAAATGCTTTTCAATAAAACTATCATAGCTCAGCCTTTGAATTGGATACTTTGCTCTCGAAGACCTCCTTTCATTTCCTTTTAAATATTGCTTCTTCAACCGGTTCATCTTTACCTTTGATGTAATCACCTCTTCATACTCTTCTTCACTTGCATTTGAGTCACTATTTTGGGCAGCACTTTCAGCTTCAAATCTTTCATCACCTGATGTTGGTGATGAGGAATGACTCCTTAGTCTCCCTTTCCATGTTGAGCTTTCTCCATGTTTTCTTCAAGAATCTTCTCTTTCCCTTTGTCTCCAAACCATGGTCTTATCTCATTAAATACCACACATGAGACTCATATCTCCTTTGTCATTGGATTGTAGCATCTATATCCTTTTTGCTCGCATGAATATCCAATGAAAATACATTTTTTTGACTTTGGCTCCATCTTTGTCCTTAGTTCTTGAGGAATGTGAACATAACACATGCATCCAAAAGCTTTGAGATGTGTGGAATAAACCTCCTTGAGAGTACAAATTATGCACTCCAGCCGTTGTGCACTTGTTCATCAAATAAACAGCCGTACTAACTGCTTCAACCCAATAGTTTAGTGGCACCTTCATCTCATTGAGCATGCATCTTGCAACTTCTGTGATATGTCTATTTTTCCTTTCAGCTATTCCATTTTTTTGAGGTGTGTACCTACATGTAAATTCTCGCTTGATGCCATTTTCATAAAGAAAATCAAAAAACTCTTTGGAGAAATATTCTCTTCCTCCATCGGATCTCAAGGTTTTTATGTAGCATCTTGTTTCCTTTTCTACTTGTGCTTTAAATCTCTTGAACATGGAGAACACATTTGATTTTTGTTTTATGCAGAACATCCATACTTCTCTTGAATGATCATCAATAAAAGTGATAAAATATTTATTACCAGCCATTAATGGTTGTTGTGATGGTCCCCATACATCCGTGTGTATCAAGTCAAGGACATTCCTTGCCACATAGTTACTCTTCTTGCATGGTTGTCAAGTTTGCTTTCCTAGTTGGCATGCTTCACAAAACTCATGTAGTCCAACATCATTGAATCTTGGAAGACCTCTTACCACTTCATGGTTGCTCATGTCCTTGAGCTTGGGAATGTTGATATGTCAAAAGCTTTTGTGCCACAAATCGATTTCAACAATCCTCTTGTTTCCAAACTGAATATACATTATCACCTTTCCATGTGGTTGTTGAATGTCCAAAGTGAACATCCTACCTTCTTTCCTTCCTTGAGTAATGAGCTTGAATCCTTCTTCTTTATAAAGCAACCTCTTTCATTGAAGATAACATGATATCCTTTCTCTACCATTTGTCCTACTAAAATCAAATTCTTTGCAATAGTAGGAACATGAAGAACATCAGTCAATACCTTCTTGTCTCCAAGCTTGATATCTCCAACATGCTCAATTGTGTGTTGAGTTTCATCACCCGTCTCCACACATCATTTTCCACTTGGTGCTTGTAGCTTTGTGAATAAATCTCCTTGGCATGTCATATGGTTGCTGCAACCTAAATCTATAAACCATTTTTTATCATCACTTCTCGAGTTGTTGTACTCATGCTTCATGGAAAGCATGGTTTTCTTGTCTCCTTCACTTGATGTGCTTGCATAGTTATTTCGGCTCCTTTGGTTGCCTCCATTCAGCCTTCCATGCTTTTGCCAACAATCATTTGCATAATGTCCTATTTTACCACAACGATAGCATGTTATACCTTTATGAGAATTGGATGAACCTCGACTCTTCCTCTATTTCTTCCTCAACCTCTTCCATATGTGTTGTCATTTGAGTTGTCTTTGTTGTCCTCCGAGTTGTGTTGGCTGGAATTTGTGTTGTTGTAGCTTCTTTCTCTTCCTCGTGAGTCTCCTCTTGAGTTCGTTCCTCTACCTCGACTTGCATATAACATTTGGCTATGGTTGTCCTTACCTTTGTTGCCTTCTCCTTGTTGAGAAACCTCTTCAGCCACAAGATTTGGTATAATCTCATCGAATGTTGGTAGAGGATCTCTATAAAGAATGTTTGTGATGAGGGGATTCCACTTTTTTTCACTCATCAAGCCACTGAGGGTTGTTTGGATAATATCTTCCTCTTCTATCTTGCATCCAATTGATGCTAGCTGATCTCGAAGCTCCTTGATATGCAATGTATACTTGCTAATGCTTTGGCTTGAGCTTTTCTTCATGTTGTTGAGCTCATTCTTGAGTTGCATCTTTTGAGACCTTGTTGAGGTAGCATACACGTTCTCCAATGCTTCCCAAACTTCCTTGGCTATCTCAAGGCTTTGCACATGACCAATCATAGTGTTAGAAATAGCTTGTGAAATGAGAAACATCACCCTTCGATTCCTCTCTTCCCAATCAGCAAATTGTCTCCTTTGTGCTGGAGTAATGTTGGGATCTTAAGCTCCACTGGTTGTGGATCATCTCGAGTAACTAGACTCCATAAACCTTTACCTTTAAGGTAATTTGTCATTCTATACCTCCAAGACTCAAAATAACGAAGCATTACTAGTCCAACATCAAAATTATTTAACATAACCTTCGAGTGATAGCAGAAAGTGTGGGCAAAATCCATATGTAGTGTTCACACAACAAAAACCCCCAAGTGCCTTGGGTACTAAATCCTTCCATCTTGAAAGACACATAAGACAGTGAAGCCAAAATTTTATAGCAAAGTGCCACTACTCAAAGATGTTCCCTAGCCAAATAAAGATGCATCCATGCATTTCAAGCTCCCTACAAATCAATGAATAGCATATTGTGTGAGAAAAACCTCCCCATCACAACTTCACATAAACTAGTGCATGACAAGTGATGTCCTTTCCATAAAATAGAAACTCAAACGGTTTGAATTTAGATTGGACCAATTAAGATTAGATCTTATTAATGGGAAAATAGTATGATGTTTTTATGACAAGAATTGCTGACACCATTCTCATTATAAAAAATACAATGTCGTTGCAAGAAAAGAAAAAAGCAACCTTATGTCCCCCATCACCTGGTTTGAGAAAGAAATGTCAGGTATTTGTGAATGATAGACCCCCATGGCTTATCCTTGCATCAACTCTAAGATGTGTTAAAGAGCCTGCTATTTATCACTTGAGCCATGATTATTTTCTAGCCAACCGGTATGCTATGGAAATGGATGATGAGAACAGATATTGGATAACCATTATCAAAAGTCAAAGGGGAAGGACCGGCACTTCAAGAAATATCACCTCAATTGGATCATTTTGCATTGTTACCATGGCAAGAAGATTTGCTGAGGAAGTTCACCTGTGGCACTAATGCAAAGAAGAGGAATGCCCAAAGTGGCACATGCACAGAGTAGTGCCATAGATGCACCCCACTAATCGACTCCCAAGATGTCTATGATGTCAATGTTTCCTGAAGCCATTGTGAACATGTTGTAGTACGGTGAATGTCCATCTTAGGTTATAATCCCCCAGTTGCACGACCACATACAAGATTGTGGGTAACCAAAGTATACTTTGCAAGACCTTTCTTCAATCGTTAGAGAGTCGACAAAGGATGCAACACATTCCATTCTTTAGGGGAGGAGTGCATAATAACAACAATGCAAGTACCAAGGACCTACCAAGAGAAGAGCATAGAAAAAATTCCAAGCAAAAAACAGAAAACTAGTCTCATGTAAATATTATGCTCAAAAATTTACTGAAAGATAGAAGCATGACTCATTGTTTATCTCTTATTATGTATGACGAACATGATAATCATAGGCTGGCAACCGACAATCCACAAGTAGTTCAAAAATTTCAAGATTCTTATTTGCACATAAATGTAGGTTAATGCCAAAAAAAATCTGGGATACTCGTGGATTCAGGCACATGGTTTTGTAGCTTATAGAATACATCAATCATCTATAATAATCACAAGTTTGGTTTCATGGGTATCCGATCGATACTGTTCATACTACACAACGACATAAAAGAGATTATGGAGAACTCTTAGCAACAAGGAGCAAGAAGGTGCCAGAGCTGGGAGTAGGGGAAGTTCAACCGCTACAATGAGGGTAGACGAGCAAATGACAAGGAGCAACCAGCTTCATCCCAAGCGGCAAAGAAGGGGGAATAAAACTCAACCCTTATGCTATAGCAAGTGTAAAAGGAGTGCATAAAAGACCTTGATGCAAACAAGGGATTGTTACAACGAGATGCCAAACAAAAATCACATACAGTAAGCCTTCAAATTTTATGTAAACATATTCCTTTCTCTTCATGCGACATAATCATCAGAACGATACTATCTAGATTCGCACAAAATTGAGGCCCCCATATACTAATCATATACAGAAAATGAACCTCGACTTTTCTTGGAGATAGTGCAACCACAGTACGCATCTGATATGGTCATAACCCAGAATGATTCTAGAATATGAGCTATCGAGGAGCATGTAACAACATTGTGTAGAGAAACTCACTCCATGGCACGTTCAGAAGATGGGTGACTGGGCAGAGCTCTACCCAGCAGCAAAGCCACTAGAAAGCTCGTAAACTAGGAGCTTCGTTTACCACAAGAGGGCAATAGCTCACATCAGACACAAACGTGCAGCAGTAGTACTGGTATTGTTTCATTGCATGGAGATGGTTGCAGAGTGACAGGCAAGCATCAAACCACACATGTGCGCAGTTGGAGTCTAGGAAGACGAAAGGGGAAGCCGGAGCAGAAGTACCATGAGGGGGAGTTCATGGAAACTCAACCCCAATATAGCGGCCCTTCCGAGCAGGAAATACGAATCATAATAGCCGATAAACACGCCAACCCGAGGTATCAAAAGAAGAGGGGAGGAGCCTGATCGCTCAAACCCACCATGGAAGCACATACCGAGCTTGAGGGGGAAGCTCATGTAATCCCAAAGGGATCTCAGAGTAAACTAGACCCCAAAGAAGAAACTAAGATAGGCAAGCTCGACCCACCTTTGCAACAAGGACTTCACACAAAGGAGTGATGTGGTAGTATTAGAGCTCAAGCCCGAGGAGGGAAGCTCCTAGGTCCGATGCACCGAGCAACAGAAGGGCGAATGGGCATGAAGCGCAAGCGGGAGTCGACGATGCTCAACACTATTGCATGACACAATAATTTACCACATGTTCTTGAGCTCTCCAAGTGATGAAAGGCCAATCTCCTCGATGACGGTGCCAAATAATGTTGAGGAGTAGTAGTGGAAGACCAAAACCCTCACCATCTTACATGGAAGCAAGAAGGAAGGCTCAAGAGTGACTCTCCTCTCATCCACCCCTACCTCAAACATGTTCAAGCCATTGGCCATCAACCCCATGCTATGCCACATGCTTGAAAACATGGAGAATAGGGAGTCAAGGATCCTAGTCCATGAGTAAAATACAAGTAATAGCAACTACTCTACTCACACAAAGGAGAGACATGCATAGGTACACACACACACACACCTCACTCTCACACACTCACAAAGACACAATACATAAATGTAAATAGTCTTGGAGTAAAGGAGAGCATTCTTCCATTCATAAGAGATATTACATGAGAGCACGTCGACCAAAATCTCCCTTCTTTACAAAAATGAGCTTCTATATATAGGCTAATCACATTTCCCCATGTGCTTCTTTGAAAAGTCAAAAAGGGAATATCTCTCTAACTAACATATCTTCTACGAGATTCCAAAATCAATCTTGTAACAAGCAAATCCCAAGAAACTCCATGCGTGGGATTTTGACGTGGGATTGTCCTAGATGAGCCAAAAAGGTGAGATATTATAGAGTCTCCTACATTATGGTATAAGGAAATATTAAAAAGTGCTTTAGGAGAGTGTTCACATGTGACACTCTAAGTATATACAAAAAAGGTTATTCTCATGGTCTAGGGAGGATTTCCATGCACAATTGAAGATGTGTGTATACCCTACAACCCAACACACCCTCTCTCTTTTCAAATGTATATGTGTGTGTATATGTGTCAATGTATGTGTATGTGTGTTTCTATGTGTGTGTATGTATACACATGTATATATATATATATATATATATATATATATATATATATGTGTGTGTGTGTGTGTGTATGTATATGTGTGTGTATGTGTGTGTAAGCATGTTTATGTATAGTGTCTATGTGTGTGTATATGTGTATGTGTGTGTATGTATATGTGTGTGTATGTTCATGTGTGTTTGTATGTATGCATATGAATGTGTGTATGTTTGCACGTGTGTATATGTATGCATGTGTGTATATTTATGCATGTGATTGTATGTGTGTATCTATATATGTATAATGTGTATATGTGTATGTGTGTATGTGTGTATTTGTTTATGTGTGTGTATGTGTGTGTATGTGTGTGCATGTGTATATATGTGTGTATGTGACTTTATGTGTGTGTATACGTGTATGTATATGTGCCTGTTTGTGTGTATGTATGTATGCATATACTTGTGTATGCATGTGTGTGTATGTATGCATGTGACGGTATGTATGTGTGTATGTGTGTGTGTCTATGTGTGTGTGTCTATGTGTGTGTATGTACATGTGTGTATGTGTATATGTGTGTTAATGTACATGTGTGTATATGTATATGTGTGTTAATGTACATGTGTGTATGTGTATGTCTCTATATGTGTGCATGTATATTTGTGTGTATGTGTATGTATGTGTATGCATGTGTATGTGATTGTATGCATGTGTGTATGTGTGTGTATGCATGTGCGTGTATATGCATATGTGTGTATGCATGTGTGTATGTATGTATGCATGTGTATACATGCATTTTCTATGCATGTGAGTGTATATGTGTATGTGTGTGTGTCTATGTGTGTATGTATATGTGTGTCTATGTGTGTATGTATATGTGTGTCTATGTGTGTATGTGTATGTGTGTCTATGTGTGTAGATGTGTATGTGTGTCTATGTGTATCTCTCTCCCTCTCTGACAAAGAAAAAACTGGTACATGCATGGATTTAGATCACTCACATCGATGTAACTCCAAAACACTCGTCATGCACGCACAATCGATGTCGCATCCTACCAGACAAAAATTACCACCAAAAAGCTCCTACAAAATGTAATAAAGTAAGTCTATGGTCTACGGATCCGACTGCTTCAGACAGATCTCAAATTGGATACCGTTTGGTCACTTGTCTGTAGGACCAAAGATCTCAAGAATAGACTCAAGTATAAGTTCATGTGCTTTCATATTCAAGTAATCCACTTAGCCTAGTGGTTAAGTCTCATGGTTGTGAAGGAGGAGGTCTTGGGTTCAACCCCCATGGGGAGCATGGGGAGAGAGTTTTGCCCAAAGAGCTCTAGAGCCTTCTAACTCAAGTTAAGGTGAGTTAACTTGAATCCAGTGGACTTAACTCGAGTGGCGAGTACAACAACCACTAGTGGACTCTAGTGGAAGGTATGAAAGGAGTGGAGGAGATTGCACATGCACTTGTGGACTCTAGTTACATTTGTGGTCCTCGTTTATTTGAGCAGCTGTATATACAGGCATAAGGTTGGGAGGAGGGTCATCTCTCTAGACGTGGTGGTCGTAATCCTTGTTCTCTTGAATTGGTATCAGAGCACTCTCCATAGATCTCTCCTTGATCTCCTTGCTCATCAGTCCTTGGCGTGCATAGCTCTCCTAAGGTGACTAAATCTCGCTCACAGCTGTCTTGAAGTGCGTGCCGAATTTTGTCTTGGCGGGTATAGCATAAGTAGAAGATTACCAAAAGATTAAGCACCTCTGCTGTGAGCACGGACATGATTCGAACTCACGTCCTATTCTTGGGAAGGCACTCTTCTATCCACGAAGCCAAACAGTGATCATGACTTCTATCGCCGGCAGCAGATCTCCATATCAATTTGGTGCTAAAGAACACCTCATCAATAGGAGAAAAAAGGTAGGATAACCGAAATGATTGGCGCTAGGATTCGATCCATAACCTCCCAGAGTGAAGCCATTCTCTTATCCATGACCCCAAGTCAATTTGTGTGTTCTATTCGCAGCAGGCCAAATCTTGAGTTTTTCTTGGCTTTGAAGAAGTCGATTACAACCGGAATAATCAGTGGCAGTCGATACGGAGCATACCAAAGCACTACAATTGAAGCTTTTGTTTGATAATTCCCAACCAAGCCTGAGAGCATATCTTTGGTGAGCAAATCCGAAGACAGCTAAAGTTTTGGGCAAAGTTTGAAGGAAGTGGAGCTGTGGAGTGAAGATCCGGAGGCCTAACTATCTCATTGTTCTAGCACTATCAGCTAGAATCAAGCTGACCTCGACGGATCAAATCATCAGGGACTATTTGTTGATGAGGAAGCCTCAAGGATGGTGAATAGATCCTTGCAAGGATCAGAGGACGGATGAAGCTATGATCAAAGCTAAGTATTTTCCAATTTCTACTTGGCCTTAATTCTTGATTTGTCTTGTTTTCATTATTCTACACTTAATCCTAGATGCACATTGAAATAGCCAAGATTTAAATCGATTAATTCTAGATTAGAATAATGAAAAAATCCACTTCTCATTCAAAGTATTAGTTTGCATTAAGGAAAGACTTGGTTAAAAAAAAAAGGATCCTTGTGCATCAAAGAATGTATTTTGGTAGTTTAATTCCAGATTTCCTTTCCATGGAGTAAGCTTTTTATTGCACCACAAGGATATGTTTTTATATCTGATATACATTCTTAGTACAAGGAAAAGTCATGCATTAAGCTCATGCATGATTGTTGCATTATTTTTTGGGCATGCAAAGAACATGAATGCATACGCATGTGAGCATATGCATTTGCATGTAGGCACATGCATTTGCATGATAGAACGGGATGTTGTTTGCAAGTAGATATGAAATTGTACTCTCTTAGTATTTAAGATCGCGGCTTGACATTAAGGAAGACAAAGGACTAGTTAGTTGCAAAGACATGCAATTTTTAGTTTGCAACTCAAGTAATTAGTCGATTCCTTCCCCAGTTGATACTCCGCTATCAATTAAATTTTCTTGATGACTTGCAAACTTTTTGCGATGTATGATGACTCTAAGTCTTGGATGTACTTAGGGAGTCATGAAGATAATCTTATAATGATTACTCTAAGTATAGGTGATATTTAGAAATTCATGTGGATAAGCTTTAGTTGATTAGTTATGTAATTTATGTAACTTCTCAAGCATCCCAAGATTGGATAATAACTTCAGCTATATTTCCAAGGTCCATGAGCACTCTTCGATTCCATGGAACTCAACAACCAAATCGATGAACTTAGATACAAATTGAACTTTGAAGTTCAACAAATTTGTGTTTCGTTCAAGTTTTGCATCTCTGGTAATGATGCATAGGGCCATGAAAACATGGAAACTTTGGAAGCACTCTTCTATTTAGAAGATTTCAAAAGTCCTAAGAAGTTTCTTTGTGGTTTCAAGATTCGTATCTCACGATGAAACCTCGGTAAGTGACTTTTAGGAATTCAGATATTTCCTAAAAGAGAAATACTAAAATGAAATAGTCAAGTCTTCTATTCCACACGTGAGATCATTCTTCTACCATGTTCGAGATGAATTTATTTTTGGGAAGGTAGACGTTCCAAGTAGAGGATCTTAGTTTATTCATGAACTCTTCCCAAAATACACATAAATTCATAATATATGATAGGACCAAGGAATGATAAAAGGTGTATTAAGAAATAAGAGAAAAACATCTACTCGTTATGGATGTTTGATGAAAGACGAAGAAATCAAAACCTCTTTAGGATAGAGATGTTTTGCCAAAAAATAAAGTATGCTTGGTTTTATTTAAGCTAAATCGAGTTTAAATAATAAACCCAAGTAATCTTTAGAAATCAAGATATTTTCCTAAAAGATATATCAAAGTAATCTTTAGGAATTAAGCTAATTCCTAAAGATAAGCCAACAAAGAAAATAGTCTGGTTGACTATATCCGTAGATTAAAAAGAAATGTATTTTGGACAAGCAATAAAGCCTTAAGTCTTGTTCTTGTTCAATAATCAATATTTCTTTTAGAGAGAAGATTCTAGTAAAATTAAGGATTCCAAGATGAATCATTGGACTGGAAAGCAAAAAAATCCAAGATGAATCATTGGCTTAGTGTTACTGATTCCTTGACAAGAATCTAAAGTTCTTGAAAGAAAAATCTCCCTAGATGTGAGAATAGAATCTTTCAAGAAAAGTATAATAGCAAGTAGTTCCCAGTAATTCCCAAACCACTAGTATTGGTAATTCAGTCCAAATATTGATATAACCTAAAGGAATATCAAAGATTCTTAGCTTTGGAATCTGAGAGGCATCAGTGTTCGATTGCTTGTACTTAAGTTGGGGAAAGATCTCTAAAAAAACTCTCGTGGGTAAGCAAAGAAGCTTTTTGATAGTTCCAAAGATCTTAAAAATAAAGACTAAGTCTTTATTCTAGTCGCAAGATCAACTAAATTTGATCAAGTTTGTCCATGATTATCCAAGAACATGCGATTAGAACTACTTTGTAGACTGCCCAAGTATTGGGAATTATTCACTCAAGTTCCATTTATCCAATGGAAAATTGTGAAAAGAGTAAGTTGTTCCAATTCTGAACAGAGTGAAGCAATTCCAAGAATGTAGTCTGCAACCGTGAAGACGATACTTAGGTCTGTGGAAGGTAAAATATAAGTGTTTGCCTATCCTTAAAGGGATTTTGGTACAAATCCAGAGAGCATGATCAGATGCTTCGACTTAGGCAGTAGAGAGATTCCTGTAAAAGTCCCGGCCGGGGTACCTAAAGCCTTAGTAAGAAAGGAATCTAAAGACAAGAAGTCAAAATCTCTTGTCACTACAAATTGGTCAAGGATAAACCAATTGAACTTGAATCTATGAAAATTCAAGTACTTGGAATTCTAATTGGTTTTCATTTGAAAACCCTAGCAAAGAAGGATGGATGTTCTATCAAAAGGTTTTTTAAGTTCCTCAAGGAAAGCACACGATCGTGACAAGATTATGTGAAGGGATCAAAAACCTAGAAAATCTAGTTAGAGGTAATGCCTCAAACTTCAAAATTCTTGTAAAGAATTGAAGCAAGAAGATACTCTATCAAGATATATTTAGACTTTAGGATAAAATTCACTCACTCGTCAATGTAAGTATAAAATAGGGTGGTATGGGACACCAGATTTTATACTCAGATTGATGTAGGAAAGATGGTATGGGACATCGGATCGTGAGATGATGATTATCTTTTAGTCCTAGATTAGATCTTGAAGTTAGGTTTGATCCTCAAGGAAATTAAAAACTTCAAAGAAGGAGTTCAATTCAAGAAGGATGAAAGTAGTATCTCAAGATACTTCAAGATCCCTTCAAGGTCAAGGAAATAGACGATATGAAGTAAATAACTTCCAAGATCTTCTTGAAGCACTTCAAGATAAAGTGTTGTTAATTCGGAAATATTTTATAATTTCTGAAAGAAGTTGGACTTTGATTTTGAGTTGATCTTTTCAACTAAGGATTTGATTGACTAAGTCAAACATCAAGTTCCTAGTGTAACTTGGTAAATTCACTCTTTTAACTTAAAGAAATGCACAAGAATTGCATCCCCAGTAAGGAGTCAGAAAGACTGAATATGACCTAAACTTAATCTCAAGTGAAGCATTATTTGAATACAAAACTTATCAACAGAACCTCAGTGGGTCGACACACTCATGTTACTTATCACACGAGTATCTTGTGGTTGGATGATCTTTTTGATTTGCTTTGAATCTTTTTGAGAATCTAGTTTACTTCTCTTAAAGATAGATAAATGCTTCAATATCTTGTTGAGATAGATCTTTGAGAAGATTAAGTCCTGAGTCATCTAGACTTTGACTCATAGCGAGCTTACGTATCTTCGAAGTTTGAGTTGGTTGTACTGAGTTTCAGTTATTTCTTTCCGCTTTTCAAATCTTTTGGAATTGGCTCAGATATGGTATCTGATTCCTTTTGCAAAAGTCAAGGGTTAGCTGGTTAGAACCAGGGAACTAAATTAAACATCCTAGACAGATGTTCTATATAAGAACCTTTTCAATCTTCAAAAGATAATAAGTCTAAGTGGACTTATTTATTTTGAGTTTGCTTCAAGTTATAGCATAAATGATTTCCTAGAGTCCAGTATATTCTAGAATAGACAAGTAAGGAATTGCTCATCAAATTGACAATTCCCAAGAATTTTCAACTAAAGCCTTTGAGAAAAGTATCCTAAGTTGGACAATTTTGAATTTGAATTGGTCAAGTTATAGTATGGTTGCTCAAAGAAAATGGTAAATTTTCTCTTACAGCTTATATTGGATTTTTAAACTCATTAGGACAAAGTAGTCCTCTAGTCGGGTGATAAAATCAAGAAATTGTTGGATAGGAGTTAACCATTGTACAAACATCCAAGTTAGATGTTTGGGATAACCGAACTTCAAGTTTTCCCAAGCCAAATTCAAAGTAAATCAAGAGTTCTCAAAATTTTGTGAGGGATAAAAATCCCACCTTCATTACTAAATCCATGCACCAGTAAAGCCCATAAATGGATTAGTAGCTTGAATCCACCCAGTTCACATGTTTGTGCCTAGATCGCACATCAAGAAACTGTGAATTGTCTAGGGATGTTTTTAGATCCCTGGTTTGTACTTTCACTAGTTTGTACTTTGTTCAGTTCATCAAAGTGCAAAATGAGATAGTGTTTTGAATCATTTGGGCAGGGATGCCACCACAGAGATGAGACATGTTCTTCCAGTTCTAGAACATGACCATGTTCTTCCAGTTTTAGAACATGAGGCTCGGGGGTTGCCTACGATTATATATATAGCTTTATTTTCGAGGAAGAAAATCTTTTCCAAGGGGGGAAGAACGTAATAAAGTAAGTCTATGGTCTAGGGATCCGACTGCTTCAGACAGATCTCAAATCAGATATTGTTTGGTCACTCGTATGTAGGACCAAAGATCTCAAGAGTAGACTCAAGCATAAGTTCATGTGCTCTCATATTTCAGTAATCCAATTAGCCTAGTGGTTAAGTCTCATGGTTGTGAAGGAGGAGGTCTTGGTTTCAACCCCCATGGGGAGCATGGGGAGAGAGTTTTTCCCAAAGAGCTCTAGAGCCTTCTAACTCAAGTTAAGTGAGTTAACTTGAGTCCAGTGGACTTAACTCGATTGGCGAGTACAACAACCACTCTAGTGGAAGGTATGAAAGGAGTGGAGGAGATTGCACATGCACTTGTGGACTCTAGTTATATTTGTGGTCCTCGTTTATTCGAGCAGCTATATATACAAGCATAAGGTTGGGAGGAGGGTCATCTCTCTAGCACGTGGTGGTCGTAATCCTTGTTCTCTTGCACAAAACAACATGAAATCCAATTTTAGGAAATCCTAAAAACAATAAAGAATAGAGAGAGAGACACGGAGAGAGAGAGAGATGATGATGAAGGAGTGGATCCCTTAGCAAGAAGCAAAGGGGGAGAGCAGAGTGCAAGTGAGATGGAGGGGAGGTATGCACATATTTTAGTGAAAAATAGATGAGATGGATTCTCCTTTCATGATTGGGTTCAAAACAAGGGATTCAGCTTTTGGCTGTTTATTCAATGTGACGTCAGAATAACCATTGGTGTAATCGTCAGAATAAGCGTCGATATCTGCTTGTGCAATACCAACACTTATATCAATGATTATATCTGAGATTATATCGGTGCATATTCCGATGATTGTTCTGACATTTTAACGTTTCTCTAAGCATATTCCAACAGTCATATTGATGTTGTGGATGTCCATCCATATGGCTACTGTCGGTATGACCCTAATCTATAGTTGTGATACACACACATTCACATATACACACACATATAGTCACATACATACATACATACATACATACATACATACATACATACATACAACTGCATACACACATATATACATATAAACACATATAAATACACACACATAGACAGACATTCCTATCACTTTGTTTTTGAGGCAGCAATCTCCATTCTAGCTAGGGGATGGAAAAGGATACATGTTGCCATGCGGTTTCACAGATGTTGAACCATATTCCATTTGAGGATTAAACGTAACTGTGGTGGCTCATAGAACCATACGAATAGAAAGCAAAACCATTAAGCTAACCTTGGATGAGACAGAGGCCACATCACTTAAGGTATGGTAGGATTAAGCTAATACATATACCTAACAATATTAGCATAACCCATTTATCGCTTTGCCCCTTTATGAGCTAAAGAAAATGTTCATTCGATCAGAAAGGAAATGCTTCGATACTACTAACTTGGCATAGAAAAATGGGGCAACAGAGCTAATATCAATTGGTATTAGTGCTAAAGAAAATCCTTAAGCCTAAGCGGTAAACTCTCAAAGACCTTTAGGTGCATGAGTTTCACTACAAGGAATACACGGGCATGGTCTCGGTTTACATGACACATTTTTATCGTTGTGTGATCATGCATTTTGTCAAATTGGGTGTCGAGCACATGCCATCATCTAAATGACATTAATCCCAAGGTTATTTCTAATGTTGTTTCTGATGCTTGTAGCAACATTCATGAGAGCATCGCTAACTGAGCATCACTTATACGACTTATAAAAAGAGGTCGCATATGTGACGCTCACTTGCATCCCTTGTATGATGCAATAGAGTGTTGCGTATGTGATGCTTTGCATGCTTGCATGCATGATGCTTTTACATCGCTTATGCAACGGTGGTGTTTGATCAAAAAAAAAAAAAAAAACTTGGATCGTTCTTCAATCATCATTTTACATGCATTTGATTAAAGAGTTCTCCAACATTTAGATTTGTGCTCCGCTTATGAGCTCCAACAATCTCTTTCTGAATCTCTCTCTTTTCTAATCTCTCTCTTATTGTCTCTCTCTCTCTCTCATTCTTTCTACCTCTTTTTCTTTCAATTTCTATCTCTCTCTCTCTCTTTCTCTTTTTTCTTCTCTCTTTTGATCTCTCTCTCTCTCTCTCTATTGCAAGATATTCAAGAAGTTCACCAAGCATAAAATATGCCTAATTATTGTCTATTTTCATTAATTAACATACCCACACTTACTCATTCATATGCATATATACACATATACATGAACATGCACACTTACACATATACACACACATACACGTGCACATACACACACATATATACACACACATACATGCACATACACTTACACATACACATACACACATATATACATACACAGACACACACATACACATGCATGCACATACACATGGATGCAAATGGAGATGCATGCACATGCATGCTCATACATATACACATGCATACACACACACACACACACACACACACACACATATATATATATATATATATATATATATATATATATATATATATATATATATATATATATATATATATATATATATATATATATATATATATATATATATATACACACACACATACACACACATATACACATACACATACATATGCATATACACACACATACCCACATACACTTACACATATGCATGCACAAACATACATATACACAAACATACACATACACATGCACATACACACACATACAAATGCATATGCATACATATACACACTCATACACATACACATACACACATATACACACACATACACATGCATATATACCTACACATACACACACATACATACACTTACACACATACACATACACACATATACACACACATACACATACATATGCACATGCACACATACATTTACACATACACATACACATGCATACACATATACATACACATACACATACACATACACATACACATACACATACACATACACATACACATACACACATGCATATGCACTAAATGCACATATATACACACACATATACATGCATATAGACACACTTACACAAATATAGATATATACCTATGCATGCATACATACATTTTATACACACATTACATGCACATACATTCATATATACACAAAAACACACATATAATATGAATGAATTATATAATTAAAGTAATAAATCACATGTTAAATATAAATAGTAATAAAAATCATTAGAACAAGAATTTTCATTAATTAGTGACATAGACACAATTAAAACATAACTGAAATGAGAAAATATATAGATACAAAAAAATTATGTATATCACTGTAAAATATATATCCAATGTTATATGTCACTCATCCTAATTATGATCATCCACACAATCATGTAAGTCTTTATCATCATGATCATCCGCAGGATCTGATGTATCTGTAGTGGCATCATGGGTAGAGGTGTGAGCACTCTGTGATGATCAAGATCATCTCACCTATGTATGTCTCTCCACCTCATCCATATCTTCCTCTCCATAATAGTCATATATTACATATAACAAACGTAAATAAATAAAACATATAAAACATCAATAAAAATAAAATATTTAAATGAAATTTAATAATACTCACAAAATCGTTTGGATGATCTTGCATGTACTACTCATATGTCGATATCCACAATGTGTAGAAAAATCAATTTCCTTTTTCGTAGGATATCGACCATAATCCTCTTGTTGCATTGAAACAAATAAACAGATTAATGATTAGTGTGTTAACTAAAATAAAAAATATAGTTTCAATAATACATATACTTACAAATGTAGCTACAAAACCATGATGGCCCATTTTGCCTAAGTGTGATGTATGACCTGACTCAGATCTCTTCTTTGCAGTAGCCTACATTTATTTAATGAAACAAAAATACATAGATTAGATGTAAAACATTTATAAAACATATGAGAATTATAAGTCATAATAATATAAACTATTAATTTGTATACCTTCTACTGAGAAAATGATTCCGGAAGACGTAACTATCTGGGAAAAATTGCCACATCTCAGGTGGTATGTTATGTCTTCTCTTATTTTTTTCTACCATACAATATCTCTTGTTATTTTAATATCAAACAAAAAAAGTATCAAAATATAAAAAAAAACTTTAAATTTATAAACATGCATACAGAGACACACATACATACACTTACACATACATACACATAGCCACTTATATATATACACACACATACATACTAAATACATACCCACACACATATACACCACACATGTGCATACACATACAAATACATACACTTACACATACAAACATACACTTACACATACATACATACACACACATACACTTACACATACATACACTTACACACACATACATACACACACATACACATACCCACACACACACATACACATATACATACACTTACACATAGATACATACACTTACATATGCATACATTCACACACATACACATACCCATGCATATACATACACTTACACATACATACATACTGCACTTACACGTACATACATACACACACATACACATATCCACACACACATACATGCATACACATACACATATACATACACTTACACATACATACATACACTTACACATACATACATACATACACACACATATACATGCATACACATACACATACATACACTTACCCATAAATACATACCCACACATACACATACACACACACATACATGCATACACATAAACATACACTTACATATACAGACATACATACACTTACACATACATGCATACATACACACACCCACACATATGCATATACATATACGTACTAAATACATGCACACATACAAACATACACACAAATACACATACGCCTAGACACACGCATACACACATACATAACACACAAACATATACATACACATATGTACACTTACACATACATACATAAACTCACACATACTACATGCATATAGATACATACATAATAAATACATACACATTTATAAACATGTATACATGTACACACATACAGATACCCACACATGTAGATACACACACATACATAATAAATACATGCACACATACACATACACCCACATAAACATACATACATACATACATACACACATCATACATTTATAGTTTTGTATGTGTATTTTTATGTCAAAATGTGTATCTGTGTATATGTGAATATGTGTCTATGTGTAAATGTGTACATGTGAATGTGTATGTATGTAAATAATCAGATTATTAATATCTAGTACCTTTATTTGCTACATAATCAGATTCTAATCAATCAGAGGGAACCCCCACCACCATCTCCTAATTGTGCAAGGAATACGTATTGTGAGTATATCAAACTTTTAATTCTAATCTTTGATAGATACATACATGAATGATATATGTTTTTTTATTGTTATATTATAATCAGATTCTGATTAATCAGAGGGTACTCCACCACCTCCTACCCATGCAACGACTTTACATGTGTGCTCCAATAGAAATTATGAGGATTTTTACTATCAAGAGCATATTATATGTTGGTGTTATTTTTGCTATGGCACATATCAAAGATCACGGTTGGAATGTATTGAACATGAGGGAGAGTATGGTAGTTTTGAGCATGCACCACCACCTGATCAATGTGATAATGCTTGGGTATGTATTGATTCTATAAATTAATGTCATTTTTTAATTTGAAAATCATATACAAAATCAAATTTTACTTAATACATAAGAATATTTGCTCAATGATGATGATGATGATTCTCCTACTAATAATGCTAATATACCTCATTCACGTCACGGACTTGCCGTTCATCAATTACAAGTAGAGGTTTCTCAAAATCCTCTACCTCCTCATTTATAAACTGAAACGGCTAAAGATTATCCATTGCCAAGTTGTGATCATCCTCTAGTACAAACACATGATAGAAGAAGATATGGAAATGGAATAGAGGACCACTTCCTTTAGATGGAGAGGTTTTTGACTTTTGGGTGATTTCTCCCTCCACTATTATTGGTGTTGGTCATGGTCTCTTTATTGTAGCAGATTTGTATGTGCCTTCAAACTCTGAAGTCACTCTTATGTCATTTTGTGGTCCTATATATGGATGGAGAGATTGGCATCGACTTAGACGTTATGTTCAAAACATGAGTACTTATGGATTATGCATGAATGCAGCTTCTTTTGCTAGTAGAGGGATTACACATGCAAAAAATGAAAGATTGTATATTGATGGAAGACCTTACATGCATGGAAATATAGTAGGTTTAATAAACAATAGTCGAGGATATAATAGTTCAATGACTTATTGCATATTTGAGGAGCATGAAAATAGTCATGAATCACCATACATGAGTAGAGATGTAGCAAGATACATATTTGTCAATGCTATTACTTCATTACATATTGGTGGAATTATTAGTGAATTATGAATGGCGTAGACTGTTAAAAGTCAAGCTTCAAGCTACAAATTCGTGGGGAATTTTTTATGGACATGTGGAGCAATCAAAGGAAGCCAAAAGCCACGAGATTTCATCAAGAAAAGTCACTCAACCACTCCCCAAGTCATCTCAACTAAGTCCTCCAAGTTAGGAGGCTGATTTGGAAAGGTAGTTCCTAGATTTTAGGGGCACACATCTCACTATAAAAGAAGCATGTATCCCGACTTCTTTCGAGCCATCTTCTTGGAGTTTTAGCTCATGTAAAGTGAGCACTAAGTGTTGGAGTTGTGATAAGCAAGCCCCTTGCTTGCTTGTTTGTTTTCTTTTAGTAGGCATATCTATGTGTGTGCGCAGGCAGTGTTGCAACTCTCTACCCCTAAGTCGTTAGCATTGGTTCTCCCTCATATTGTATCCATTTGATGTAATTCTTGTCTCATTGGATAGCTATTAGAGTCTATTTTATGCTCACCAATTCTCTAGAGCATTCTCTGAGTAATCTGGGAGCAACATTCTTAGTGAAGTTGTGTGATTGATATCTCTCTCTGTGTGTGGGCTCTATTGGAAATATTTTGCTCTCTGTTGTAAGGGCTGGTTCTCCTTCTCTATTTATCCATTTGCTATGATTTCGGTGTCATTGGGTAGCTATTAGAGTGCTCTAAAGTGGACTCAATTGTGAGATTCATTCTCTGCATATTCTCTGAGAAAAGCTTGCTGGAGTGAAGTGAGGTCTTTGCTTGACTAGCAGTTGTGATCATTCAACTAGCTCATGTTGTAGACATTGTTTCTCTTTGTGTAAGCATCCATTGCAAGTGAAATTTGTTTTGTTGGAAAGCCCTTGGTGTCTACTACAGGTCTACAAAATCGCACTAGAGTTCTCTGCATATACTCTGAGAAAAAGAATTTTTGGTGTGTAGAGGTCAAAGAAGGATACCTGTGGAGGTCATTCACGCTTCATCGTTGCATAGGGGTTGAGATACTTCCCCCATCAGTGGTATCAGAGCATTTTGGCATCTTGGAGACATCAAATACAAGGAAGAAGACCTCTTGGAGTTGGTGGTTGAAGATTTGCATCAACAAAAGCTTCTTGGAGGTAGCTTACATCAAGGGGGAGCTATTCTACTCAAATTTTCAAGAGCACAAGGTGTCCATCTAAGGAAAGCTTTGGATTGAGGTAGCCTCAGAGCCTCATTTTCATTTTACACACATTGGAGCATTAGCCAAGGGCTATGTCAAGTATCAAAGACTAGATATGGGGGACTTCAACACTCAAATTGAGAAGCTAGACAAGGGGAACTATCAACCATGGAGATTTAGAGTCTCCAACTACCTTATGGGTAAGGGCCTTTGGGGATTGATTAGTGGAAGGGAGCCAAGACCTAGGTTGGATGAAAATCCAACCAATGATCATAGAAGGGCCTTTATGGAATGGAATGAAAGAGACAAGAGGGTTATCTTTATCCTTTCCCAACACATTAGCAATAGCATGATCGGCCATATCCAAGACTTGGGTTCAAGCATGAAGGTATGGGAGACACTTGAAAGGATTTATTCAACAAGCACCAAAGCAAGGAAGATCCAACTCAACAATGATCTCAACAACCTTAGGAAGAGCTCAAGGAGTAGCATAAATGACTACATACTTAAGGTCAAGGAGTTATCAGATGCATTGGGATCCATTGGAAGCCACGTATACGATGACGATCTTGTGGCTTATACTCTCAATGGTTTGAGAGATGATGAGAAGTGGAAACCTTTTACCACTTCAGTATATGTAAGGGATAATCTTCCCAAATTTGAGCAATTGGTTGCTCTCATGGTCACCGAAGAGATGAACATAGGTGGAAGTTCAACTAAAAGCAAGGATGCACAAGTTTTCTATGCAGGTAATCAAAGGGGCAAAGGAAGACGAGGACAAGGAAGGGGCAAAGGAAGGTCTGGAGGAAGGCAAGGCCACTCTATCAATCAAGGACATGACCAAAGAACCTCATCACAAAGAGGTAGAGTAAGATTAAGAGGAAGACGAGGACGACATCAACAAAACAGGAATCAAGATGGCGAAGGATGTTACATATGTGGCAAGTTTGGCCACTATGCTAGAGATTGCTACCAAGGAGGAAACCAAAGGAGCTATAATCAAGGTTCTTCATACAAAGGCCAAGGTAATTATGCTTCTACAATTTCAGAAAATGATAAATTCTTGATGATGCACATGAATGGGAATCCAAGCAAAGTAGATACCACTTGGTATATTGATAGTGGATGTAGCAACCATATGAGTTGCAATGCTTCTTGGTTTACTAATCTACATGTTCCCAAAGGTAAAGGACATGTAGAAACAGGTGATGATACAGCCCATGAGATCTCCCATGTTGGAGATGCAGCTTTGGATGACAAGGAGGAAGGAAGATGTCTCAAGGATGTCTTGCATGTACCTACCATCACAAAGAACTTGGTGTCCGTTGGGCAAATGGTTGAAAGAGGCTATCAAGTAAGGTTCAACAAAGGTGGATGCTTTGTGGAGAACCCTAAGCAAGGTTACAAGGTCATAGCAAGAGGAAAGAAGCAAGGGAGACTCTTCACTTTGGAGGTAAATTCTCATTCTACTCAACATGTCTACTTCACATATGGAAACAAGAGGATTTCGAAGTTTGGACTTGTGGCACAAGAGGATAGGTCACATCAACATACAAAGAATGAAGGAAATGCAATTCAAGAGGCTGGTTGAAGGTCTTCCCAACTTCCAAGGACAAGGTATGAAGCATTTATGTGAATCTTGTCAACTAGGGAAGCAAGCAAGACTTCCATTCAAGAAGAGTGGCTACATAAGCCAACATCCAATAGAGTTGATACATACAGATGTGTGGGGGCTAACCAAAGAGCAATCCATTGGAGGTAACAAGTACTTTGTCACTTTTATAGATGATTGCACAAGGATGGTTTGGGTTTATTTCATAAAAAACAAATCATATGTGTTTACATGTTTCAAAGCATTCGAGGCAATGGTAGAGAAGGAAATAGGTACATATATCAAGAAGATAAGGTCTGATGGAGGGGGAGAATATTTCTCCAATGAGTTTTCTGACTTTTTAATGGATCAAGGCATCAAGAGGCAAGTAACATGCAGGTACACACCCCAACAAAATGGAGTAGCAGAGAGAAAGAATAGATACATTGCCGAGATCGCTAGAGCAATGCTTAATGAGATGAATGTACCTAACATGTTTTGGAGTGATGCAGCAAATACCGTTGTGTATCTTATGAATAGAGATCCTACCTCATGGATCCATGGCTTGGCACCATATCAAGCCTATTATGGTAAGAAACCTGATCTTTCCCACTTGAAGATATTTGGATGTACTTGTTATGTACATGTGCCAAGTGAATTGAGGCACAAGCTACAACCAAAGGCAGAAACACACATACATAAATGCAAACATATGCATACACACACATACACATATATGCATACACATACACATATAGATACTTGCACATATACATTCACACATGTAGACACACATACACTCACGTGCATACACATGCATATGCATACATACATAGGCACATGCATACACACACATGCACATACAAATATGCATGCACACACATGCATACACACATATGCCCATATACACACACAAACATGTTGATATATTTAGGTAGTGATGTGTGTGAACACACTAGGACTGCCACAACACTTTTTTCCCTCTTTAGGAGGTTTATTCCCCGAGCTTGTATATATGCCTATAGCCCTAATGGGTCACTTATCTTTGTACATTCTAGTGGTGATACATTAAGCATTGTGTGTTGTGCTCCAAGCTTCTTCTTGTTCCTTGTGTTGTTTGCATGCTTGCGTAGACCTCAAACTCCAACAATTGGTATCAGAGTAGGTTGTTGCTTCATCTACGGCATTGGTGACACCCCTCCAGTCACTGTCTCTGAATCGCATGAAAATTGGTGACCATACTCAGAATGATTAGCACTTCAAAAGTGCTTCGTTGTCTCATGTCAAAATCATGATTTAAGCTCGTTTTAGCCATCAAACGCACTATCATAGCGCTTGTGCATGCAATTTTGTCTTTTTTCACCAAAGATATATATAGGTTTTGATTCGCCAGTAAAAGCGTCTCAAAGTCTACTACGGGTTTAGCATAACTCAACATGGTGCTTATGTTCAACTTTTTGAGATACAATCATTTTTTTGCATCAAGGTATTTCAGTTAGTGGTCATGGCTAAAAGAAGTGATGCATTCCGTATGTTGGCTGTTGAGGATATGTTGGATGGTACCAATTACCCATTATGGGCTTACATGATGAGTCATGTATTGGTTGCAAATATAGTTACTGAAGGTGATGCAGATGGAGTTGAAGATGGTGATATTCTTCAAGTTCCTGTTCGTGTTGAGGTTCTTGTTGCACCTACTATAGATCAACTTTTTTGGGATGGCAGAGATGCTTAAGAACATGCATTGATAGCCTTATCTGTCAAACATGCCATTATTCCCCACATTCACTATTGCAAAATAGCAAAGGATGCTTGGGATACATTAACCACTTTGTACCAAAAAAGGAATGAGGCCCTTGTTGCTTACCTTCGAAAATAATTGGAGAGTGAGCACATGAATGAAGGAGATTCTATGGACCATTTCTTGACAAAGATCAAAGATTTGAGGGAGCAGTTGATTTTTGTTGATGGTCTTGCCTGATTGTTCACTTCTGCAGACTATTGTGAATGGTCTTCCACATTCATATCAGAGTTTTGATTCTACTCTTCGATTGATGATGAAAGGAAATCTAAATGCCTTAACAGTTGAGGAGTTAGTATTTGTTATGTTGCAAGAAGATTAGTCTAGGCAAAACACATCCATTATGCATGTTGCAGATCAAGCTTTCCTGGCTAGTCAGAAGGGCAAAGGTAAATGGAGCTCTTCTACTAGTAAGCAAAAATCTACTAATTCTGCACCATCAAAGAAGTATGACAAAGATGAGAAGAAAACAAAAAAATAGAAATTGCTTTGCAACTATTGTAAAGGAAATGATCATGTCATAAAGCGTTGTCCAAAACTGCCTACTAAAGAGGCAAGGAAGAAAGAGGCTAGAATGGTTGTTGCAGAGGCCTCTACATCCAAAATAGAGTCTATTAATGTTGTGCAAAATGAAGAATGGGCATTTACCACTACTTGCAGTTATGATCCATCTTCTCATGAACAATGTATGTCTACAGTAGACTCAGATGTTTGGTACTTTGATTGTGGGGCAATGGAACATATTACCTCGTAGTGCAATTTCTTCACTTCACTCGAGTTTGCCCCTATAGGGAATACTATCACATGTGCCAATAACTCCTCTTATCCTATCGTGGGAGTTGGTAAGATCATTCTGACTATTGCTAATGGTAGTTCTTTTACATTGTTGGATGATTTATTTGTGCAAGGGATCAAGAAAAATCTGTTATCATTTTTAGCTTTAGCCAAGATTGGCTTGGTTATGAAATTTGTTGATGACAAATGTACAATTCATGATCTCGCAAACGGTGATATCATTATTTCTTCTAGCATTTTATGTCATGGGCTACATAAGCTCATGGAGTATGAAAAATCTATGAATGATTCTGCATGTGCAATACATGATTCTCAGGCTTTGTCAGATGCAAAGCTTTGTCATGCACGCTTTGATCATCTGAATTTTGCTAGTTTGCTATGCCTGTAGAAATTTGAAATGGTTTCCTCTCTACCCAAACTTGAGGTATCCGGTAAGCATGTCTATGAAGGGTGTATTTTGGGCAAAATGTAGCATTCCTCATTCCCAAAAGATGGTTCAATTCGAGCTACTCAAAAATTGGAGCTTCTTCACAGTGATGTTTGTGGTCCTATGCAAACACCCTCTTTTGGAAAATATCTTTACTTAGTGACTTTCATTGATGATTTTTCCAAGCATGCATGGGTATATCCATTGAAAACAAAGTCCAAAGTGTTTGTGTTTCAAACAGTTTCTGGTTTTGGCTGAAAATCTATTAGCATGTAAAATGGGCACCCTCCATTCTGATTGGGGGGGGGGATATATGTCTTCTGATTTTAATGCATTTTTGGTTGAATGTGGGATAAAACATTAGTGTACAGTGCCATATACACCAAAATAGAATGGATTTGTTGAACAGAAGGGCAAGTCACTCATGGAGATGGCGAGGTGTATGGTCAAGAATTATGCTTAACCACATAGTTTTGGGCTTGAAGTTGTTATGTGTGCAACATATATACTTAACAGGTGTCCCACTAAAGCATTACAATCTATCATTCCATATGAGGCTTGGCATGGTTGCAAGCCATCTGTTGCTCACCTACATGTTTTTGGTTTTCTTGCATATGCATTAGTACCTGAACAACAATGCAAGAAATTGGATGATAAAGCATTGAAATGTATCTTTGTTGGGTAAAGTTCTGAAAGCAAAGGCTATTGTCTGTATCATCCACAAACTAAACCCATTCTGGTTAGTCGTGATGTTGTTTTTGTGGAAGATGCTATTCAACCATTACTTTCATGTACCAGGGAGACATCAGCTAGCCCCAAAGACATGTATGACACCTTGCTGCCTCTTTTTATAGGTGGACAATCTAGTACTAGTCCTAATGAGGCAACTTATCAACCTTTACAAGTTTCATGTGATGTTGTAGATCATTCCATTTTTTATGCAAATTTACATGATGCGCTTGTTGATGAGAGATCTGATATAGAGGAGGCAAAGACTATGCCAAAATGGTTGGTGTAGACTTTGCATGATACCAAATTAAATGCACCTCTATCATATCATACTCGTTCGGGCTCTAATAGTGCTTCTTTTGCATCATATTGCTATGTTATGGCTGCCCTTAGTCTTTGATGATGAGAATGAGCTTATTTCGTATGATGAAGCACAAAATTTTGAAAATTGGATGGCTTCTATGCAATCAGAATATGATGCTATTATGAAAAATGGTGCCTGGTCTTTATGTGACTTGCCTCCTAGCAAGAAGGCCATTGGCACTAAGTGGGTATACAAGTTGAAGTGTAAGCCTGGTGGAACAGTTGACAGGTATAAGGCTAGGCTTGTTGCAAAGGGTTATGCTCAACAAAGAGGCATTGATTTTGATGAGATCTTTGCTCCTACATGCCGAATGACTACTGTTTGTAGCATGTGTGTGCTTGCAACCCATCATGGTTGGAATGTACATTAGTTGGACATTAAAACCAAGTGTGCATGTTGAAAAAGGCATAATATGGTTTGAAGCAAGCACCTTGTGCTTGGTATGAAAAGATACATGCCTACCTGATTACACATGCTTTTCAGAATAGTGCAACTGAGAGCACCTTATATGTTAAGCATGCAAATGATGTTCTTCTTATCATTTTTGTGTATGTTGATGACATGCTGCTAACTGGTCCTCATGAGAAGCATATTGCTAATTTTAAGGTTGATCTGCATGCCTCATTTGAGATGTCAAATTTGGGTGTTTGCATCATTATTCGAGCATTTAGTTTATGCAAGTTGATGGCAGAATAACTTTGTGTCAAACAAATTATATTGATATGTTATTGCAATGTTTTGGCCTTGAAGGATCCAAACCGGAGATGAGTTTAGTATTGAGTCTTCATGATGCTGGAGATGCATTTGATGTTGTCCTCTATTAGGAGGCTGTTGGATGCTTGATTTACTTATGCATTACTCCACCAGATATTCAGTTTGTTGTCTCACAGATGAGTAGGTTTATGCATTGCCCGGGTGTCAGGCATTGGCAGGCAGTTAATCACATATTTTGCTACTTGAGTGGTACCCGGCTACTTGGATTGTTTTATCCCAAGGGGGCATCACTACCACCAAATTTACATGCTTTTTCTTGCTTTGACTGGGTTGGTTGCTATGACACTCGTGTGTCCACTAGTGGTTTTTGTTTCATGCTTGGTAGTTCATGCATATCTTGGCTGAGCCTAAGAATTAGCCTACTATGGCCACTTCTAGTTGTGAGGTTGAGTGTAGGGCAGCTTTCATGGTGACTGTTGAGTGTGTGTTGCTCGTATGCCTTACAACTGATTTGGGTGTTGGTTAGTCTTTTGCCACCACCATCTTCACTAATAGTCGGAGCACATTGGCAGTTGCGAGGAACCCTATGTTCCATGCTCGCACTAAGCACATTGAGGTGCATTATCATTATGTCAGGGAGAAGTTCTCTACTGGAGAGATCAGTTTGGTGTATGTGCCCACACAGGATAACATTGCAAACCTTTTCACAAAAGCTCTTCCTAGGGAGAAGTTTGAAGCTTTTCGCAAAGCTTTGCATTTACTTCCTTTTGTGGATTTATTCCACATAGCTTGGCACTTCCTTATATTTAAGTGTGAGCTCTTTGTTCATCGTATCACTCCCAGGGGGGATTTGTTGATATATTTAGGTAGAACACACTATGACTCTCGAGGAACTTTTTTCCCTCTTTGGGAGGTTTTTTTCCCTCGGCTTGTATATATGCCTATAGCCCTAATACTTATCTTTGTACATTATAGTAATAATACATTCAGTATTGTGTGTTGTGCTCCAAGCTTCTTCTTCTTCCTTGTGTTGTTTGCGTGCTTCCACAGACTTCGAACTCCAACACATACACATACAGATACTTACACATACATACACACACAAACACACACACACACATACACTCACATGCATACACACATTCACATGCATACATACACACATTTGCATACAAATACATATGCATGCAAATGCATATGCATATGCATACATACATTCTCACATGCATACACACACATGCACATATACGCACCCATACAATCGCATGCATACATACACACAGATACATACACATGCATATGCATACATACATAGACACATGCATACACAGACATGCACATACATACACACATATGCATACACACACACATATACACATATAGACACACATACATACACACATTTACACACATAAACATACACACAGATATGCATACACACATATATACATATACACATACACACATATATACATATACACATACACATATAGATAGTTGCACATATACTTACACACATAGACACACACACACATACACTCACATGCATATATACACACACATGCATATGCATACATACATAGACACATGCATACACACACATGCACATGCATACACACACATACATACACACACATACATACACACATATACACATATAGACACACATACATACACACATTTACACAAACATATGCACACATATACATACACACATATATACATATACACATACACATACACATATAGATACTTGCACATATACTTACACACACATAGACACACACACATACACTCACATGCATATGCATACATACATAGACACATGCATACACACACATGTAGATACATACACACATATGCATACACACACATACATACATGCATATGCACATATACACACACTCTATACAAACACATGCATACACACATATACAAATGCATGCATACACACACATACACACACATATACACATATGCACATACATACACATACATATACATACACAAACATGTGCATAAATACACAAACATGTGCATACATACTCACATGCATTCATATACATACATACACACATGCATATGTATACATACATACACACAAGTACATACACACACATATGCACACACACATACACATATACACATACACATACAGATAACTACACATACATACACACACATAGACACACACATACACTCAAATGCATACATACACTTACATGCATACATACACATACACACATACACATATAGATACTTACACATACATACACACACATACACACACATACACATACACATATAGATACTTACACATACATAGACACACATAGATACATATTTAAATATACACATACACATATACACATGCACATATAGGTACTTACACATACATACACACACATAGACACACACACACACATATACTCACATGCATACATACACTCATTACACGCACATGCATACATACACACACATGCATACACAACACACATACACACACTATACATCCATATGCATACACACACATACACACATGTATACATACACACATATACGTACACCCACATATACATACACACACATAGAGACACACATATACACATACACACACATAGAGACACACACATAGAGACACACACATACACATGCATACACAAAAATGTACACACATATACACATATAAAAGCACACATACACACACTATACATACATATGCATACACACACATGTATACATACACATACATACAAATGTACACACCTATACACACTCTATACATACATTTGCATACGCACACATACACACACATATACATACACACACATAGAGAGACACACATACACACACACATAGAGGCACACACATACACATACACACACACATCCATACATATGCATACACAATGCACATGCATATGAATACATACATACATACATACATACATACATACATACATACATACATACATACATACATACATACATACATACATACATACATACATACATGCATACACATACATACACACCCACATACATATATACACACATACATACACTCACATGGACATCTACATACACATACACACACATATACATACATATATATACATACACACACATATACATACACGCATATACACACACATGCATACACACATACACATGCATACATGCATACATACACACATGCATACACACATACATATGCATACACATAAATATACATACACATACACACACACACACACACACACATATATATATATATATATATATATATATATATATATATATATATATATATATATATATATATACATATAATCCATTTTGTTTTATATGTATAGATATTGTGGATCATAGTAGAGAGAGAGAGAGAGAAAGACGGATCTTACTCTCATAAAGAATCTTATGAGAGGGAAAGTTTCACCTGATTCCTTAGGGGCTATCATGCATGAGTATGCAGACATGCCCAATGAGGAATTAGAATTTACCATATAGATGCTTAACCAGCGGCAAGAGGAAGGCTCCTCTGCACCTCCATTTGCAAAAAGAGACTTATCTTCCCATAGGTATGTTTTCTTTTCATGAATTAATATTTTTATTGATATTATAACACATGTTTTTATTCATTTTTATCTATTTATTTTATATACACTTATACCATCTTCAGCTCGTGAGAGCACAATAGAGGTGCCTATGAGGACATGCATAGGTAGCCTAGGGTTGGAGTGTGACATAGAACCTCAGAGGAATATAGTATACATGAGGCATGGGTTGGAGTTTAAAAGAAGAATGAGAGCTTTATGTGACTCCCACCTGTGTTTTGAACACTTGAAATGGAAGTAAGTATAAGTTTACATAGAAATTGAGATAAATGTTTTATGTTTTACTTATATAATTTTTTTTTCCGTTGCAATGAGTTTGATGAGAGAGACAAAAAGTATGTACTTGGTTCATTGGAGACAAAATTTGGCACTGGGTGGTCTCATAAATGGTGTAGAGATGTGGATACTTATGGCACATCATCGGGATAATGCAATGTATACATTGCCTTTATTTGTTATGTGTGTGTGTGTGTGTGTGTATATATATATATATATATATATATATATATATATACACACATGTATGCGAGTCCAGTAAATAACACATAGAAAAACGCAAACAAAGATAGACACAGACTGAGAGATAGAGAACTCAAATTCTCAGATTGCCAAGCGTAATGCAGTTACAATGATGGTGTTGTCCACCCGTGCGCTCCCACTGTGGAGCTTAGATGGCGATCTAGACAGACTCTAGATGAAGGGCTTACTGGTGCACAATGCTATGTAAAGCTCAACCTAGGCCGTGCTTATATAGCTTTTACAAGGCGGTTCGGTATAGATAAATGTAGTCGGGAGATACAAAATAATCGATAAAATATACGATCTGACAATATCTCCATGACCTAAAGTCATACTGTCTCGGCCCTACGGGCCGGGGGGATAGGCCCCCTGGACCCCACAGAAGGGGGCAAGCCCCCCTCTGCACTCCCCCCATTAAGGTTCTATGGGGAAACCACGTGATGCCACAGGGCCTTTATTTTCACCTTAAATGGCAACCCAATGGCTGGGAAGTTTATGCCCTACCTAACCTAATGGCTAGGCTCACAAAGATCATCTACAACCATCAACGGTCACACATAGACCTCATCTAACTTGGAAGTTAGGGTTCCACAAATATCCGGGCTCTCATAATGGCTTCTCCTCATAATAGGGGCCTTACAACTTAGAGCACCATGGATCATTTGTGGTCACATGAGGGTGGAGTATTGAGCATATTTAACACCCCCCCTCAATGTCCACCCGATGGTGAACTACCTCCTTGGTCCAATCCCAAGCTTTGGAAAGTGTCGAAGAAGTTGCTCTCTCCCAAGAGCCTTGGTGAAGATGTCTGCTCCATTTTCTTCAATAGGACAATAGCTTATCTCCACGACCTCGTCCTGAATCAACTCACGCACATAGTGATACTGAATTTCTATGCGTTTGGTACGTGCATGGAAAACAGGATTTTTGGCGATGGCCATGCAACTTTGGTTGTCACACTTCAACTTTGTAGCCTCTTGTCCTTGTATTCCTATGTGCCATAGGATCCTTCTCAACCATACTACTTCACATGCTGCAACACATGAAGCTTTGTACTCAGCTTCAGTAGAAGATAATGCTACAGTCGGTTGCTTCTTACTAATCCAAGAGAAAATCCCTGATCCTAAAGAAAAACAATATCCAGAAACTGATCTTCTGGTATCAATATCTCCTACCCAATCTAAGTCATAGTATCCGACCAGATATGATCCTTCTTCATAAAGAATACCATAATCAGTAGTTCCTTTTACATACCTGAGTATCCGCATGCTTGCCTTCCAATGAGTTTGGCAAGATAATATATATAGGTCTCACTTTTCCTCTCTTCACATAGATGAATAGTGAGCTTGTAAGAATTAAGAGTTGCATTCTCCTCCCACTCAATATACTTGATATCAGATGTTTTAAATTCTTCGTTGGTCATGATTTCATTTACTGATGTACACTCATCCTTGACTTCATTAACATCATTGTTCTCCTCACTTTCATTATCATATTTTTGTTCGTTAATATCATAGTTATGAATAGATGTTTGTTCCTCTAATTCATATTCATAATCTTCTAATCCATATTCTTCCTCATAATAGTCATCACATGCCAAAAATTCTTTTTTAGATTGATCATTTTCAAAATCACAATCTACACACTCTAATTTGAATGTAGAAGACCCTTTCTTTGATTTAGAAAGATTCTCATAAAGTTTTTGCATTCCTTCCTTTCCCCAATTAAAAGATAAAGGAAGATGTGTCCTATAATCACACAAGTTTTTGTCAATGTCAATGAAAAGTTGTCGTTCCTTAGCTTCCTTTAAAGCCTCACAAGTATAGGTAAGATGGTTAGTGGAGTCACACCAAACACGTCTCTTAATGTTGGGAGTTCGATGCTCATTAAAGCTTTTTTGATTGGTTGGTTGAGGAATAGGTTGAGGTACTATTGGAGGATTAGGAGTTGAAATAGATTGAGGAAATATAGTAGATTGAGTTTGTGTAAAGGACTATCTTGCAAATTTAGTGCATATAATTCATTTTGTAAAGTAGATACCTCCTTTGATATATTTGCATTATATTATCCAACTTATTAAACAAGATTTCAAATTGTAGATCAGTTGGATTTTTTGATGTAGATGCGGTTTGCTCAACCTTAGTAGCTATATGAGTCTCTCAAACATGGATTGGGCATTGAATCATAAAGAAGAGATTGACATTGCTTCATATATGCAACTACCTCAACCAACTATCTTAACAATAGTCCAATCATCTATAAGTCTGTATGGCTTACCCAGCTCCTCAAGTCTTCGCTCAACCTCAATTCTTACATCCATAGTTAAAATTTTAAAGAAATATAATACTATGTTCGGAGTAAGGACTACCCTAAAATTGTTTCATAAATTCACCGTGAAGTTGAGTATTGGAAACTTGAGGTTTTGGGGAACTAATCCACTTCATGAAATCCTCTCTGCTATGTTGGTTGTAATCCTCTAAATATAATTTTTTATGTAACTCCTTCCTGAATTCCTCCCATTCATGTTTATCATGCACTTCAATAACGGCCATAACTATTCCTATGGCAAGTCTACTAGGTACATTATCCATTTGGATTCTAGTAATCCATGAAGCCTAGCTAATTCTTCAAAGCTATCTAGATAATTTGTTACATTTACTCCTGTGAACTTACCTTTATCCCTTAATAAGGTTTCAACAACTTTTTGACCTTGAGTTTGATGCATCATGTTTTTAAATAATTCATCCATTTGTATTTCTTGATGTGATTTAATTTGAACAAATTTAACAATGTCTTGAACTTCTTGTATTAACCCTTTGTTTATGTTCAACTACCAATTCTACAATCCCGTTGGTGTCCAGTTTCCTTGCTTTATAATTTCCAAAAGATTTACAATTAAACCAAAGAGTTGAAAGTAAGAAGAAATCGTAACCATCAAGGCTCAAAGAAAAGGCTCAAAAATTGTGTTCATGTGAATTTTGATACATTGTTTGTCAAAATTTTTAAATCCTAATACAACAATTGCTAATGATGTGTGTGTGCAATCGTTACTGCTTCATTTGTGAATGGAAAGGGTGTCGTGATGAGGATCCCCCACTTGCAATCTCCATGGAGGCACTCAGATCAAAATGATCAGCCCTCAACACCTAGGAGATTGCAAGGAAATACCTACTGCTGTCAAGGATGTAGAAGCAACCGCAACAATTGTCGATTCGCATGTATGCATATGCAAAGCAAAAACAGAAATCATATATACCTGAGTTGCAGTGCCAGTTCTTTACGTAGGATTCACAAATGTCGAGAGGATGGGAACGCTCAGTTGGTGGATCAAATCAACTATCAAATTCAATGACTTACACATGGTGATTTTTAGCGAACTCACGTAATTAGAAATAACTTCAAGACAATTGATTAAATACTTTTGTAAAATCAATTAGAGAAATCAATTCATCATTTTTAGTCAAATGGTTTTTTAACCATGATCCAAAACCAAACTTACAATATGCTTCGTATCATTATATCAATCTCACAAGATGGAATAAAACCTTTTGTAGAACAAAGTAGGTTGCACAAATAAATTCTGTTCATCTTTTGAAATATCTCTAAGTCAAGAGTTTGTGATAAAACCTTTTGTAGAACAAAGTAGCTTGCACAAATAAATTCTGTTCATCTTTTGAAATATCTCTAAGTCAAGAGTTTGTGAGACATATCAACGTACTAGTATAAAGGCTTTGTCATCTATTCAACATAAGAAAACTTTGATGATTAATTCATAATACTTTTGAACGAATTGCCTGCGCAAACTTGAAAGCACATAGTAACATGGATGAGGAATCATAAGTTAATGAAAATTAAACACTATGTTTCTTTCGTACCGATTTCAATTTTTGCTATTAATAAATTAATAAATGAAAACATCCATTAATGATTGATCCGCACATAAGAAAATTTCATTTGCTTTTATTCACCGCAGATAAGCACAGATAGATCTCTCTCTCTCTCTCTCTATATATATATATATATATATATATATATATATATATATATATATATATATATATATATAACACAAAAGGTATGTTTATACTCAAATATGAATTACTAAATGGATACAGAGGTACCAGCAATGGCTTCTCGTGTATCTCCAAGCATCAGAGCGCCAAGTGATGATGATAGAGCATTAGAGAAAATAGTTATGTGTGAGATATGGCAGAAGTACAATGGCATGAAAGGCATTCGATCATGTCCGAGTCGGAGCTATAGGGTGATCATGAGCATCATGGTTGAAGTGCTTGTTGGGGTCAGATGATGGGAGTTGGCATAGTACTCATAGGACCCCCCCTTATCCCTCAAGAACATGGGTTTACATAGATGGGTTAAACTGCGGTCACATCTACCGCGGGGCAAGACAAACGGTGGCACATCAGCCACAAGGTCTACTAAGTTCTATCCTTTCAATATTATTGAAAGTTTGAAGCAAGCAAGAGGTCTCTCATAAAATTAATAATTCAGCAAGCAACACCAATTTCATTAACATGACATATATTTCACTGATCATCAAGATGTGTTGCATGGAGCAAGATCTCAAGCTTAAAAACTGAGATAATACAATCTCAAACATTAGATAAATAATCCCATCATCACCATGAGAAAGCTATCATACAAACCCTTGCAGAGATCAAGGTCGAATGGCTTGTGATTAGTTTTACGGTATTAGTATTTGAAGAGAGCACAACATTTCGACCTCTGTCCTTGACAAATTGCATTGTTCGAATCATCTTGATGGGATTTCAGAATCATTTTCATGGAATTTCAAGACATGGTCGAAGTTAAGAACATAGATTAAGGAACATATGAAAAATTGAAGATCGGTTCCACTCGAAGCTTCATCAGTATTTCTTCAAGGTACTTATCATAAGCAGAGAGCAATCTCTCCGAAATCCACCCACACCAAACCTGAACAACATCTTGATGGGCCAACCTGAAGTAAATCATTAAACAATATCAAATTTCTTTTAAGGGAATCACTTCATTTTCTATATTTTATTGAATTCATGCAAGATGCAAAATGATTTTTTCATCACAAAATTTGGTTGATGAAGATATCAAATTTTAAGATCAACTAATAACCGTTTCGGTCAACAATACTTGAGTTTAGGTGCAAAAACATTCATAAATCTAGTAGAGATGGTCAAGAATCAAATTCCATCATCTTTTCATTCAAAATTAGATTTCTTCTTATATAAATACTCACATATATACAAGTATACATATCAAAAAAATTCAACTAACTCTATTCATATATCCTAGAAGTGTTTTCCACAACTAGTCTTCATATTATGGCATAATTTTGTTCCATCATAGACTTCATCAGCTTCGCATAGGTGTGATTCATCATTTACTTTTGGGATGGAAAAAAGTATAAAACTTTGTTTGTCATATAATTCTGTTTTTGTTTTACATTCACAACTTTCTTGTTTTAAGAGGAAAGGCTTAAACTCTTATTTTGACCTAAAGATCTAGATGCATGTAGAAGCAAGAATTAGGATTTCACATAGACGCAAGTCATGCATCTCTATGCTCATATTTATACAAGTCTACTTTCTTCTTTTGAATAGATTTTCAAAATCCTTTGGTTCTTTCATAACACAATTGAATTTATAAAGTTTTGATACACAAAATTCAAACATTTGTATTCCTACTTTAGCCAAATAGTATCACTTCATAATTTGACAATCCATAATCCAGATTTTATAATTTTATTAATTCATAAATGCAAATGATGTGCATAATATAAAACATGAAATATATTTCAAAGAAGAATACCACTTGATTTGTTTTTAGATTCTACTTCAATCTTCAATCTTCAAAGTTCAAATTCTTCTTCAAATCAACCTCAAATCATCATCTTCAATTCATGTTAAAGTCATTTTCAAATCATGCTACAAAATCATTAGCTTTCTTCATTGATGTAATTCATAATATTTTTTTCAATCAGTTCATATTCATCAATTGAATTTAAGAGCAAGAAACGTAAAGTATCCTTTTTATGTATAAAAAACTAGAATCAAAATTCTTAGAGAAAATAGTTTAAAAAACTTAGGAAAAACTTTTAAAAATTAGGGAAGGCAATGGTCTATACATACCCCAATTTATGAACATGTTGAACTAAATACCAACCATCTAAACCATGCAGTCAAAGAAGTATCATAAATTATATCGATCCATGATAATATTCCTTTACAATCAAAATAACTTTCAACATTAACAACCTCCCTGGGCATCTCATTATTTTCAACATATTCATTCTCGTCATCACCCATTTGTGGACCATATTCATACCTATCAAAATTTTCATTGTCAATTGGAAAACTTTCATATGGTTGAGCATTGTTATATCTCTCATAAGCATTTAATTCTTCGTTTTCATCATTCCCTATTTGTGAAACCTCAAAACTTTCATTTCCATATGGTTGTGCACTATTATATCTTTCAATAGCATTTATTTCTTCATTTTTTCATCCACTTCCCCTAAATCATCGTATTCCGTGCTTATATGTATAGGGAGAAGATAAATCAAATTGCAAACTCATTAACCTCATCACAATATTTATTGTTTATTTCATTAGATTGATCAATTTCATTTATTTCATCATTATTCAATGGTGAAAAAATCAAGTTAATGGTTTCATCATCATTTTGGTTGACAACTTGATTTGAGCAAGCAAAAATTTTCTCAATACCGATATTTAAATATTCATCCCATGCATCATCTTTTTCATTCTTTGTGTTTTGGTCATCAAATCTATTAATTAAAGTCAAGCAATCAAAATGTAAAACATTGTCAAATTTCATATAATCTTCTTTATCAAGTTTGTGAGATGGAATGAGTTCTTTAGGTTCATTAAGTTGTTCATTAAGATAATAATTTTCTTCATTTGTCCTATGGTTGAAGTATATATACACATTGCATCTAGTCCTCCCACCACCTACTAGAGAAATGTCTCTTCTCCCAACCTTATGCCTCTATATATAGCTACTCAAATCAATGACCACCATAATACATATAAAGATATATACAGATCATGTATACACACACACACACACACACACACACACACACATATATATATATATATATATATATATATATATATATATATATATATATATATATATATATATATATATATATATAACACATGTAGATACATACACATGAAACACACACATGTGCATACTAACACATGTATACATATAACACGCATGAATACACACACTAGATGAGAGAAATTTCTTCCTTGAAAATAAATCTCTATACAAAATTTTAGGCATACCCCTGAGCTTCATGTTCTAACTTAAAAGAACATGTTTTCATCTCTTTGGTGGGATTCACCAATATTCTATTTGCATAAAGGAGAACCTATTGTCTGAATATACCCATTCAAATGATTCAAGTTAACAATCGATAATGATTGCCTAAGAAGAATATATGGTTCTATAAATAATCACATTATTTTCAAAGAATCAACTACTTAAAACCCAAATAATTCCCTTCTCAATGTGGAATTACTACCTTTGTACTTAGCTCGAAACCAATCACCCCTCAAAATAACCTATCAAAATATTAAAAAAAACAAAAATTCAGTATTATGTGCTTTAAAAAAGAATAAACTATATCATAAAAAGTAGAAGCTTTTCTTATAAGTATCCAAGGAGTAGGTGCATAAGTCAATTTCTATCAAAACTTGACCATAACTTAGGTTTTGAGTTTTGATCCTTTAAATCAATTCTTGATGCCAACATTTCATCAAGGTCAATGGAATCCACGACAATGCATATTAGCTAACAGAAGGTTCTTGTTGTATCAATACAATACAACTTCTTGAATGAGATCTATGGATCTGTGAAATATATCATCTCATATATCGAGAGCTCAAAGCAAAGATAAAGTCGAACCTTGTACCAACCTTTAAGCATCAAGAAGCTTTCCTGGAGAGCGTTGATGATGATACTGAGATACCATACGTTGTGCTTCTTAGGAGGATTGGATCACATGGTCGGTCATACGAGGAACAACAAAGGGTGCATCAGTGCCTTTTGGGAAGCATTGAGATTCACAAGAGAAAGGTGGATCAATGCTTCTAGAAATTGACTAGAGGTGAGGAAGAATGTGGTAGGCCTATTGATATGAGGAAGAAAGGCGGATGAGATTGTACATCTTGAAGGGGAAATAGAATCATTGTGGGTGCAAGCACAACGTCGGGTATCTCAGTATCATCATTAGCACTCCCCATGAAAGCTTCTTGATGCTTAAAGCTTGGTACAAGGTTCAACTTGATCTTTTCTTTGATTTCTCAATATACGAGATTATATATTTTACAAATCCATAGACCTTCTTCAGGAAGTTGTATTGTATTGATACAACAAGAACCTTCTGTTAGCTGATATGCATTGTCCTCGATGCCATTGACCTTGATGAATGTTGGCATCAAGATGCAATAACATCATTTCTTGATGCCATTGATCTCTGATTGATGCGAATCTGATTGTGTAGAAAATAAAGGTACTAGATATTAATAATCTGATTATTTACTACACACACATTCACATGTACACATTTACACATACACACATATTCACATATACATAAATACACATTTTGGCATATTAATATACATACAAAAATGTAAATGTATGATGTGTGTATGTATGTATATATATGTGGATGTATATGTGTGTATGTGTGCATGTATTTATTATGTATGTATATGTATCTATATGTGTGGGTATGTGTATGTGTGTGTATATGTATGCATGTTTATAAATGTGAATGCATTTATTATGTATATGTCTCTATGCATGTAATATGTGTAAGTGTATGTATCTATGTGTAAGTGTACATATGTGTATGTGTATGTTTGTGTGTTATGTATGTGTGTGTATGCCTGTGTCTAGGAGTATGTGTATTTGTGTGTATGTGTATGTGTGCATGTATTTAGTATGTATGTGTTTGTATGTATATGTGTGGGTATGTGTATTATGTGTGTATGTATGTATGTGTAAGTGTATGTATATATGTATGTGTATATGTATGTGTGTGTATATATGCGTGTGTGTGTATATGTGTGTGTGGGTATGTATTTAGTATGTATGTGTGTGTATGTATATGTGTGGGTATGTGTAAGTGTAAGTGTGTATATGTGTGTCTGTGTATGCATGTTTATAAATTTAAAGTTTTTTTAAATTTCGATTCTTTTTTTTTTGTTTGAGATTAAAATAATAGGAGATATTGTATGGTAGAACAAATAAGAGAAGACCTAACATACCACCTGAGACATGGCAGTATTTTCGTAGACAACTCCGTCTACAAGAATCATTTCCTTAGCAAAAGGTATACAAATTAATAGTTTATATTATTGTGATTTACAATTCTCATATGTTTTATAAATGTTTTATAAATGTTTTACATTTAACCTATGTATTTTTATTTCATTAAATAAACACAGGTTGCTGCAAAGAAGAGAGTTGAGTCAAGTCATACATCGCACTTAGGCCAAATGGGCCATCATGGTTTTGTAGCTACATTTGTAAGTATATGTATTATTGAAGCTATATATTTTATATTTTACTTGAAACACTAATCATTAATCTTTTTTATTTCTATCAATGTGGTGAAATGATTATGGTCGATATCCTACAAAAAAGGAAATTGATTTTCCTACACATTGTGGATATCGGTGTCTGAGTGAGTACATGCAAGATCATCCAAATGCTTTCGTGAGTATTATTAAATTTCATATAATTATTTTATTTAACTTTTTAAATAACCTGCGATAGAGAGCAAGACACACACAAACAGAGATCAAAAGAGAGAGAAAAAGATAGATAGAGAGATAGAAATTGAAAGAAAAAGAGGGAGAAAGAGGGGGAGAGAGAGAGAGAGAGAAAGAGTAGAAGAGAGAGAGATTGAGGAAGAGAGCTCGAGCTTGTACGCATAGTGTAGATACAAATGTTGGATTGCTCTTCGATCAGATACATGCAAAATGATGATCGAAGAGCGATCTATTGTTTTTGTTTATTTTGATAAAAAACAAAAGAGAGAGAAAAAGATAGATAGAGAGATAGAAATTGAAAGAAAAAGAGGGAGAAAGAGGGCGAGAGAGAGAGAGAGAGACAAAGAGAGAGAGAGAGAGTAGAAGAGTGAGAGATTGAGAAAGAGAGCTCAAGCTCCATAGTGCAGATACGAATGTTGCATCGCTCTTCGATCAGATACACACAAACTAACGATCGAAGAGCGATCTATTGTTTTTGTTTGTTTTGATCAAAAGCAACCGTGGCATAACTTATGTGCAAACATCATATATGCAATCCTCTAAATCATCGCATATGCAATATTGTCGAGCATCGCATATGTGATGCTTTTTACCGTCACATATGCAATGCTTAGAAATGTTGGAGATAGACATCTGCGGAAGCACGCGAACAACACAAGGAAGAAGAAGAAGCTTGGAGCACAAACACACAATACTGAATGAATTACTAAAGAATGTACAAAGATAAGTAGCCCATTAGGGCAATAGGCGTATATACAAGCCGGGGGAAAAAAACCTCCTAAAGAGGGAAAAAAGTGCCCTGGCGGTCCTAGAGTGTTCACACACATCACTACCTAAATATATCAACAAATCCCCCCTAGGAGTGATGCGGTGAACAAGGAGCTGGCACTCATGTATAAGGAAGTGCCAAGCTATGTGGAAATCACTCCACAAAAGGAAGTAAGCCCAAAGCTTTGCGGAAAGCTTCAAACTTCTCCCTAGGCAGAGCCTTCGTGAAAAGGTCTGCAATGTTCTCCTGCGTGGGCACATATGCCAAGCTGATCTCCCCAGCAGAGAACCTCTCCCTGACATAGTGATAATGCACCTCAATGTGCTTAGTGCGAGCATGGAACACAGGGTTCCTCGCAACTGCCAATGCGCTCTGACTGTCAGTGAAGATGGTGGTGGCAGAAGACTGGCCAACACCCAAATCAGCCATAAGGCGTCTGAGCCACACACACTCAACAGTCACTGTGAAAGCTGCCCTATACTCAGCCTCACAACTAGAAGTGGCCACAATAGGCTGCTTCTTGCTCAACCAAGATATACATGAGCTACCAAGCATGAAGCAAAAACCATTGGTGGACACACGAGTGTCATAGCAACCAGCCCAATCTGAGTCAGAAAAAGCATGCAAATCTGGCGGTAGTGATCCCCCCTTGGGATAAAACAACCCAAGTAACCGAGTACCACTCAAATAGCGAAAGATGCGCTTAACCGCTTTCCAATGCGTGACTCCTAGGCAATGCATAAACCTGCTCATCTGTGAGACAGCAAACTGAATATCTGGCCAAGTAATGCATAAGTAAATCAAGCATCCAACAGCCTGCTGATAGAGAACAGCATCAAATGCATCTCCAGCATCATGAAGACTCAGTCGTAAACCTGTCTCCATAGGAGTGGCAATAGGCTTACAGTCTTCACGGCCAAAACGCTGCAATAATGTGTCAATATATTTCGTTTGACACAAAGCCATTCCACCATCAACGTGCATAAACCGAATGCTCAAATAGTGATGCAAAAGCCCCAAATCAGACATCTCAAATGAGGCATGCAAATCAGCCTTAAAATCAGCAATATGTGTCTTGATAGGACCAGTGAGCAGCATGTCATCAACATAGACAACAATGATCAAAAGCACATCATTAGCACGTTTAACATATAAGGTGCTTTTAGTTGGACTGTTCTCAAAACCATGTGCAATCAAATAGGCATGTATCTTCTCATACCAAGCACGTGGTGCTTGCTTTAAACCATATAATGCCTTCTTTAACCTGCAAACCTAGTTTTCATGCCCTTTCTGCACAAAGCCACGGGGCTGAAAAACATACACTTCTTCATGCAAGTCACCATTCAGAAATGTTGTTTTAATGTCCAACTGATGTACATTCCAACCATGATGGGCTGCAAGTGCACAAATGCTCCGAACAGTAGTCATACGGCATGTAGGTGCAAAGGTCTCATCAAAATCAATGCCTCTTTCTTGTGCATAACCCTTTGCAACAAGCCTAGCCTTATACCTGTCAACTGTACCATCAGGTTTACGCTTCAGCTTGTATACCCACTTAGTGCCAATGGCCTTCTTGCCAGGAGGCAAGTCACATAAAGACCATGTACCATTCTTCATTATAGCATCATATTCAGATTGCATAGCAGCCATCCAATTTTCTGAATTTTGTGCTTCATCAAAAGAAACAGGCTCATTCTCATCACAGAGACTAGATGCAGCCATAGCATAGCAATCTGATGCAAAGGAGGCACTATGAGAGCCTGAACGAGTACGATATGACAAAGGTGCATCTAATTTGCTGTCACGCAAAGTCTGCACTAGCCATTTTGGCATAGTTTTTGCCTGCTCAATATCAGCTCTCTCATCAACAAGTGCATCATGTAAATCTGCATCAGAAATGGAATGATCTGCATCATCATATGAAACCTGCAAAGGCTGCGAAGTTGCCTCATTAGGACCAGCACTAGCCTGTCCACCTGTAAAAAGAGGCATCAAAGTATCATACATGTCGTTGGAGCTAACAGATGTCTCCTTAGTACATGAAAGCAATGGCTGAATAGCATCTTCCACAAAGACAACATCACGGCTAACCAGAATGTGTTTAGTCTGTGGATGATACAGGCGATAGCCTTTACTTTCAGAACTGTATCCAACAAAAATACATTTTACTGCCTTATCATCCAATTTTCTGCGATGTTGTTCATGCACTAATGCATATGCCAAACAACCAAAAACACGCAGATGAGCAACAGATGGCTTGCGGTCATGCCAAGCCTCATATGGAATGATAGACTGCAACGCTTTAGTGGGACACCTGTTCAGTACATATGTTGCACACATGACAGCCTCAAGCCAGAAACTATGTGGTAAAGCCTGACTTTTGACCATGCACCTCGCCATCTCCATGAGTGACCTGTTCTTTCGTTCAGCAACTCCATTCTGTTGAGGTGTATACGACACTATACACTGGTGTTTTATCCCACGTTCAGCCAGAAATGCATTAAAATCTGAAGACATATATTCCCTCCCTCGATCAGAACGGAGGGTGCCCATTTTACATGCTGACAGATTTTCAGCCAAAACCAAAAACTGTTTGAAGCACATGAACACTTAGGACTTTGCTTTGAGTGGATATACCCATGCATGCCTGGAAAAATCATCAATGAAAGTCACGAAGTAAAGGTAATTTCCAAAAGAGGGTGTCTGCATAAGACCACAGACATCACTATGTACAAGGTGCAATTTCTACGTAGCCCGAACTGAACCATCTTTTGGAAAGGAAGAACGCTGCATTTTGCCCAAAATACAGCCTTCACAAACATGTTTTCCAGGTGCCTCAAGTTTGGGCAAAGAGGACACCATTTCAGATTTTTGCAGGCGTAACAAACTACCAAAATTCAGATGACCAAAGCGTGCATGCCAAAGCTTTGCATCTGACATAGCCTGAGAATCATGAACTGCACATGCCAAATCATTCACAGATCTTTCATAGTCTATGAGCTTATACAGCCCACGACATAAAATGCCAGAAGCAATAACCACATCGCCATTTGAGAGATCATGGACTGTACACCTGTCATCAACGAATTTCTCAACCAAGCCAATCTTGGCTAATGCAGAAACTGATAACATGTTCTTTTTTATCCCTGGCACAATTAAAGCATCTGACAAAGTGAAAGAACTACCATCAGCAATAGTCAGAATGATCTTACCAACTCCCATAACACGATAAGAGGAGTTATTGGCGCATGTGACAGTATTCCATGTAGGGGCAGGCTCGAGTGAAGAGAAGAAACTACGCTGTGAGGTAATATGTTTGGTCGCCCCACTGTCAAAGTACCAAACATCTGAGTCTACTGCAGACATGCATTGATCATGAGAAGATGGGTCAAAACTGCAGACAGTAGTAAACGCCCATTCTTCTTCCTGCACAAGATTTGCAGACTTTGTTTTTGGTGTAGAGGCCTCTGCAACAACCATTCCAGCCTCTTTCTTCTTTGCCTCTTTAGCAGCCAGTTTTGGACAGTTCTTTATAGTATGATCATTTCCTTTACAGTACTTGCAGAACAATTTCTGCTTTTTTGATTTTCTTCTCATCTTTATCCTGATTCTTCGATTGTGCAGCATTTGCAGATTTCTGCTTACTAGTAGAAGAGCTCCATTTTCCTTTGCCCTTCTGACTAGCCAAGAAAGCTTGATCTGCAACACGCATAATGGACCTGTTCTGCCTGGACTGATCTTCCTGCAACAGAACAGAGACTAATTCCTCAAATGACAAGGCATTCGGATTGCCTTTCATCATCAACCGAAGAGTAGAGGCAAAACTCTGATATGAATCAGGAAGACCATTCAGAACGGTCTGCATAAGTGAGCTATCTGGTATAACCTCATCAGCAGAAATCAATTGTTCCTTCATGTCTTTGATCTTTGTAAGAAAACTGTCCATAGAATCACCTTCATTCATGTGCTCACTCTCCAACTGTTTTCGGAGGTAAGCAACACGAGCCTCATTCCTAGCCTGGTACAAAGTGGTAAGTGTATCCCAAGCATCCTTTGTTGTTCTGCAAGAGCGAATGTGAGGAATAATGGCACGTTTGACAGACAAAGCTATCAATGCATATGCCTGGGCATCTCTGCCATCCCAACGAATCTGCTCTGCAGTAGGTGCAACAGAAACAACAGCACGAACAGGAATCTGCGGAATATCATCTTCGACACCATCTTCATCAGCTCCAACACCTGTATTTGCAGTACCTGTCGTTACAGATGTAACAAAACGTCTTTCAACACCCTACACAATGTTCCACAATCCTTTTGCAACCAGTACATGTCGCATCATATAAGCCCATAATGGGTAGTTGGTACCATCCAACTTATCCTCAATAGCCAACATACGGAATACATCACTGCTTTCAACCATGGCCGGTGACTAAAATACCTTGATGCAAAAAATTGACTGTATCTCAAAAAGTTGAACGGAACTGCCCAGATGAGTTTTGCTAGACCTGTAGCAGACTTCAAGACGCTTAAACTGGCGAACAAAAATTGGTATATACCTTTGGCACAAAAGGACGAAATAGCCTGCACAAGCACTACGATAGTGCGTTCGGAGGCCGAAACGAGCTCAGATCGCGATTTCGGCACCACAGAGCGAAGCAGTTTTGATCTCGAAAACACTGTGAGTATGCTCACCAAATTTCATGCGAATCTGAGACTGCAAACGGAGGAGTGTCGACGGCGCCCTAGAAGAAGCGACGACCTGCTCTGATACCAATTGTTCGAGATAGACGTCTTCGGAAGCACGCTAACAGCACAAGGAAGAAGAAGAAGCTTGGAGCACAAACACACAATACTGAATGAATTACTAGAGAATGTACAAAGATAAGTAGCCCATTAGGGCAATAGGCGTATATACAAGCCGGGGGAAAAAAACCTCCTAAAGAGGGAAAAAAGTGCCCCGGCGGTCCTAGAGTGTTCACACACATCACTACCTAAATATATCAACAAGAAAATAGCATTGATGTGAGCATCCTTTAAACAATGGTGCATGCTCGATGTCAATGCAATGAAATGTGCAAGTACATAACAAAGAAATTCTGTCAATCAACCATCGTTATGCTCCCATATTCCATCTAGTGACACACACATATACAGTTCTAGGTGTGTGTGTATATATATATATATATATATATATATATATATATATATATATATATATATATATATATATATATATATATATATATATATATATATATATATATATATATATATATATATATATATATATATATATATATATATGTGTGTGTGTGTGTGTGTGTGTCTGTGTGTGTGTGTGCATGTGTGTGTGTATTTAGGTTCAAGAATATCATTTAGAGAAGGACCAATATCCTATAGAGAAGAAACATTGCATCTAGTACTCTTCTTATCATTGTATATGTTCATTTCCATAACATCGTATTCAAGTGCAGATGCATCACTTACATTGAACACAAATTATTGACTACTCGAATTAATGAGGACCATATAATAATAAAATCTAAAGATAAGAGTAAATATAATTGGATTCTAGATATACAAATATACAAGAAATGTGTATACAAATATACATATATACAAATGTAGTATGCTCTTATGTAGATCTCACTATGCATTTATTTGAGAAAAGATTATGCCACCTACTAGAGAGATGACTCTCCTCCCAACCTTATGCCTCTCTCTATATATATAGCTACTCGAATCAGCGAGGACCATAACACATATATAGATACATACACATCACACACACACACACACACACACACACACATATATATATATATATATATATATATATATATATATATATATATATATATATATATATATATATATATATATATATATATATATATATATATATATATATGCATACATGCACATTCATATACCACACTCACATCCATATACATAGACATATATCACACACATACATATGCATGAAACACACATGTGTGCATACTAACACATGCATACTAACAAATGATTATTAACTTGAATAATTTGGATGGGTATCAGACAATACTTTATTCAATTGGAATACAAGGTGAATCCCACCACACATATGAAAACATGTTCTTTTAAGTTAGAGCATGAAGCTCGGTGGTATGCCCACAATTTTGTATATAGCTTTATTTTCGATGACAAAAATCTCTCACATGTTTGTATTCATGTGTGTGGTACATGTCTATGTATATGGATATGGTGTGATATATGCACCATATCCATATACATAGACATGTACCACACACATGATATACAAACATGTGAGATATTTTTGTCATCGAAAATAAAGCTATATACAAAATTGTGGGCATACCACCGAGCTTCATGTTCTAACTTAAAAGAACATATTTTCATCTGTGTGGTGGGATTCACCTTGTATTCCATTTGAATAAAGGGGAATCTACTGTCTGATACCGATCCAAATGATTCAAGTTAATAATCATTAATTCAAGTTCAAAAGCTATAGAGCTCTTTGGGCAAAACTTAAGCTCTTTCCTTGAAAATAAAGCTATATAAAAAACTTTAGGCAACCCAAGCATAACGTTCTAACCTACATGAATATATATTCCATGTTTATGGTGGGATTCATTCCATATTCCAAATGAATCATGGGAATCAACTATCTGATCTAGTCATGTTTTTTCATTATATACCATCATTTTGGTAAGACATCAATATAGTCTCAGCTTCATTATCTTTATCGATTTCTGTTATTTCTTCTATTGTTAAATATGTGTTCTCATAAATGACATCATCTGTTGATTTGTGGTAGTTCCTCTTCATCGTCTGTAGAATCAACACATAGAGTATTATCATTCTTATCAAGTCGATCATTATTGCTGTCATGTAGAACCATTCTAATCTCTTTATGAGATGCCAGTAAATCAATATTTGATGATGAATCATCAACATGACTTTCTTCGATCTCTCTAACAATAAATTTGTCAAACAATGACCGGCCTCTAGGTTGAACATGAATGACTTGCCACCAAGAACGAGCATCAGGGTTTTTATAAAAAATGCTTGTCCAATATGGCTAGGAAGAATATACGGTTCTCTTATTAATCACATTAATTTTGAAGAGGCAGTTGCCCAAAATCTAGTTTGTTCCCTTCTCAATGTGGAATTATTACCTTTATAATCAGCTTGTAACCCAATCAACCTTCAAAATAACCCATCAAAATATAAAAAAAACAAAACTTCATTATTTTATGCTTAAAAGATTAATAAATTATATCATTAAAAAACTATTTTTTTTTCTGCATGTTTGAAGACACAAAATGATATTTCGTAGATACCAACAACGGTTCTTACATAGCCAGGTTCACCATCTATAAGGTTCGTATATTTTGAACTAGCACATGATAATTACTTGAAAGAAACAATAATGCTAGATTCGTTATTTTACACAAAGAATCAATAACTTTGATTTTGATATGCCATCCATAAACCCACATATTAGTGGACATTTGGGCCTACAATAATAAATAAATTATTAGAAGAGAAAGAAATATACATATATGTGCAATAATAGAATATTCGTATAAAAAATTTACCTTTCTTTCACAACATATGCATATGTGTGTGTATGTGTATGTGTGTGTGTATGTGTGTGTATGTTTGTGCATGTGTGTATGCATGTGTATGCATCTGTGTATGTGTGTGTATATATATGTATGTGTATGTTTGTGTGTTATGTATGGCTGTGTATGTGTATTTGTGTGTGTGTGTATGTATGTATGTATATGCGGGTGTTTATCATAATTTATTATTTTTAATTATATTGTAGTGTAACATTGCGTCTAGTCCTCTTCTTATCATTGTATATGTTCATTTCCATAACGTCGTCTTCAAGTGCAGATGCATCACTTACAATGAACACAAATTATTGGCTACTCGAATTAATGAGGACCATATAACAATAAAATCTAAAAATAAGAGTAAATATATTAGGTTTCTAGATATACAAATATACAAGAAATGTGTACAAATATACATATATACAAATGTAGTATGCTCTTATGTAGATCTCACTATGCATTTATTTGAGAAAAGACTCTGCCACCTACTAGAGAGATGACTCTCCTCCCAACCTTATGCCTCTCTCTATATATAGCTACTCGAATCAGCGAGGACCATAATACATATATAGATACATACACACACACACACACACACACACACACACACACATATACATATATATATATATATATATATATATATATATATATATGCATACATGCACATTCATATACTACACTCACATCCATATACATAGACATATATCACACACATACATATGCATGAAACACACATGTGTCCATATTAACACATGCATACTAACAAATGATTGTTAACTTGAATAATTTGGATGGGTATTAGACAATACTTTATTCAAATGGAATACAAGGTGAATCCCACCACACATATGAAAACATGTTCTTTTAAGTTAGAACATGAAGCTCGATGGTATGCCCACAATTTTGTATATAGCTTTATTTTCGATGACAAAAATAAAGCTATATATATCCATATACATAGACATGTACCACACACATGAATACAAACATGTGAGAGATTTTTGTCATCGAAAATAAATCTATATACAAAATTGTGGGCATACCACCGAGCTTCATGTGCTAACTTAAAAGAACATGTTTTCATCTGTGTGGTGCGATTTACCTTATATTCCATTTGAATAAAGGGGAATCTACTGTCTAATATTGATCCAAATGATTCAAGTTAATAATCATTAATTCAAGTTCAAAATCTATAGAGCTCTTTGGGCAAAACTTAAGCTCTTTCGTTGAATATAAAGCTATATAAAAAACTTTAGGCATACCCAAGCATAATGTTCTAACCTACATGAATATATATTCCATTTTTATGGTGGGATTCATTCCATATTCCAAATGAATAGATGGGAATCGAGTATCCGATCTAGTCATGTTTTTTCATTATTACCATCATTTTGGTAAGACATCAATGTAGTCTCATCTTCATTATCTTTATCGATTTCTGTTATTTCTTCTATTGTTAAATATGTGTTCTCATAAATGACATCATCTATTGATGGACAAATATTGACCTGTGGTACTTCCTCTTCATCGTCTGTAGAATCAACACATAGCGTATTATCATTCTTATCAAGTCGATCATTATTGCTCTCATGTAGAATGATTCTAATGTCTTTATGAGATGCCAGTAAATCAATATTTGATGATGAATCATCAACATGACTTTCTTTGATCTCTCTAACAATAAATTTGTCAAACAATGACCGACCTCTAGGTTGAACATGAATGACTTGCCACCAAGAACGAGCATCAGGGTTTTTATTAAAAATGCTTGTCCAATATGTCTAGGAAGAATATACGGTTCTCTTATTAATCACATTATTTTTGAAGAGGCAGTTGCCCAAAATCTAGTTTGTTCCCTTCTCAATGTGGAATTATTACCTTTATACTCAGCTTGAAACCAATCAACCTTCAAAATAACCCATCAAAAAATATAAAAAAAAAACAAAACTTCATTATTTTATGCTTAAAATATTAATAAATTATATCATTAAAAAACTATTTTTTTTAATGTTTGAAGACACAAAATGATATTTCGTAGATACCAACAACGGTTCTTACATAGCCAGGTTCGCCATCTATAAGGTTCGTGTCTTTTGAACTAGCACATGATAATTACTTGAAAGAAACAATAATGCTAGATTCTTTATTTTACGCAAAGAATCAATAACTTTGATTTTGATATGCCATCCATAAACCCACATATTAGTGGACATTTGGGCCTACAATAATAAATAAATTATTAGAAGAGAAAGAAATATACATATATGTGCAATAATAGAATATTTGTATAAAAAATTTACCTTTCTTTCACAACATATGCATATGTGTGTGCATGTGTATGTGTGTGAATGTTTGTGCATGTGTGTATGTATGTGTATGCATCTGTGTATGTGTGTGTATATATATGTATGTGTATGTTTGTGTGTTATGTATGCCTATGTATGTGTATTTGTTTGTGTATGTATGTATATGCAGGTGTTTATCATAATTTATTATTTTCAATTATATTATAGTGAGAAAAAAAGAGAGAGCTCGAGATTGTAAGCACAAGGCAAAATAAGAATGTTGGTTCGTTCTTCGATCAGATGCACCTAGAATGACGATCGAAGAGCAACACACTTTTTTTAAAACAATTATAGGTCAAAAGTGAGGGTTGTATAAGTGAGTCTCACAATCATCATATATGCAATGTTAGGGCGTGTCGCATATGCAACTTTCTTGAGCATCACATATGCAATGCTTTTATGCATCACATATGCGACGGTGCTTTTGTGTCTCATATGCAACTCTCACATATGCGACAATGCTTTTGTGTCTCATATGCGACTCTCACATATGTGACACTTTAAATCATTAGGAACCACAAAAAGAGCATCGATATCAACATCATTTAAATAATAGAGCATGCTCGATGCTCCATGGGATGGAACACATAATCTCAAAGCAACAAAATTGTGTCATGTCAACGGTTGCTATGCCCCCTTATTCCTTGTAATGGTTCTCACACATGCCTTCCAACACCATTTGTGAGGAGAAAAATGGAATTAAGGGGAAGGGCAACACAACATAAGAAAGCATGGGAACTTCCCCCATTTAAGAGAACTAGCACATGAGTGCAAAGTGGAACTCATGTAGGCATCCATATGGATGCATTAGATGGATAAACATGACCTACAAAGAGGCATCTCATGGATCACATGGATGTGATGGCATACCTCTCTCTCACTCTTTCTCTTTGTGTCATTGGTTTCACAAGGAGAAGCAATATCAACTTCTCCCCAAAAATGGAGGATCTCATCTGGGGAATATATCATTGTATAATAAAAAACATAGTATAGTAATTGTCTATCTAGTCTAGTCTCAAAGATCGTCGTCTAGTGCTCCCCTAAGAGTGGGTTCTTCTCTATCAATAAGGCTATATGGAGGAAATGACTTCATCTCTAGGTTACATCTCTCTCTCTCTCTCTCTCTCTCTCCCTCCCCATGGTTTTGGTATCCATTCACTCTTCCTTCTTCGAA